>JABKBF020000046.1:0-22112 GCA_014182405.2 Eucalyptus sideroxylon | reverse complement strand
AAATGACCACCCACTGATTGAAGAAATTGGCAACTCGCTTCCGGCCCCCGATGACACCTGTGCATAACTCGCGCATCTTACGTGTTATCAGCACGATTTTTGCGCACAATATGCATTGGCATACACCTGTAGCTTTGCAGTGACAATTAGGCGTCTATCTACTACCAGTCGATTGTTTGAGGCCTCGATATGAGCCCCTAAAACACACTTTGAGGCCGCATAACTCGTGAGCTATTACAGACAGAGCTGCAATTTTTCTGCATTCGTCTAGACGCGCATCGATGAGCTTATGCTGCAAGTTTTACAATTTTACCACCCTGGGAAGCATGCTTTTCTCGAAAAAGCGCCGATTATGGCTACCGTCCGATCTGAATGCGATACGAGTGATTGACATGGCCCATACTCTCGTCCAATAGCCCTGAGTGGCTGCGCAAGTGACTTTGCGTGTTTATCTTGTACCGTTTGACCACAATGAGGCTCGCTTTGCGGTCAGAGGTGGGCCCCCCTCTGGCGATATCTGCGTAACCGTTCGTTTTTGGACGTCGACGTGGGTTGCAATCGTCTTGTGAGCCTGCAATGCATCTAGAAATGTCCAAGTCATGATGTTCAAGCGTAAGGTTTGGCCAAAATGACCACTCACTGATTGAAGAATATTGGACAACTCGCTTCCGGCCCCCGATGACACCTGTGCATAACTCGCGCATCTTACGTGTTATCAGCACGATTTTTGCGCACAATATGCATTGGCATACACCTGTAGCTTTGCAGTGACAATTAGGCGTCTATCTACTACCAGTCGATTGTTTGAGGCCTCGATATGAGCCCCTAAAACACACTTTGAGGCCGCATAACTCGTGAGCTATTACAGACAGAGCTGCAATTTTTCTGCATTCGTCTAGACGCGCATCGATGAGCTTATGCTGCAAGTTTTACAATTTTACTACCCTGGGAAGCATGCTTTTCTCGAAAAGCGCCGATTATGGCTACCGTCCGATCTGAACGCGATACGAGTGATTGACATGGCCCATACTCTCGTCCAATAGCCCTGAGTGGCTGCGCAAGTGACTTTGCGTGTTTATCTTGTACCGTTTGACCACAATGAGGCTCGCTTTGCGGTCAGAGGTGGGCCCCCTCGGGCGATATCTGCGTAACCGTTCGTTTTTGGACGTCGACGTGGGTTGCAATCGTCTTGTGAGCCTGCAATGCATCTAGAAATGTCCGAGTCATGATGTTCAAGCCTAAGGTTTGGCCAAAATGACCACCCACTGATTGAAGAATATTGGACAACTCGCTTCCGGCCCCCGATGACACCTGTGCATAACTCGCGCATCTTACGTGTTATCAGCACGATTTTTGCGCACAATATGCATTGGCATACACCTGTAGCTTTGCAGTGACAATTAGGCGTCTATCTACTACCAGTCGATTGTTTGAGGCCTCGATATGAGCCCCTAAAACACACTTTGAGGCCGCATAACTCGTGAGCTATTACAGACAGAGCTGCAATTTTTCTGCATTCGTCTAGACGCGCATCGATGAGCTTATGCTGCAAGTTTTACAATTTTACTACCCTGGGAAGCATGCTTTTCTCGAAAAAGCGCCGATTATGGCTACCGTCCGATCTGAATGCGATACGAGTGATTGACATGGCCCATACTCTCGTCTGATAGCCCTGAGTGGCTGCGCAAGTGACTTTGCGTGTTTATCTTGTACCGTTTGACCACAATGAGGCTCGCTTTGCGGTCAGAGGTGGGCCCCCTCGGCGATATCTGCGTAACCGTTCGTTTTTGGACGTCGACGTGGGTTGCAATCGTCTTGTGAGCCTGCAATGCATCTAGAAATGTCCGAGTCATGATGTTCGAGCCTAGGTTTGGCCAAAATGACCACCCACTGATTGAAGAATATTGGACAACTCGCTTCCGGCCCCCGATGACACCTGTGCATAACTCGCGCATCTTACGTGTTATCAGCACGATTTTTGCGCACAATATGCATTGGCATACACCTGTAGCTTTGCAGTGACAATTAGGCGTCTATCTACTACCAGTCGATTGTTTGAGGCCTCGATATGAGCCCCTAAAACACACTTTGAGGCCGCATAACTCGTGAGCTATTACAGACAGAGCTGCAATTTTTCTGCATTCGTCTAGACGCGCATCGATGAGCTTATGCTGCAAGTTTTACAATTTTACCACCCTGGGAAGCATGCTTTTCTCGAAAAAGCGCCGATTATGGCTACCGTCCGATCTGAATGCGATACGAGTGATTGACATGGCCCATACTCTCGTCCAATAGCCCTGAGTGGCTGCGCAAGTGACTTTGCGTGTTTATCTTGTACCGTTTGACCACAATGAGGCTCGCTTTGCGGTCAGAGGTGGGCCCCCTCGGGCGATATCTGCGTAACCGTTCGTTTTTGGACGTCGACGTGGGTTGCAATCGTCTTGTGAGCCTGCAATGCATCTAGAAATGTCCGAGTCATGATGTTCAAGCGTAAGGTTTGGCCAAAATGACCACCCACTGATTGAAGAATATTGGACAACTCGCTTCCGGCCCCCGATGACACCTGTGCATAACTCGCGCATCTTACGTGTTATCAGCACGATTTTTGCGCACAATATGCATTGGCATACACCTGTAGCTTTGCAGTGACAATTAGGCGTCTATCTACTACCAGTCGATTGTTTGAGGCCTCGATATGAGCCCCTAAAACACACTTTGAGGCCGCATAACTCGTGAGCTATTACAGACAGAGCTGCAATTTTTCTGCATTCGTCTAGACGCGCATCGATGAGCTTATGCTGCAAGTTTTACAATTTTACCACCCTGGAAGCATGCTTTTCTCGAAAAAGCGCCGATTATGGCTACCGTCCGATCTGAATGCGATACGAGTGATTGACATGGCCCATACTCTCGTCCAATAGCCCTGAGTGGCTGCGCAAGTGACTTTGCGTGTTTATCTTGTACCGTTTGACCACAATGAGGCTCGCTTTGCGGTCAGAGGTGGGCCCCCTCGGGCGATATCCGCGTAACCGTTCGTTTTGGACGTCGACGTGGGTTGCAATCGTCTTGTGAGCCTGCAATGCATCTAGAAATGTCCAAGTCATGATGTTCAAGCGTAAGGTTTGGCCAAAATGACCACTCACTGATTGAAGAATATTGGACAACTCGCTTCCGGCCCCCGATGACACCTGTGCATAACTCGCGCATCTTACGTGTTATCAGCACGATTTTTGCGCACAATATGCATTGGCATACACCTGTAGCTTTGCAGTGACAATTAGGCGTCTATCTACTACCAGTCGATTGTTTGAGGCCTCGATATGAGCCCCTAAAACACACTTTGAGGCCGCATAACTCGTGAGCTATTACAGACAGAGCTGCAATTTTTCTGCATTCGTCTAGACGCGCATCGATGAGCTTATGCTGCAAGTTTTACAATTTTACTACCCTGGGAAGCATGCTTTTCTCGAAAAAGCGCCGATTATGGCTACCGTCCGATCTGAATGCGATACGAGTGATTGACATGGCCCATACTCTCGTCCAATAGCCCTGAGTGGCTGCGCAAGTGACTTTGCGTGTTTATCTTGTACCGTTTGACCACAATGAGGCTCGCTTTGCGGTCAGAGGTGGGCCCCCTCTGGCGATATCCGCGTAACCGTTCGTTTTTGGACGTCGACGTGGGTTGCAATCGTCTTGTGAGCCTGCAATGCATCTAGAAATGTCCGAGTCATGATGTTCAAGCCTAAGGTTTGGCCAAAATGACCACCCACGATTGAACTGAATATTGGACAACTCGCTTCCGGCCCCCGATGACACCTGTGCATAACTCGCGCATCTTACGTGTTATCAGCACGATTTTTGCGCACAATATGCATTGGCATACACCTGTAGCTTTGCAGTGACAATTAGGCGTCTATCTACTACCAATCGATTGTTTGAGGCCTCGATATGAGCCCCTAAAACACACTTTGAGGCCGCATAACTCGTGAGCTATTACAGACAGAGCTGCAATTTTTCTGCATTCGTCTAGACGCGCATCGATGAGCTTATGCTGCAAGTTTTACAATTTTACTACCCTGGGAAGCATGCTTTTCTCGAAAAAGCGCCGATTATGGCTACCGTCCGATCTGAATGCGATACGAGTGATTGACATGGCCCATACTCTCGTCCAATAGCCCTGAGTGGCTGCGCAAGTGACTTTGCGTGTTTATCTTGTACCGTTTGACCACAATGAGGCTCGCTTTGCGGTCAGAGGTGGGCCCCCTCGGGCGATATCCGCGTAACCGTTCGTTTTTGGACGTCGACGTGGGTTGCAATCGTCTTGTGAGCCTGCAATGCATCTAGAAATGTCCGAGTCATGATGTTCAAGCGTAAGGTTTGGCCAAAATGACCACTCACTGATTGAAGAATATTGGACAACTCGCTTCCGGCCCCCGATGACACCTGTGCATAACTCGCGCATCTTACGTGTTATCAGCACGATTTTTGCGCACAATATGCATTGGCATACACCTGTAGCTTTGCAGTGACAATTAGGCGTCTATCTACTACCAGTCGATTGTTTGAGGCCTCGATATGAGCCCCTAAAACACACTTTGAGGCCGCATAACTCGTGAGCTATTACAGACAGAGCTGCAATTTTTCTGCATTCGTCTAGACGCGCATCGATGAGCTTATGCTGCAAGTTTTACAATTTTACTACCCTGGGAAGCATGCTTTTCTCGAAAAAGCGCCGATTATGGCTACCGTCCGATCTGAATGCGATACGAGTGATTGACATGGCCCATACTCTCGTCCAATAGCCCTGAGTGGCTGCGCAAGTGACTTTGCGTGTTTATCTTGTACCGTTTGACCACAATGAGGCTCGCTTTGCGGTCAGAGGTGGGCCCCCTCGGGCGATATCCGCGTAACCGTTCGTTTTTGGACGTCGACGTGGGTTGCAATCGTCTTGTGAGCCTGCAATGCATCTAGAAATGTCCGAGTCATGATGTTCAAGCGTAAGGTTTGGCTGAAATGACCACCACTGATTGAAGAATATTGGACAACTCGCTTCCGGCCCCCGATGACACCTGTGCATAACTCGCGCATCTTACGTGTTATCAGCACGATTTTTGCGCACAATATGCATTGGCATACACCTGTAGCTTTGCAGTGACAATTAGGCGTCTATCTACTACCAGTCGATTGTTTGAGGCCTCGATATGAGCCCCTAAAACTCACTTTGAGGCCGCATAACTCGTGAGCTATTACAGACAGAGCTGCAATTTTTCTGCATTCGTCTAGACGCGCATCGATGAGCTTATGCTGCAAGTTTTACAATTTTACTACCCTGGGAAGCATGCTTTTCTCGAAAAAGCGCCGATTATGGCTACCGTCCGATCTGAATGCGATACGAGTGATTGACATGGCCCATACTCTCGTCCAATAGCCCTGAGTGGCTGCGCAAGTGACTTTGCGTGTTTATCTTGTACCGTTTGACCACAATGAGGCTCGCTTTGCGGTCAGAGGTGGGCCCCCCTCGGGCGATATCCGCGTAACCGTTCGTTTTTGGACGTCGACGTGGGTTGCAATCGTCTTGTGAGCCTGCAATGCATCTAGAAATGTCCGAGTCATGATGTTCAAGCCTAAGGTTTGGCCAAAATGACCACCCTGATTGAAGAATATTGCGACAACTCGCTTCCGGCCCCCGATGACACCTGTGCATAACTCGCGCATCTTACGTGTTATCAGCACGATTTTTGCGCACAATATGCATTGGCATACACCTGTAGCTTTGCAGTGACAATTAGGCGTCTATCTACTACCAGTCGATTGTTTGAGGCCTCGATATGAGCCCCTAAAACACACTTTGAGGCCGCATAACTCGTGAGCTATTACAGACAGAGCTGCAATTTTTCTGCATTCGTCTAGACGCGCATCGATGAGCTTATGCTGCAAGTTTTACAATTTTACCACCCTGGGAAGCATGCTTTTCTCGAAAAAGCGCCGATTATGGCTACCGTCCGATCTGAACGCGATACGAGTGATTGACATGGCCCATACTCGTCTGATAGCCCTGAGTGGCTGCGCAAGTGACTTTGCGTGTTTATCTTGTACCGTTTGACCACAATGAGGCTCGCTTTGCGGTCAGAGGTGGGCCCCCTCGGGCGATATCCGCGTAACCGTTCGTTTTTGGACGTCGACGTGGGTTGCAATCGTCTTGTGAGCCTGCAATGCATCTAGAAATGTCCGAGTCATGATGTTCAAGCCTAGGTTTGGCCAAAATGACCACTCACTGATTGAAGAATATTGGACAACTCGCTTCCGGCCCCCGATGACACCTGTGCATAACTCGCGCATCTTACGTGTTATCAGTGTGATTTTTGCGCACAATATGCATTGGCATACACCTGTAGCTTTGCAGTGACAATTAGGCGTCTATCTACTACCAGTCGATTGTTTGAGGCCTCGATATGAGCCCCTAAAACACACTTTGAGGCCGCATAACTCGTGAGCTATTACAGACAGAGCTGCAATTTTTCTGCATTCGTCTAGACGCGCATCGATGAGCTTATGCTGCAAGTTTTACAATTTTACTACCCTGGGAAGCATGCTTTTCTCGAAAAGGCGCCGATTATGGCTACCGTCCGATCTGAATGCGATACGAGTGATTGACATGGCCCATACTCTCGTCTAATAGCCCTGAGTGGCTGCGCAAGTGACTTTGCGTGTTTATCTTGTACCGTTTGACCACAATGAGGCTCGCTTTGCGGTCAGAGGTGGGCCCCCTCGGGCGATATCCGCGTAACCGTTCGTTTTGGACGTCGACGTGGGTTGCAATCGTCTTGTGAGCCTGCAATGCATCTAGAAATGTCCGAGTCATGATGTTCAAGCCTAAGGTTTGGCCAAAATGACCACCCACGAAAAGGAAATTGCGCAACTCGCTTCCGGCCCCGATGACACCTGTGCATAACTCGCGCATCTTACGTGTTATCAGCACGATTTTTGCGCACAATATGCATTGGCATACACCTGTAGCTTTGCAGTGACAATTAGGCGTCTATCTACTACCAGTCGATTGTTTGAGGCCTCGATATGAGCCCCTAAAACACACTTTGAGGCCGCATAACTCGTGAGCTATTACAGACAGAGCTGCAATTTTTCTGCATTCGTCTAGACGCGCATCGATGAGCTTATGCTGCAAGTTTTACAATTTTACTACCCTGGGAAGCATGCTTTTCTCGAAAAGCGCCGATTATGGCTACCGTCCGATCTGAATGCGATACGAGTGATTGACATGGCCCATACTCTCGTCTGAATAGCCCTGAGTGGCTGCGCAAGTGACTTTGCGTGTTTATCTTGTACCGTTTGACCACAATGAGGCTCGCTTTGCGGTCAGAGGTGGGCCCCCTCGGGCGATATCTGCGTAACCGTTCGTTTTTGGACGTCGACGTGGGTTGCAATCGTCTTGTGAGCCTGCAATGCATCTAGAAATGTCCGAGTCATGATGTTCAAGCCTAAGGTTTGGCCAAAATGACCACTCACTGATTGAAGAATATTGGACAACTCGCTTCCGGCCCCCGATGACACCTGTGCATAACTCGCGCATCTTACGTGTTATCAGTGTGATTTTTGCGCACAATATGCATTGGCATACACCTGTAGCTTTGCAGTGACAATTAGGCGTCTATCTACTACCAGTCGATTGTTTGAGGCCTCGATATGAGCCCCTAAAACACACTTTGAGGCCGCATAACTCGTGAGCTATTACAGACAGAGCTGCAATTTTTCTGCATTCGTCTAGACGCGCATCGATGAGCTTATGCTGCAAGTTTTACAATTTTACCACCCTGGGAAGCATGCTTTTCTCGAAAAAGCGCCGATTATGGCTACCGTCCGATCTGAATGCGATACGAGTGATTGACATGGCCCATACTCTCGTCCAATAGCCCTGAGTGGCTGCGCAAGTGACTTTGCGTGTTTATCTTGTACCGTTTGACCACAATGAGGCTCGCTTTGCGGTCAGAGGTGGGCCCCCCACGGGCGATATCCGCGTAACCGTTCGTTTTTGGACGTCGACGTGGGTTGCAATCGTCTTGTGAGCCTGCAATGCATCTAGAAATGTCCGAGTCATGATGTTCAAGCCTAAGGTTTGGCCAAAATGACCACTCACGAAAACTGAAGAATATTGCGCAACTCGCTTCCGGCCCCCGATGACACCTGTGCATAACTCGCGCATCTTACGTGTTATCAGCACGATTTTTGCGCACAATATGCATTGGCATACACCTGTAGCTTTGCAGTGACAATTAGGCGTCTATCTACTACCAGTCGATTGTTTGAGGCCTCGATATGAGCCCCTAAAACACACTTTGAGGCCGCATAACTCGTGAGCTATTACAGACAGAGCTGCAATTTTTCTGCATTCGTCTAGACGCGCATCGATGAGCTTATGCTGCAAGTTTTACAATTTTACCACCCTGGGAAGCATGCTTTTCTCGAAAAAGCGCCGATTATGGCTACCGTCCGATCTGAATGCGATACGAGTGATTGACATGGCCCATACTCTCGTCCAATAGCCCTGAGTGGCTGCGCAAGTGACTTTGCGTGTTTATCTTGTACCGTTTGACCACAATGAGGCTCGCTTTGCGGTCAGAGGTGGGCCCCCTCGGGCGATATCCGCGTAACCGTTCGTTTTTGGACGTCGACGTGGGTTGCAATCGTCTTGTGAGCCTGCAATGCATCTAGAAATGTCCGAGTCATGATGTTCAAGCCTAGGGTTTGGCCAAAATGACCACCCGGCGAAAACTGGAATATTGCGCAACTCGCTTCCGGCCCCCGATGACACCTGTGCATAACTCGCGCATCTTACGTGTTATCAGCACGATTTTTGCGCACAATATGCATTGGCATACACCTGTAGCTTTGCAGTGACAATTAGGCGTCTATCTACTACCAGTCGATTGTTTGAGGCCTCGATATGAGCCCCTAAAACACACTTTGAGGCCGCATAACTCGTGAGCTATTACAGACAGAGCTGCAATTTTTCTGCATTCGTCTAGACGCGCATCGATGAGCTTATGCTGCAAGTTTTACAATTTTACCACCCTGGGAAGCATGCTTTTCTCGAAAAAGCGCCGATTATGGCTACCGTCCGATCTGAATGCGATACGAGTGATTGACATGGCCCATACTCTCGTCTAATAGCCCTGAGTGGCTGCGCAAGTGACTTTGCGTGTTTATCTTGTACCGTTTGACCACAATGAGGCTCGCTTTGCGGTCAGAGGTGGGCCCCCTCGGGCGATATCCGCGTAACCGTTCGTTTTTGGACGTCGACGTGGGTTGCAATCGTCTTGTGAGCCTGCAATGCATCTAGAAATGTCCAAGTCATGATGTTCGAGCCTAGGGTTTGGCCAAAATGACCACTCACTGATTGAAGAATATTGGACAACTCGCTTCCGGCCCCGATGACACCTGTGCATAACTCGCGCATCTTACGTGTTATCAGCACGATTTTTGCGCACAATATGCATTGGCATACACCTGTAGCTTTGCAGTGACAATTAGGCGTCTATCTACTACCAGTCGATTGTTTGAGGCCTCGATATGAGCCCTAAAACTCACTTTGAGGCCGCATAACTCGTGAGCTATTACAGACAGAGCTGCAATTTTTCTGCATTCGTCTAGACGCGCATCGATGAGCTTATGCTGCAAGTTTTACAATTTTACCACCCTGGGAAGCATGCTTTTCTCGAAAAAGCGCCGATTATGGCTACCGTCCGATCTGAATGCGATACGAGTGATTGACATGGCCCATACTCTCGTCCAATAGCCCTGAGTGGCTGCGCAAGTGACTTTGCGTGTTTATCTTGTACCGTTTGACCACAATGAGGCTCGCTTTGCGGTCAGAGGTGGGCCCCCTCGGGCGATATCCGCGTAACCGTTCGTTTTTGGACGTCGACGTGGGTTGCAATCGTCTTGTGAGCCTGCAATGCATCTAGAAATGTCCAAGTCATGATGTTCAAGCCTAAGGTTTGGCCAAAATGACCACCCGGCTGATTGAAGAATATTGGACAACTCGCTTCCGGCCCCCGATGACACCTGTGCATAACTCGCGCATCTTACGTGTTATCAGCACGATTTTTGCGCACAATATGCATTGGCATACACCTGTAGCTTTGCAGTGACAATTAGGCGTCTATCTACTACCAGTCGATTGTTTGAGGCCTCGATATGAGCCCCTAAAACACACTTTGAGGCCGCATAACTCGTGAGCTATTACAGACAGAGCTGCAATTTTTCTGCATTCGTCTAGACGCGCATCGATGAGCTTATGCTGCAAGTTTTACAATTTTACTACCCTGGGAAGCATGCTTTTCTCGAAAAAGCGCCGATTATGGCTACCGTCCGATCTGAATGCGATACGAGTGATTGACATGGCCCATACTCTCGTCTGATAGCCCTGAGCGTGGGCCCCCTTTGCTCGATATCTGCGAAACCGTTCATTTTTCGACTCTGACATGGGTTGCAATCGTCTTTTCAGCCTAATATACATCTAGAAATGTCCAAGTTATGATGATTAGGCACAGGTTTGGCCAAAATGACCACCCACTGAATGTGGGAAATTGCACAAAAGTGACTTTTGGGCCCCGAAGACACCTGTGCATAACTCGATCATCTTAGGCAATATCAACATAATTTTTGCACACAATATGCATTGGCTAACACCTGTAGCTATGCAGTAAGAATTATGCGTCTATCTTATACCAATCGATTGTTTGAGGCATTAATATGAGGCCCAAAAGCCAACTTTGAGGCCCAATAACTCGTGAGCTATTACAGATAGGGCTCTAATTTTTTCGCATTCTTTCTATCGCACATTGATGAGCTTCTACTGAAAGTTTTACAATTTTACTAATATGGGAAGTATGCTTTTCTCAATAACAGCACTTATTATGGCTACCGTCCAATCTGAATGCGATACATATAATTCTCATGGCCCACACTCTTGTCTGATAGCCCTGAGTGGCTTAGTAAGTGACCAACAGCCTATCTCTTACCGTTTGGCCGCAATGAGCCTCGGTTTCCGGTCAAAAGTGGCCCCTTTTGCCCAATATCTGACTCGCGCATCTTACGTGTTATCAGCACGATTTTTGCGCACAATATGCATTGGCATACACCTGTAGCTTTGCAGTGACAATTAGGCGTCTATCTACTACCAATCGATTGTTTGAGGCCTCGATATGAGCCCCTAAAACACACTTTGAGGCCGCATAACTCGTGAGCTATTACAGACAGAGCTGCAATTTTTGTGCATTCGTCTAGACGCGCATCGATGAGCTTATGCTGCAAGTTTTACAATTTTACCACCCTGGGAAGCATGCTTTTCTCGAAAAAGCGCCGATTATGGCTACCGTCCGATCTGAACGCGATACGAGTGATTGACATGGCCCATACTCTCGTCCAATAGCCTCGTAAGGCTGCGCAAGTGACTTTGCGTGTTTATCTTGTACCGTTTGACCACAATGAGGCTCGCTTTGCGGTCAGAGGTGGGCCCCCTCGGGCGATATCTGCGTAACCGTTCGTTTTTGGACGTCGACGTGGGTTGCAATCGTCTTGTGAGCCTGCAATGCATCTAGAAATGTCCGAGTCATGATGTTCAAGCCTAGGTTTGGCCAAAATGACCACCCGGCGAATTCTGGAAATTGCGCAACTCGCTTCCGGCCCCCGATGACACCTGTGCATAACTCGCGCATCTTACGTGTTATCAGCACGATTTTTGCGCACAATATGCATTGGCATACACCTGTAGCTTTGCAGTGACAATTAGGCGTCTATCTACTACCAATCGATTGTTTGAGGCCTCGATATGAGCCCCTAAAACACACTTTGAGGCCGCATAACTCGTGAGCTATTACAGACAGAGCTGCAATTTTTCTGCATTCGTCTAGACGCGCATCGATGAGCTTATGCTGCAAGTTTTACAATTTTACCACCCTGGGAAGCATGCTTTTCTCGAAAAAGCGCCGATTATGGCTACCGTCCGATCTGAATGCGATACGAGTGATTGACATGGCCCATACTCTCGTCTGATAGCCCTGGTGGCTGCGCAAGTGACTTTGCGTGTTTATCTTGTACCGTTTGACCACAATGAGGCTCGCTTTGCGGTCAGAGGTGGGCCCCCCTCGGGCGATATCTGCGTAACCGTTCGTTTTTGGACGTCGACGTGGGTTGCAATCGTCTTGTGAGCCTGCAATGCATCTAGAAATGTCCGAGTCATGATGTTCAAGCCTAAGGTTTGGCCAAAATGACCACCCGGCGAATTCTGGAAATTGCGCAACTCGCTTCCGGCCCCCGATGACACCTGTGCATAACTCGCGCATCTTACGTGTTATCAGCACGATTTTTGCGCACAATATGCATTGGCATACACCTGTAGCTTTGCAGTGACAATTAGGCGTCTATCTACTACCAGTCGATTGTTTGAGGCCTCGATATGAGCCCCTAAAACACACTTTGAGGCCGCATAACTCGTGAGCTATTACAGACAGAGCTGCAATTTTTCTGCATTCGTCTAGACGCGCATCGATGAGCTTATGCTGCAAGTTTTACAATTTTACCACCCTGGGAAGCATGCTTTTCTCGAAAAAGCGCCGATTATGGCTACCGTCCGATCTGAATGCGATACGAGTGATTGACATGGCCCATACTCTCGTCTAATAGCCCTGAGTGGCTGCGCAAGTGACTTTGCGTGTTTATCTTGTACCGTTTGACCACAATGAGGCTCGCTTTGCGGTCAGAGGTGGGCCCCCCTCGGGCGATATCCGCGTAACCGTTCGTTTTTGGACGTCGACGTGGGTTGCAATCGTCTTGTGAGCCTGCAATGCATCTAGAAATGTCCGAGTCATGATGTTCGAGCCTAGGTTTGGCCAAAATGACCACTCACTGCGAATTGAAGAATATTGGACAACTCGCTTCCGGCCCCGATGACACCTGTGCATAACTCGCGCATCTTACGTGTTATCAGCACGATTTTGCGCACAATATGCATTGGCATACACCTGTAGCTTTGCAGTGACAATTAGGCGTCTATCTACTACCAATCGATTGTTTGAGGCCTCGATATGAGCCCCTAAAACACACTTTGAGGCCGCATAACTCGTGAGCTATTACAGACAGAGCTGCAATTTTTGTGCATTCGTCTAGACGCGCATCGATGAGCTTATGCTGCAAGTTTTACAATTTTACCACCCTGGGAAGCATGCTTTTCTCGAAAAAGCGCCGATTATGGCTACCGTCCGATCTGAATGCGATACGAGTGATTGACATGGCCCATACTCTCGTCTGATAGCCCTGAGTGGCTGCGCAAGTGACTTTGCGTGTTTATCTTGTACCGTTTGACCACAATGAGGCTCGCTTTGCGGTCAGAGGTGGGCCCCCTCGGGCGATATCCGCGTAACCGTTCGTTTTGGACGTCGACGTGGGTTGCAATCGTCTTGTGAGCCTGCAATGCATCTAGAAATGTCCGAGTCATGATGTTCAAGCCTAGGTTTGGCTGAAATGACCACTCCGGCTGATTGAAGAATATTGGACAACTCGCTTCCGGCCCCCGATGACACCTGTGCATAACTCGCGCATCTTACGTGTTATCAGCACGATTTTTGCGCACAATATGCATTGGCATACACCTGTAGCTTTGCAGTGACAATTAGGCGTCTATCTACTACCAGTCGATTGTTTGAGGCCTCGATATGAGCCCCTAAACACACTTTGAGGCCGCATAACTCGTGAGCTATTACAGACAGAGCTGCAATTTTTGTGCATTCGTCTAGACGCGCATCGATGAGCTTATGCTGCAAGTTTTACAATTTTACTACCCTGGGAAGCATGCTTTTCTCGAAAAAGCGCCGATTATGGCTACCGTCCGATGTGAATGCGATACGAGTGATTGACATGGCCCATACTCTCGTCTAATAGCCCTGAGTGGCTGCGCAAGTGACTTTGCGTGTTTATCTTGTACCGTTTGACCACAATGAGGCTCGCTTTGCGGTCAGAGGTGGGCCCCCCTCTGGCGATATCTGCGTAACCGTTCGTTTTTGGACGTCGACGTGGGTTGCAATCGTCTTGTGAGCCTGCAATGCATCTAGAAATGTCCGAGTCATGATGTTCAAGCCTAAGGTTTGGCCAAAATGACCACTCACTGATTGAAGAATATTGGACAACTCGCTTCCGGCCCCCTGATGACACCTGTGCATAACTCGCGCATCTTACGTGTTATCAGCACGATTTTTGCGCACAATATGCATTGGCATACACCTGTAGCTTTGCAGTGACAATTAGGCGTCTATCTACTACCAATCGATTGTTTGAGGCCTCGATATGAGCCCCTAAAACACACTTTGAGGCCGCATAACTCGTGAGCTATTACAGACAGAGCTGCAATTTTTCTGCATTCGTCTAGACGCGCATCGATGAGCTTATGCTGCAAGTTTTACAATTTTACCACCCTGGGAAGCATGCTTTTCTCGAAAAAGCGCCGATTATGGCTACCGTCCGATCTGAATGCGATACGAGTGATTGACATGGCCCATACTCTCGTCTGATAGCCTCGTAAGGCTGCGCAAGTGACTTTGCGTGTTTATCTTGTACCGTTTGACCACAATGAGGCTCGCTTTGCGGTCAGAGGTGGGCCCCCCTCGGGCGATATCCGCGTAACCGTTCGTTTTTGGACGTCGACGTGGGTTGCAATCGTCTTGTGAGCCTGCAATGCATCTAGAAATGTCCAAGTCATGATGTTCGAGCCTAGGGGTTTGGCCAAAATGACCACCCGGCGAATTGGAAATTGCGACAACTCGCTTCCGGCCCCCGATGACACCTGTGCATAACTCGCGCATCTTACGTGTTATCAGCACGATTTTTGCGCACAATATGCATTGGCATACACCTGTAGCTTTGCAGTGACAATTAGGCGTCTATCTACTACCAGTCGATTGTTTGAGGCCTCGATATGAGCCCCTAAAACTCACTTTGAGGCCGCATAACTCGTGAGCTATTACAGACAGAGCTGCAATTTTTCTGCATTCGTCTAGACGCGCATCGATGAGCTTATGCTGCAAGTTTTACAATTTTACCACCCTGGGAAGCATGCTTTTCTCGAAAAGCGCCGATTATGGCTACCGTCCGATCTGAACGCGATACGAGTGATTGACATGGCCCATACTCTCGTCTCATAGCCTCGTAAGGCTGCGCAAGTGACTTTGCGTGTTTATCTTGTACCGTTTGACCACAATGAGGCTCGCTTTGCGGTCAGAGGTGGGCCCCCTCTGGCGATATCCGCGTAACCGTTCGTTTTTGGACGTCGACGTGGGTTGCAATCGTCTTGTGAGCCTGCAATGCATCTAGAAATGTCCAAGTCATGATGTTCAAGCCTAAGGTTTGGCCAAAATGACCACCCAGCGAATTGGAAATTGCGCAACTCGCTTCCGGCCCCCGATGACACCTGTGCATAACTCGCGCATCTTACGTGTTATCAGCACGATTTTTGCGCACAATATGCATTGGCATACACCTGTAGCTTTGCAGTGACAATTAGGCGTCTATCTACTACCAGTCGATTGTTTGAGGCCTCGATATGAGCCCCTAAAACACACTTTGAGGCCGCATAACTCGTGAGCTATTACAGACAGAGCTGCAATTTTTGTGCATTCGTCTAGACGCGCATCGATGAGCTTATGCTGCAAGTTTTACAATTTTACCACCCTGGGAAGCATGCTTTTCTCGAAAAGCGCCGATTATGGCTACCGTCCGATCTGAATGCGATACGAGTGATTGACATGGCCCATACTCTCGTCCAATAGCCTCGTGAGGCTGCGCAAGTGACTTTGCGTGTTTATCTTGTACCGTTTGACCACAATGAGGCTCGCTTTGCGGTCAGAGGTGGGCCCCCTCGGGCGATATCCGCGTAACCGTTCGTTTTTGGACGTCGACGTGGGTTGCAATCGTCTTGTGAGCCTGCAATGCATCTAGAAATGTCCGAGTCATGATGTTCAAGCCTAGGTTTGGCCAAAATGACCACTCACTGATTGAAGAATATTGACAACTCGCTTCCGGCCCCCGATGACACCTGTGCATAACTCGCGCATCTTACGTGTTATCAGCACGATTTTTGCGCACAATATGCATTGGCATACACCTGTAGCTTTGCAGTGACAATTAGGCGTCTATCTACTACCAGTCGATTGTTTGAGGCCTCGATATGAGCCCCTAAAACACACTTTGAGGCCGCATAACTCGTGAGCTATTACAGACAGAGCTGCAATTTTTCTGCATTCGTCTAGACGCGCATCGATGAGCTTATGCTGCAAGTTTTACAATTTTACTACCCTGGGAAGCATGCTTTTCTCGAAAAAGCGCCGATTATGGCTACCGTCCGATCTGAATGCGATACGAGTGATTGACATGGCCCATACTCTCGTCTAATAGCCTCGTAAGGCTGCGCAAGTGACTTTGCGTGTTTATCTTGTACCGTTTGACCACAATGAGGCTCGCTTTGCGGTCAGAGGTGGGCCCCCTCGGGCGATATCCGCGTAACCGTTCGTTTTTGGACGTCGACGTGGGTTGCAATCGTCTTGTGAGCCTGCAATGCATCTAGAAATGTCCAAGTCATGATGTTCAAGCCTAAGGTTTGGCCAAAATGACCACCCGGCGAAACTGGAAATTGCGCAACTCGCTTCCGGCCCCCGATGACACCTGTGCATAACTCGCGCATCTTACGTGTTATCAGCACGATTTTTGCGCACAATATGCATTGGCATACACCTGTAGCTTTGCAGTGACAATTAGGCGTCTATCTACTACCAGTCGATTGTTTGAGGCCTCGATATGAGCCCCTAAAACACACTTTGAGGCCGCATAACTCGTGAGCTATTACAGACAGAGCTGCAATTTTTCTGCATTCGTCTAGACGCGCATCGATGAGCTTATGCTGCAAGTTTTACAATTTTACCACCCTGGGAAGCATGCTTTTCTCGAAAAAGCGCCGATTATGGCTACCGTCCGATCTGAATGCGATACGAGTGATTGACATGGCCCATACTCTCGTCTGATAGCCTCGTAAGGCTGCGCAAGTGACTTTGCGTGTTTATCTTGTACCGTTTGACCACAATGAGGCTCGCTTTGCGGTCAGAGGTGGGCCCCCTCGGGCGATATCCGCGTAACCGTTCGTTTTTGGACGTCGACGTGGGTTGCAATCGTCTTGTGAGCCTGCAATGCATCTAGAAATGTCCAAGTCATGATGTTCAAGCCTTAGGTTTGGCCAAAATGACCACCCACTGATTGAAGGAAATTGCGCAACTCGCTTCCGGCCCCCGATGACACCTGTGCATAACTCGCGCATCTTACGTGTTATCAGTGTGATTTTTGCGCACAATATGCATTGGCATACACCTGTAGCTTTGCAGTGACAATTAGGCGTCTATCTACTACCAGTCGATTGTTTGCGGCCTCGATATGAGCCCCTAAAACACACTTTGAGGCCGCATAACTCGTGAGCTTTTACAGACAGAGCTGCAATTTTTCTGCATTCGTCTAGACGCGCATCGATGAGCTTATGCTGCAAGTTTTACAATTTTACCACCCTGGGAAGCATGCTTTTCTCGAAAAAGCGCCGATTATGGCTACCGTCCGATCTGAATGCGATACGAGTGATTGACATGGCCCATACTCTCGTCCAATAGCCTCGTAAGGCTGCGCAAGTGACTTTGCGTGTTTATCTTGTACCGTTTGACCACAATGAGGCTCGCTTTGCGGTCAGAGGTGGGCCCCCCTCGGGCGATATCCGCGTAACCGTTCGTTTTTGGACGTCGACGTGGGTTGCAATCGTCTTGTGAGCCTGCAATGCATCTAGAAATGTCCAGTCATGATGTTCAAGCGTAGGTTTGGCTGAAATGACCACTCACTGATTGAAGAATATTGGACAACTCGCTTCCGGCCCCGATGACACCTGTGCATAACTCGCGCATCTTACGTGTTATCAGCACGATTTTTTGCGCACAATATGCATTGGCATACACCTGTAGCTTTGCAGTGACAATTAGGCGTCTATCTACTACCAGTCGATTGTTTGAGGCCTCGATATGAGCCCCTAAAACACACTTTGAGGCCGCATAACTCGTGAGCTATTACAGACAGAGCTGCAATTTTTCTGCATTCGTCTAGACGCGCATCGATGAGCTTATGCTGCAAGTTTTACAATTTTACTACCCTGGGAAGCATGCTTTTCTCGAAAAGCGCCGATTATGGCTACCGTCCGATCTGAATGCGATACGAGTGATTGACATGGCCCATACTCTCGTCCAATAGCCCTGAGTGGCTGCGCAAGTGACTTTGCGTGTTTATCTTGTACCGTTTGACCACAATGAGGCTCGCTTTGCGGTCAGAGGTGGGCCCCCCTCGGGCGATATCCGCGTAACCGTTCGTTTTTGGACGTCGACGTGGGTTGCAATCGTCTTGTGAGCCTGCAATGCATCTAGAAATGTCCAGTCATGATGTTCAAGCGTAAGGTTTGGCTGAAATGACCACTCACGATTGAAGAATATTGGACAACTCGCTTCCGGCCCCGATGACACCTGTGCATAACTCGCGCATCTTACGTGTTATCAGCACGATTTTTGCGCACAATATGCATTGGCATACACCTGTAGCTTTGCAGTGACAATTAGGCGTCTATCTACTACCAGTCGATTGTTTGAGGCCTCGATATGAGCCCTAAAACACACTTTGAGGCCGCATAACTCGTGAGCTATTACAGACAGAGCTGCAATTTTTCTGCATTCGTCTAGACGCGCATCGATGAGCTTATGCTGCAAGTTTTACAATTTTACCACCCTGGGAAGCATGCTTTTCTCGAAAAAGCGCCGATTATGGCTACCGTCCGATCTGAATGCGATACGAGTGATTGACATGGCCCATACTCTCGTCCAATAGCCTCATAAGGCTGCGCAAGTGACTTTGCGTGTTTATCTTGTACCGTTTGACCACAATGAGGCTCGCTTTGCGGTCAGAGGTGGGCCCCCTCGGGCGATATCCGCGTAACCGTTCGTTTTTGGACGTCGACGTGGGTTGCAATCGTCTTGTGAGCCTGCAATGCATCTAGAAATGTCCGAGTCATGATGTTCAAGCGTAAGGTTTGGCCAAAATGACCACTCACTGATTGAAGAAATTGGACAACTCGCTTCCGGCCCCCGATGACACCTGTGCATAACTCGCGCATCTTACGTGTTATCAGCACGATTTTTGCGCACAATATGCATTGGCATACACCTGTAGCTTTGCAGTGACAATTAGGCGTCTATCTACTACCAGTCGATTGTTTGAGGCCTCGATATGAGCCCTAAAACACACTTTGAGGCCGCATAACTCGTGAGCTATTACAGACAGAGCTGCAATTTTTCTGCATTCGTCTAGACGCGCATCGATGAGCTTATGCTGCAAGTTTTACAATTTTACCACCCTGGGAAGCATGCTTTTCTCGAAAAAGCGCCGATTATGGCTACCGTCCGATCTGAATGCGATACGAGTGATTGACATGGCCCATACTCTCGTCTAATAGCCCTAAGTGGCTGCGCAAGTGACTTTGCGTGTTTATCTTGTACCGTTTGACCACAATGAGGCTCGCTTTGCGGTCAGAGGTGGGCCCCCTCTGGCGATATCTGCGTAACCGTTCGTTTTTGGACGTCGACGTGGGTTGCAATCGTCTTGTGAGCCTGCAATGCATCTAGAAATGTCCAAGTCATGATGTTCAAGCCTAGGGTTTGGCCAAATGACCACCACTGATTGAAGAATATTGGACAACTCGCTTCCGGCCCCCGATGACACCTGTGCATAACTCGCGCATCTTACGTGTTATCAGCACGATTTTTTGCGCACAATATGCATTGGCATACACCTGTAGCTTTGCAGTGACAATTAGGCGTCTATCTACTACCAGTCGATTGTTTGAGGCCTCGATATGAGCCCCTAAAACACACTTTGAGGCCGCATAACTCGTGAGCTATTTACAGACAGAGCTGCAATTTTTCTGCATTCGTCTAGACGCGCATCGATGAGCTTATGCTGCAAGTTTTACAATTTTACCACCCTGGGAAGCATGCTTTTCTCGAAAAAGCGCCGATTATGGCTACCGTCCGATCTGAATGCGATACGAGTGATTGACATGGCCCATACTCTCGTCTGATAGCCTCGTAAGGCTGCGCAAGTGACTTTGCGTGTTTATCTTGTACCGTTTGACCACAATGAGGCTCGCTTTGCGGTCAGAGGTGGGCCCCCCTCGGGCGATATCCGCGTAACCGTTCGTTTTGGACGTCGACGTGGGTTGCAATCGTCTTGTGAGCCTGCAATGCATCTAGAAATGTCCGAGTCATGATGTTCAAGCCTAGGGTTTGGCTGAAATGACCACCCACTGATTGAAGGATATTGCGCAACTCGCTTCCGGCCCCCGATGACACCTGTGCATAACTCGCGCATCTTACGTGTTATCAGCACGATTTTTGCGCACAATATGCATTGGCATACACCTGTAGCTTTGCAGTGACAATTAGGCGTCTATCTACTACCAGTCGATTGTTTGAGGCCTCGATATGAGCCCCTAAAACACACTTTGAGGCCGCATAACTCGTGAGCTATTACAGACAGAGCTGCAATTTTTCTGCATTCGTCTAGACGCGCATCGATGAGCTTATGCTGCAAGTTTTACAATTTTACCACCCTGGGAAGCATGCTTTTCTCGAAAAAGCGCCGATTATGGCTACCGTCCGATCTGAATGCGATACGAGTGATTGACATGGCCCATACTCTCGTCCAATAGCCCTAAGTGGCTGCGCAAGTGACTTTGCGTGTTTATCTTGTACCGTTTGACCACAATGAGGCTCGCTTTGCGGTCAGAGGTGGGCCCCCTCTGGCGATATCCGCGTAACCGTTCGTTTTTGGACGTCGACGTGGGTTGCAATCGTCTTGTGAGCCTGCAATGCATCTAGAAATGTCCAAGTCATGATGCTCAAGCGTAAGGTTTGGCCAAAATGACCACTCACTGATTGAAGAATATTGGACAACTCGCTTCCGGCCCCCGATGACACCTGTGCATAACTCGCGCATCTTACGTGTTATCAGCACGATTTTGCGCACAATATGCATTGGCATACACCTGTAGCTTTGCAGTGACAATTAGGCGTCTATCTACTACCAGTCGATTGTTTGAGGCCTCGATATGAGCCCCTAAAACACACTTTGAGGCCGCATAACTCGTGAGCTATTACAGACAGAGCTGCAATTTTTGTGCATTCGTCTAGACGCGCATCGATGAGCTTATGCTGCAAGTTTTACAATTTTACCACCCTGGGAAGCATGCTTTTCTCGAAAAAGCGCCGATTAATGGCTACCGTCCGATCTGAATGCGATACGAGTGATTGACATGGCCCATACTCTCGTCTGATAGCCTCGTAAGGCTGCGCAAGTGACTTTGCGTGTTTATCTTGTACCGTTTGACCACAATGAGGCTCGCTTTGCGGTCAGAGGTGGGCCCCCCTCGGGCGATATCCGCGTAACCGTTCGTTTTGGACGTCGACGTGGGTTGCAATCGTCTTGTGAGCCTGCAATGCATCTAGAAATGTCCAAGTCATGATGTTCAAGCGTAAGGTTTGGCCAAAATGACCACCCGGCGAATTGAAGGAAATTGCGCAACTCGCTTCCGGCCCCCGATGACACCTGTGCATAACTCGCGCATCTTACGTGTTATCAGCACGATTTTTGCGCACAATATGCATTGGCATACACCTGTAGCTTTGCAGTGACAATTAGGCGTCTATCTACTACCAGTCGATTGTTTGAGGCCTCGATATGAGCCCCTAAAACACACTTTGAGGCCGCATAACTCGTGAGCTATTACAGACAGAGCTGCAATTTTTCTGCATTCGTCTAGACGCGCATCGATGAGCTTATGCTGCAAGTTTTACAATTTTACCACCCTGGGAAGCATGCTTTTCTCGAAAAAGCGCCGATTATGGCTACCGTCCGATCTGAATGCGATACGAGTGATTGACATGGCCCATACTCTCGTCTAATAGCCACATAAGGCTGCG
>JABKBF020000045.1:0-11273 GCA_014182405.2 Eucalyptus sideroxylon | reverse complement strand
GTCTAACCACAATTCGAGATGTAGCACTTTGCGTTGTAAATACAGGTTCCGCCTTAGACAGGTTTTAATGTAGTTAAAAAAACTAATATAATATAATATAACATCCTTGAAGTTAGCGGGCACTTGAAAAAAAATATACACTTATAATATATAAAAATGTTCGTCTCAAAATGCACCCTATTAAAATCAATTGATTATTCGTTGGTTAACATATTTGGTATTTTAAAATGCTTTTTTAAAATATTTTAAAAGCGTATTTTTGGTATCCTTCTGCGTAGATGATGTCCCGTCAACCTGGGTATCATCTGACACATGTGCAGTCTACAGGAGTTACTTTTTCAAAACCTATTATCTATACCCGATGCCCTTGCTTGTATTTTATGTTCTGTTGACGTGGAAGTCACCTTGATACTTGGACATAGCCGACTTGGACAATATAGTTAATTCGGCAATATTTAATTATATACGCACTTTTCGATTCCAGAGCTCCGTTTATCCCAACTTCTAATGTTTAACCCACGAAACCCGAGAAGAAATGGATAAAAAATATTATTACATAAAATGGTTAACTCATTAAGCTCAAGGGAGAAATAATATATAAATAGGCATTTTAAACTCATTTTATTAACCCATAAAACCTAGGGAAGAAATAAGGATCTTATATTATATTAAAGTGATATTGATATTTTAAGAAGCTTCTTTTAAAACATTTTTAAATGAATTTTTGGCCAATGGTTTTCCCAATTGCAAAAGTAATTCTAATGTAAAATCAGATTTATTAAAGCAATTAGATCTCTTATGAAAAAAACACTTTTAAAAAAACATTTTTAAGTCAATACTTTTAAATATGTATTAACTTCAAATTGATACTTATAAGTCTGACGAATTGTAAGTATTTTAAAACTGAACTTTATCATTAAAAGTTTATTAATTTGTTTCATATTGAAAGTCTCACCGCAATTTGGGATGTAGCACTTTGCGTTGTAAATAGTTAAAAAAAAACTCATATAATATAATATATTAAAATCAATCGATTATTTGTGGGTTAACATATTTGGTATTTTAAGATTCTTTTTAAAATATTTCAAAAGATTTTGGTATCCTACTGCGTAGATGATGTCCCGTCAACCTTGATATCATCTTGACACATGTACAGTCTACAGGAGTTACTTTTTTCAATATGTATATCATCTATACCCGATACCCTTACTTGTAGTTTATGTGATTAAAAGTTCTTTAATTTAAATTATTCTGTCTTTTCCCTGTTTAAACAACTTATTTTAGCTTTCTATATAAGTTGAATTGGTTTTGACAATATTCAGTCAAAAATTAATTTTCATGAGCTAATTAAAGTACGCTGACGTAGCGTTTAAAATCCGAAAATTATGTTTTTTTTTTTTAATTAACGATATCGATACTTGCGGTGTCATTATTTTTGTTTATAATTTTTTTATCGTTGCTCAGGGTATTCTTCTTTAAATTTATTCTCACTTAGGTTATCAGTTATTAGCAAACTTTGTTATAAATTTTTTCTTGACAGGTTCCATTTTATTTAGACATTGGTTCTGTGTAAAAGTTATAACCCCTACTATTTTTCCAAACTAACCCATGACTCCCAAACAAAGACAGTATCGTTGCCCGATTTCCATTTTATTTAGACATTGGTTCTGTGTAAAAGTTATAACCCCTACTATTTTTTCAAACTAACCCATGACTCCCAAACAAAGACAGTATCGTTACCCGATCTCCATTTTATTTAGACATTGGTTCTGTGTAAAATTATAACCCTAAAAACCCATGACTCCAAACAAAAGTAACCCTACTATTTTTCCAAACTAACCCATGACTCCAAACAAAGACAGTATCGTTACCCGATCTCCATTTTATTTAGACATTGGTTCTGTGTAAAAGTTATAACCCCTACTATTTTTCCAAACTAACCCATGACTCCCAAACAAAGACAGTATCGTTACCCGATCTCCATTTTATTTAGACATTGGTTCTGTGTAAAAGTTATCACCCTACTATTTTTCCAAACTAACCCATGACTCCCAAACAAAGACATATTTCAATTATAAATTTTCAAAGCTTTTATCCCAACTTCTAATGTTTAACCCACGAAACCCGATTCCAGAAATGAAAAATTCGGTTATTGAAAAATAAAATGGTTTTCCACAAGCTCAAAAAATAAATAATGAAAATAAACATTTTTAAAATCAATTTATAAACTAACCCATTTCTCCCTAGGGAAGAAATAAGAATCTTATATTATTTAAAGTGGGTTAAAACATTTTTAAAAGTGAATTTTTCTGGCCAATTTTATGTTAGAAAAGTAATTTTTAAAAGGTTATTTTTTCCCCGAAATAATTTATAATTCTGTGGGTTAACCTTTTTCGGGTTAGAAATAATTTTTAAATTGTGTTTCTCCCCCGGGTTTCGTGGGTTAAGTATTTTAGGTTAGAAATAATTTTTAAATTGTGTTAACCCATTTTGTTTATTTTAGTTTCTCCCTCGGGTTTCGGTTTCTTTCGATTAAGTATTTTGGGTTAGAAATAATTTTAAATTGTGTTTCTACCCGGGTTTCGTGGGTAATTTTTTAAATTTTTTTTTCCCCCCGAGGTTTCGTGGGTTAAGTATTTTGGGTTAGAAATAATTTTTTATTTTATTTTTCTCCCCTTCGGGTTTCTTGGGTTTAACTCGTGGGTTAACCATTTCTAGGTTAGAAATTATTTTTTTTAATTTGTTTTCTCCCCCGGGTTTCGTGGGTTAAGTTTTGGGTTAAAAACTTTTTTTTTTGTATTTTTTTCCCCGGGTTTTGTGGGTTTGAACCGTTTTTTGGTTAAAATTATTTTTAAAAACTGTATTTCTCCCCGGGTTTCGTGGGTTAAGCATTTTAGGTTAGAAATTATTTTTAAATTGTTTTCTCCCCGGGTTTTTTAGTGGGTTAAAATTGTGTTTCGCATTTTAGTTAGAAATATTTTTAAATTGTGTTTCTCCCCTGGTCCTTCGTGGGTTAATTCTTTCGGGTTAGAAATAATTTTTAAATTTTTTTTAAATTGCGTTTCTCCCCGGGTTTCGCTGATTAAGTATTTCGGGTTAGAAATAATTTTTTAAATTGTGTTTCTCCCCGGGTTTCGTGGGTTAAGTATTTTGGGTTAGAAATAATTTTTTAAATTGTGTTTCTACCCGGGTTTCGTGGGTTAACCATTTTAGGTTAGAAATTATTTTTAAATTGTTTTCTCCCCCGGGTTTCGTGGGTTAACCATTTTGGGTTAGAAATAATTTTTAAATTGTTTTCTCCCCGGTTTCGTGGGTTAACTATTTTAGGTTAGAAATAATTTTTAAATTGTGTTTCTCCCCGGGTTTCGTGGGTTAACTATTTTGGGTTAGAAATAATTTTTAAATTGTGTTTTTCCCCGGGTTTCGTGGGTTAAATTTTGCGGTTAAAAATTTTTTTTTTAATTTGTATTTCTTCCCCGGGTTTTGTGGGTTAAGATTTTTTGGTTAAAAAGTATTTTTAAATTGTTTGCTCCCCCGGGTTTCGTGGGTTAAGCATTTTAGGTTAGAAATTATTTTTTATTGTGTTTTCTCCCCGGGTTTCGTGGGTTAACGCATTTTATGTTAGAAATAATTTTTAAATTGTGTTTCTCCCCCGGTTTCGTGGGTTAAAATATTTTTAAATTGGTTAGAAATTATTTTTTTAATTTTGTTTCTCCCCGGGTTTCGTGGGTTAAGTATTTTGGGTTAGAAATTATTTTTTAAATTGTGTTTCTCCCCCGGGTTTCGTGGGTTAAGCATTTTAGGTTAAAAAATTATTTTAAATTGTGTTTCTCCCCCGGGTTTCGTGGGTTAAGCATTTTGGGTTAGAAATTATTTTTAAATTGTTTTCTCCCCCGGGTTTCGTGGGTTAAGCATTTTGGGTTAGAAATATTTTTTTTTAAATTGTTTTCTCCCCGGGTTTCGTGGGTTAAGTTTTTGGGTTAAAATTTTTTTTTAATTTGTTTTTCCCCCCGGTTTCGTGGGTTAAGTATTTTGGGTTAGAAATATTTTTAAATTGTTTTCTCCCCGGGTTTCGTGGGTTAACCATTTTGGGTTAGAAATATTTTTAAATTGTGTTTCTCCCCCGGGTTTCGTGGGTTAAGCATTTTGGGTTAGAAATTATTTTTAAATTGTGTTTCTCCCCCGGGTTTCGTGGGTTAACTATTTTGGGTTAGAAATTATTTTTTTAAATTGTATTTTTCCCCCGGGTTTCGTGGGTTAAGTATTTTTTTTAGAAATTATTTTTTTAATTGTATTTCTCCCCCGGGTTTCGTGGGTTAAGCATTTTGGGTTAGAAATTATTTTTAAATTGTGTTTCTCCCCGGGTTTCGTGGGTTAAGCATTTTGGGTTAGAAATTATTTTTAAATTTTTTTTTCCCCCGGGTTTCGTGGGTTAAGCATTTTAGGTTAGAAATTATTTTTAAATTGTGTTTCTCCCCCGGGTTTCGTGGATGAAGCATTTTAGGTTAGAAATTATTTTTAATTGTATTTCTCCCCGGGTTTCGTGGGTTAAGCATTTTAGGTTAGAAATTATTTTTAAATTGTGTTTTTCTCCCCCGGGTTTCGTGGGTTAAGCATTTTAGGTTAAAATTATTTTTAAATGTGTTTTCTCCCCCGGTTTCGTGGGTTAAGCATTTTAGGTTAGAAATTATTTTTAAATTTTTTTTTTCTCCCCGGGTTTCGTGGGTTAAGCATTTTAGGTTAGAAATTTTTTTTATTGTATTTCTCCCCGGGTTTCGTGGGTTAAGCATTTTAGGTTAGAAATTATTTTTAAATTTGATTTTTCTCCCGGGTTTCGTGGGTTAAGCATTTTAGGTTAGAAATTATTTTTAAATTGTGTTTCCCCGGGTTTCGTGGGTTAAGCATTTTAGGTTAGAAATTATTTTTAAATTTTTTCTCCCCGGGTTTCGTGGGTTAATTTTTTTAAAAATTATTTTTATTTTTTTTTCTCCCCGGGTTTCGTGGGTTAAGCATTTTAGGTTAGAAAATTATTTTTATTTTGTATTTCTCCCCCGGGTTTCGTGGGTTAAGCATTTTAGGTTAGAAATTATTTTTAAATTGTATTTCTCCCCCGGGTTTGGTGGGTTAAGCATTTTAGGTTAGAAATTATTTTTAAATTGTATTTCTCCCCCGGGTTTGGTGGGTTAAGCATTTTAGGTTAGAAATTATTTTTTAAATTTTGTTTCTCCCCGGGTTTCGTGGGTTAAGCATTTTAGGTTAGAAATTATTTTTAAATTGTATTTCTCCCCCCGGTTTCGTGGGTTAAGCATTTTAGGTTAAAAATATTTTTAAATTTTATTTTTTCCCCCGGGTATCGTGGGTTAAGCATTTTAGGTTAAAAATTATTTTTAAATTTTGTATTTCTCCTCCGGGTGTCGTGGGTTAACCATTTTAGGTTAGAAATTATCTTTTTATTTGTTTTTCTCCCCCGGGTATCGTGGGTTAACCATTTTAGGTTAGAAATTATTTTTAAATTGTGTTTCTCCTCCGGGTTTCGTGGGTTAAGCATTTTGGGTTAAAAATTATTTTTAAATTTTATTTCTCCCCGGGTTTCGTGGGTTAAGTATTTTAGGTTAGAAATTATTTTTGATTTGTATTTCTCCCCCGGGTTTCGTGGGTTAAGCATTTTAGGTTAGAAATTATTTTTAAATTTTATTTCCCCCGGGTTTCGTGGGTTAAGCATTTTAGGTTAGAAAATTAAAAATTTTTTAAATTGTTTTTCTCCCCGGGTTTCGTGGGTTAAGCATTTTAGGTTAGAAATTATTTTTAAATTTTTGTTTTCTCCCCGGGTTTCGTGGGTTAAGCATTTTAGGTTAAAATTATTTTTAAATTTTGTTTTTCTCCCCCGGGTTTCGTGGGTTAAGCATTTTAGGTTAGAAATTATTTTTAAATTTTTATTTTCCCCGGGTTTCGTGGGTTAAGCATTTTAGGTTAAAAATTATTTTTTTAAATTTGTTTTCCCCCGGGTTTCGTGGGTTAAGCATTTTAGGTTAGAAATTATTTTTAAATTATTTTCTCCCCCCGGGTTTCGTGGGTTAAGCATTTTAGGTTAAAATATTTTTTTTAAATTTTGTTTCTCCCCCCGGTTTCGTGGGTTAAGCATTTTTTTGGGTTAGAAATTATTTTTAATTTTATTCTCCCCGGGTTTTGTGGGTTAAGCATTTTGGGTTAAAATTATTTTTAAATTTGTTTTTCCCCCGGGTTTCGTGGGTTAAGCATTTTAGGTTAGAAATTATTTTTTAATTTATTTCTCCCCCGGGTTTCGTGGGTTAAGCATTTTTGGGTTAAAAATTATTTTTAAATTTTTTTTCCCCCCGGGTTTCGTGGGTTAAGCATTTTAGGGTTAGAAATTATTTTTAAATTTGTATTTCTCCCCGGGTTTCGTGGGTTAAGCATTTTAGGTTAGAAATTATTTTTAAATTGTGTTTCTCCCCCGGGTTTTGTGGGTTAAGCATTTTAGGTTAGAAATTATTTTTAAATTGTTTTCTCCCCCGGGTTTCGTGGGTTAAGCATTTTGGGTTAAAAATTATTTTTAAATTGTGTTTCTCCCCCGGGTTTCGTGGGTTAAGCATTTTGGGTTAGAAATTATTTTTAAATTGTGTTTCTCCCCCGGGTTTCGTGGGTTAAGCATTTGGGGTTAAAAATTATTTTTAAATTGTGTTTCTCCCCCGGGTTTCGTGGGTTAAGCATTTTGGGTTAAAAATTATTTTTAAATTGTGTTTCTTTTAAATTGTATTTCTCCCCCGGTTTCGTGGGTTAAGCATTTTAGGTTAGAAATTATTTTTAAATTGTGTTTTCCCCCGGGTTTCGTGGGTTAAGCATTTTGGGTTAAAATTATTTTTAAATTGTGTTTCTCCCCGGGTTTCGTGGGTTAAGCATTTTGGGTTAAAATTATTTTTAAATTGTGTTTCTCCCCGGGTTTCGTGGGTTAAGCATTTTGGGTTAAAAATTATTTTTAAATTGTGTTTCTCCCCGGTTTCGTGGGTTAAGCATTTTTGGGTTAAAAATTATTTTTAAATTGTGTTTCTCCCCGGGTTTCGTGGGTTAAGCATTTTGGGTTAAAATTATTTTTTTAAATTGTGTTTCTCCCCCGGGTTTCGTGGGTTAAGCATTTTGGGTTAGAAATTATTTTTAAATTGTGTTTCTCCCCGGGTTTCGTGGGTTAAGTATTTTAGGTTAAAAATATTTTTTAATTGTTTTCTCCCCGGGTTTCGTGGGTTAAGCATTTTCGGTTAGAAATTATTTTTAAATTGTGTTTCTCCCCGGGTTTCGTGGGTTAAGCATTTTGGGTTAAAAATTATTTTTAAATTGTGTTTCTCCCCCGGGTTTCGTGGGTTAAGTATTTTGGGTTAGAAATTATTTTTAAATTGTGTTTCTCCCCGGGTTTCGTGGGTTAAGTATTTTGGGTTAGAAATTATTTTTAAATTGTGTTTCTCCCCGGGTTTCGTGGGTTAAGTATTTTGGGTTAAAAATTATTTTTAATTGTGTTTCTCCCCGGGTTTCGTGGGTTAAGCATTTTGGGTTAAAAATTTTTTTAAATTGTGTTTCTCCCCCGGTTTCGTGGGTTAAGCATTTTGGGTTAGAAATTATTTTTAAATTGTGTTTCTCCCCGGGTTTCGTGGGTTAAGCATTTTGGGTTAAAAATTATTTTTAAATTGTGTTTCTCCCCCCGGGTTTCGTGGGTTAAGCATTTTGGGTTAAAATTATTTTTAAATTGTTTTTTCCCCCGGGTTTCGTGGGTTAAGCATTTTGGGTTAAAAATTATTTTTTAATTTGTTTTCTCCCCGGGTTTCGTGGGTTAAGCATTTTTGGGTTAGAAATTATTTTTAAATTGTGTTTCTCCCCGGGTTTCGTGGGTTAAGCATTTTGGGTTAAAATAATTTTTTTAAAATTTGTTTTCTCCCCCCGGGTTTCGTGGGTTAAGCATTTTTTAAAAAATTATTTTTAAATTGTGTTTCTCCCCCGGGTTTCGTGGGTTAAGCATTTTGGGTTAAAATTATTTTTAAATTGTTTTCTCCCCCGGGTTTCGTGGGTTAAGCATTTTGGGTTAAAAATTATTTTTATTTGTTTTCTCCCCGGGTTTTAAATTTTTAAAAAAATTTTTCCCCGGGTTTCGTGGGTTAAGCATTTTGGGTTAGAAATTATTTTTAAATTGTTTTTCTCCCGGGTTCGTGGGTTAAGCATTTTATGTTAGAAATTATTTTTAAATTGTGTTTCTCCCCCGGGTTTCGTGGGTTAAGTATTTTGGGTTAGAAATAATTTTTAAATTGTGTTTCTCCCCCGGGTTTCGTGGGTTAAGTATTTGGGGTTAAAATATTTTTAAATTGTGTTTCTCCCCCGGTTTCGTGGGTTAAGCATTTTGGGTTAAAAAATTATTTTTAAATTTTATTTCTCCCCGGTTTCGTGGGTTAAGCATTTTAGGTTAGAAATTATTTTTAAATTGTGTTTCTCCCCGGGTTTCGTGGGTTAAAGTATTTTGGTTAGAAATTATTTTTAAATTGTGTTTCTCCCCGGGTTTCGTGGGTTAACTATTTTTGGGTTAGAAATATTTTTTAAATTTTTTCTCCCCGGGTTTCGTGGGTTAAAACTATTTTTCGGGTTAGAAATAATTTTTTAATTGTGTTTCTCCCCGGGTTTCGTGGGTTAACTATTTTGGGTTAGAAATTATTTTTAAATTGTTTTTCTCCCTTCGGGTTTCGTGGGTTAAGTATTTTGGTTAGAAATAATTTTTAATTTTGTTTTTCCCCCGGGTTTCGTGGGTTAATATTTTGGGTTAGAAATTATTTTTTTTTGTTTTTCTCCCCGGGTTTCGTGGGTTAACTATTTTGGGTTAAAAAATTTTTTAAATTATTTTTCTCCCCGGGTTTCATGGGTTAAGTATTTTGGGTTAAAAATTATTTTTTAATTTGTATTTGTTCCCCCGGTTTCGTGGGTTAAGATTTTTAGGTTAAAAATTTTTTAAATTGTATTTTCCCCGGGTTTCGTGGGTTAAGCATTTTAAGTTAGAAATTATTTATTTAATTGTGTTTCTCCCCGGAAGTTTGTGGGTTAAGCATTTTATGTTAGAAACATTTAAATTGTGTTTCTCCCCGGGTTTCGTGGGTTAAGTATTTCGGGTTAGAAATAATTTTTAAATTGTGTTTCTCCCCGGGTTTCGTGGGTTAACTATTTCGGGTTTGTAATAATTTTTTGTGTTTTTCCTTTTTTCGTGAAATTTTGTTTCTCTTCCCAGGTTTCGTGGGTTAAGCATTTTGGGTTAGAAAAAAAAAAATTAAATTTTGTAGACGATGTCCAGGTGCCAGGGTGACCCCCCGGTCGACGAGACATCATCTACGAGGAAGAGCAACAGGTGTAGATGATACAAATCGTAAAAAAAAAAAGTAAATTCTTGTAGACGACCTCCAGGTGCCAGGGTGACCCCCGGTCGACGAGACATCATCTACGAGGAAGAGCACCAGGTGCAGATGATACAAATCGTAAAAAAAAAAGTAACTTCTTGTAGACGACCTCCAGGTGCCAGGGTGACCCCCGGTCGACGAGACATCATCTACGAGGAAGAGCACCAGGTGCAGATGATACAAATCGTAAAAAAAAAGTAACTTCTTGTAGACGACCTCCAGGTGCCAGGGTGACCCCCGGTCGACGAGACGTCATCTACGAGGAAGAGCACCAGGTGCAGATGATACAAATCGTAAAAAAAAGTAACTTCTTGTAGACGACCTCCAGGTGCCAGGGTGACCCCCGGTCGACGAGACGTCATCTACGAGGAAGAGCACCGGGTGCAGATGATACAAATCGTAAAAAAAAAGTAAATTCTTGTAGACGACCTCCAGGTGCCAGGGTGACCCCCGGTCGACGAGACGTCATCTACGAGGAAGAGCACCAGGTGCAGATGATACAAATCGTAAAAAAAAGTAACTTCTTGTAGACGACCTCCAGGTGCCAGGGTGACCCCCGGTCGACGAGACGTCATCTACGAGGAAGAGCACCAGGTGCAGATGATATCGTAAAAAAAAGTAACTTCTTGAGACGACCTCCAGGTGCCAGGGTGACCCCCGGTCGACGAGACGTCATCTACGAGGAAGAGCACCAGGTGCAGATGATACAAATCGTAAAAAAAAGTAAATCCTGTAGACGACCTCCAGGTGCCAGGGTGACCCCGGTCGACGAGACGTCATCTACGAGGTGCCAGGGCCAGGGTGACCCCCGGTCGACGAGACGTCATCTACGAGGAAGAGCACCAAGTGCAGATGATACAAATCGTAAAAAAAGTAACTTCTTGTAGACGACCTCCAGGTGCCAGGGTGACCCCGGTCGACGAGACGTCATCTACGAGGAAGAGCACCAGGTGCAGATGATACAAATCGTAAAAAAAAAAAAAAATAAATTCTTGTAGACGACCTCCAGGTGCCAGGGTGACCCCCGGTCGACGAGACGTCATCTACGAGGAAGAGCACCAGGTGCAGATGATACAAATCGTAAAAAAAAAAAACTTCTTGTAGACGACCTCCAGGTGCCAGGGTGACCCCCGGTCGACGAGACGTCATCTACGAGGAAGAGCACCAAGTGCAGATGATACAAATCGTAAAAAAAAGTAACTTCTTGTAGACGACCTCCAGGTGCCAGGGTGACCCCCCGGTCGACGAGACGTCATCTACGAGGAAGAGCACCAAGTGCAGATGATACAAATCGTAAAAAAAAGTAAAATCGTAAAAAAAAAAGTAACTTCTTGTAGACTTCTTGTAGACGACCTCCAGGTGCCAGGGTGACCCCGGTCGACGAGACGTCATCTACGAGGAAGAGCACCAAGTGCAGATGATATAAATCGTAAAAAAAAAGTAACTTCCTGTAGACGACCTCCAGGTGCCAGGGTGACCCCCCGGTCGACGAGACGTCATCTACGAGGAAGAGCACCAGGTGCAGATGATACAAATCGTAAAAAAAAGTAACTTCTTGTAGACGACCTCCAGGTGCCAGGGTGACCCCCGGTCGACGAGACGTCATCTACGAGGAAGAGCACCAAGTGCAGATGATACAAATCGTAAAAAAAAGAGTAACTTCTTGTAGACGACCTCCAGGTGCCAGGGTGACCCCCGGTCGACGAGACGTCATCTACGAGGAAGAGCACCAGGTGCAGATGATACAAATCGTAAAAAAAAAAGTAACTTCTTGTAGACGACCTCCAGGTGCCAGGGTGACCCCCGGTCGACGAGACGTCATCTACGAGGAAGAGC
>JABKBF020000043.1:0-28893 GCA_014182405.2 Eucalyptus sideroxylon | reverse complement strand
AAAATAATGGGACGGATTGCTCGAATGCTTTTGGAAGCCATGATTCTCATCGGATTTCCAACACTCGTGTTTTTTCAGCCAAAAAATGGCCGAAAAGGGAATTTTCTATGGAAAAACAGGAAAATTTTCTCTGTGGAGCCTTCGTGTTCTTGTTTCAGCGGGCCTTAGGCTGCTGTGGTGTGTAAAATAATGGGACGGATTGCTCGAATGCTTTTGGAAGCCATGATTCTCATCGGATTTCCAACACTCGTGTTTTTTTCAGCCAAAAAATGGCCGAAAAGGGAATTTTCTATGGAAAAACAGGAAATTTTTCTGTGGAGCCTTCGTGTTCTTGTTTCAGCGGGCCTTCAGCTGCTGTGGTGTGTAAAATAATGGGACGGATTGCTCGAATGCTTTTGGAAGCCATGATTCTCATCGGATTTCCAACACTCGTGTTTTTTCATCCAAAAAATGGCCGGAAATGGAATTTTCTATGGAAAAACAGGGAATTTTCCTGTGTAGCCTTCGTCGTGTTCTTGTTTCAGCGGGCCTTCTAGATGCTATGGCGTGTAAAATAATGGGACGGATTGCTTGAATGCTTTTGGAAGCCATGAGTCTTATCGGATTTCCAAAACTCGTGTTTTTACAGCCAAAAAAGGCCGGAAAGGGAATTTTCTATCGAAAAACAGGGAATTTTCTCTGTGTAGCCTTCGTGTTCTTGTTTCAGCGGGCCTTCAGGTGCTGTGGTGTGTAAAATGATGGGACGGATTGATCGAATGCTTTTGGAAGCCATGATTCTCATCGGATTTCCAACACTCGTGTTTTTTCAGCCAAAAAATGGCCGAAAAGGGAATTTTCTATGGAAAAACAGGAAATTTTTTGTGGAGCCTTCGTGAGCCTTCGTGTTCTTGTTTCAGCGGGCCCCCAGGCTGCTGTGGTGTATAAAATGATGGGACAGATTGATCGAATGCTTTTGGAAGCCATGATTCTCATCGGATTTCCAACACTCGTTTTTTCAGCCAAAAAATAGCCGGAAAGGGAATTTTCTATGGAAAAACAGGAAATTTTTCTCTGGAGCCTTCGTGTTCTTGTTTCAGCGGGCCTTCAGAGCTGCTGTGGTGTGTAAAATAATGGGACGGATTGCTCGAATGCTTTTGGAAGCCATGATTCTCATCGGATTTCCAACACTCGTGTTTTTTCAGCCAAAAAATGGCCGGAAATGGAATTTTCTATGGAAAAACAGGGAATTTTTGGAGCCTTCGTGTTCGTGTTCTTGTAGCCTTCGTGTTCTTGATTTCCAACACTCGTGTTTTTCAAAAAATGGGCCTTCAGGAATTTTCTCTGTGGAGCCTTCGTGTTCTTGTTTGCCTCAGGCTGCTGTGTAAAATAATGGGACGGATTGCTCGAATGCTTTTGGAAGCCATGATTCTCATCGGATTTCCAACACTCGTGTTTTTTCAGCCAAAAAATAGCCGGAAAGGGAATTTTCTATGGAAAAACAGGAAATTTTCTCTGTGGAGCCTTCGTGTTCTTGTTTCAGCGGGCCTTCAGGCTGCTGTGGTGTGTAAAATAATGGGACGGATTGCTCGAATGCTTCGAATGCTTTTGGAAGCCATGATTCTCATCGGATTTCCAACACTCGTGTTTTTTCAGCCAAAAAATGGCCGAAAAGGGAATTTTCTATGGAAAAACAGGAAATTTTTCTGTGGAGCCTTCGTGTTCTTGTTTCAGCGGGCCTTAGAGGCTGCTGTGGTGTGTAAAATAATGGGACGGATTGATCGAATGCTTTTGGAAGCCATGATTCTCATCGGATTTCCAACACTCGTGTTTTTTCAGCCAAAAAATGGCCGAAAGGGAATTTTCTATGGAAAAACAGGAAATTTTTTTTTTCTTGTGGAGCCTTCGTGTTCTTGTTTCAGCGGGCCTTCGGGCTGCGTGTTTTTTGTGGTGTGTAAAATAATGGGACGGATTGCTCGAATGCTTTTGGAAGCCATGATTCTCATCGGATTTCCAACACTCGTGTTTTTTCATCCAAAAAATGGCCGGAAATGGAATTTTCTATGGAAAAACAGGGAATTCTCTCTGTGTAGCCTTCGTGTTCTTTTTTCAGCGGCCTTCTAGCGGGCCTTCTAGATGCTATGGCGTGTAAAATAATGGGACGGATTGCTTGAATGCTTTTGGAAGCCATGAGTCTTATCGGATTTCCAAAACTCGTGTTTTTACAGCCAAAAAAGGCCGGAAAGGGAATTTTCTATCGAAAAACAGGGAATTTTTTTTTCTTGTGTAGCCTTCGTGTTCTTGTTTCAGCGGGCCTTCAGTGTGCTGTGGTGTGTAAAATGATGGGACGGATTGATCGAATGCTTTTGGAAGCCATGATTCTCATCGGATTTCCAACACTCGTTTTTTCAGCCAAAAAATGGCCGAAAAGGGAATTTTCTATGGAAAAACAGGAAATTTTCTCTGTGGAGCCTTCGTGTTCTTGTTTCAGCGGGCCCCCAGGCTGCTGTGGTGTATAAAATAATGGGACGGATTGCTCGAATGCTTTTGGAAGCCATGATTCTCATCGGATTTCCAACACTCGTGTTTTTTCAGCCAAAAAATGGCCGGAAAGGGATTTCTATGGAAAAACAGGAATTTTCTCTCGTGGAGCCTTCGTGTTCTTGTTTCAGCGGGCCTTCTAGATGCTATGTGGTGTGTAAAATAATGGGACGGATTGCTCGAATGCTTTTGGAAGCCATGATTCTCATCGGATTTCCAACACTCGTGTTTTTTCAGCCAAAAAATGGCCGGAAAGGGAATTTTCTATGGAAAAACAGGGAATTTTCTCTGTGGAGCCTTCGTGTTCTTGTTTCAGCGGGCCTTCTAGATGCTGTGGTGTGTAAAATAATGGGACGGATTGCTCGAATGCTTTTGGAAGCCATGATTCTCATCGGATTTCCAACACTCGTGTTTTTTCAGCCAAAAAATGGCCGAAAAGGGAATTTTCTATGGAAAAACAGGAAATTTTCTCTGTGGAGCCTTCGTGTTCTTGTTTCAGCGGGCCCCCAGGCTGCTGTGGTGTGTAAAATGATGGGACGGATTGATCGAATGCTTTTGGAAGCCATGATTCTCATCGGATTTCCAACACTCGTGTTTTTTCAGCCAAAAAATGGCCGAAAAGGGAATTTTCTATGGAAAAACAGGAAATTTTCTCTGTGGAGCCTTCGTGTTCTTGTTTCAGCGGGCCTTCAGGCTGCTGTGGTGTGTAAAATAATGGGACGGATTGCTCGAATGCTTTTGGAAGCCATGATTCTCATCGGATTTCCAACACTCGTGTTTTTTCATCCAAAAAATGGCCGGAAATGGAATTTTCTATGGAAAAACAGGGAATTTTCTCTGTGTAGCCTTCGTGTTCTTGTTTCAGCGGGCCTTCTAGATGCTATGGCGTGTAAAATAATGGGACGGATTGCTTGAATGCTTTTGGAAGCCATGAGTCTTATCGGATTTCCAAAACTCGTGTTTTTTCAGCCAAAAAAGGCCGGAAAGGGAATTTTCTATGGAAAAACAGGGAATTTTTCTGTGTAGCCTTCGTGTTCTTGTTTCAGCGGGCCTTCAGTGCTGTGGTGTGTAAAATGATGGGACGGATTGATCGAATGCTTTTGGAAGCCATGATTCTCATCGGATTTCCAACACTCGTGTTTTTTCAGCCAAAAAATGGCCGAAAAGGGAATTTTCTATGGAAAAACAGGGAAAGCCTTCGTGTTCTTGTTTCGGGCCTTCAGATGCTTTGTGGTGTGTAAAATAATGGGACGGATTGCTCGAATGCTTTTGGAAGCCATGATTCTCATCGGATTTCCAACACTCGTGTTTTTTTCAGCCAAAAAATGGCCGGAAAGGGAATTTTCTATGGAAAAACAGGAAATTTTCTCTGTGGAGCCTTCGTGTTCTTGTTTGGTGTGTGGTGTGTAAAATAATGGGACGGATTGATCGAATGCTTTTGGAAGCCATGATTCTCATCGGATTTCCAAAAAACTCGTGTTTTTTCAGCCAAAAAATGGCCGAAAAGGGAATTTTCTATGGAAAAACAGGAAATTTTTTTTGTGGAGCCTTCGTGTTCTTGTTTCAGCGGGCCTTGCTGCTGTGGTGTGTAAAATAATGGGACGGATTGATCGAATGCTTTTGGAAGCCATGATTCTCATCGGATTTCCAACACTCGTGTTTTTTTCAGCCAAAAAATGGCCGGAAAGGGAATTTTCTATGGAAAAACAGGAAATTTTCTCTGTGGAGCCTTCGTGTTCTTGTTTCAGCGGGCCTTCTAGAGCTGCTGCTGTGGTGTGTAAAATAATGGGACGGATTGCTCGAATGCTTTTGGAAGCCATGATTCTCATCGGATTTCCAACACTCGTGTTTTTTCATCAAAAAATGGCCGGAAATGGAATTTTCTATGGAAAAACAGGGAATTTTCTCTGTGTAGCCTTCGTGTTCTTGTTTCAGCGGGCCTTCTAGATGCTATGGCGTGTAAAAAATAATGGGACGGATTGCTTGAATGCTTTTGGAAGCCATGAGTCTTATCGGATTTCCAAAACTCGTGTTTTTACAGCCAAAAAAGGCCGGCCAAAAAAAGGGAATTTTCTATCGAAAAACAGGGAATTTTTTTTTCTGTGGTGTGTAAAATAGCCTTCTTTTGGAAGTGATTTCTTGTTTTTTCAGCCAAAAAATGGCCGGAAAGGGAATTTTCTATGGAAAAACAGGGGAATTTTCTTGGAGCCTTCGTGTTCTTGTTTCAGCGGGCTGTGGTGTATAAAATGATGGGACAGATTGATCGAATGCTTTTGGAAGCCATGATTCTCATCGGATTTCCAACACTCGTTTTTTCATCCAAAAAATGGCCGAAAAGGGAATTTTCTATGGAAAAACAGGAAATTTTCTCTGTGGAGCCTTCGTGTTCTTGTTTCAGCGGGCCTTAGAGGCTGCTGTGGTGTGTAAAATAATGGGACGGATTGCTCGAATGCTTTTGGAAGCCATGATTCTCATCGGATTTCCAACACTCGTGTTTTTTCAGCCAAAAAAAATGGAATTTTCTATGGAAAAAAGGGAATTTTCTATGGAAAAACAGGAATTTTTCTATTTTGGAGCCTTCGTGTTCTTGTTTCTATGGAAAAGGGGCCTTAGATGCTTGTTTGTGGTGTGTAAAATAATGGGACGGATTGCTCGAATGCTTTTGGAAGCCATGATTCTCATCGGATTTCCAACACTCGTGTTTTTTTTCAGCCAAAAAATGGCCGGAAAGGGAATTTTCTATGGAAAAACAGGAAATTTTCTCTGTGGAGCCTTCGTGTTCTTGTTTCAGCGGGCCTTCAGCTCTAGAAGTGGTGTGTGTAAAATAATGGGACGGATTGCTCGAATGCTTTTGGAAGCCATGATTCTCATCGGATTTCCAACACTCGTGTTTTTTCAGCCAAAAAATGGAATTTTCTATGGAAAAAGGGAATTTTCTATGGAAAAACAGGGAAATTTTCTCTGTGGAGCCTTCGTGTTCTTGTTTCAGCGGGCCTTCTAGGTTTGCTGTGGTGTGTAAAATAATGGGACGGATTGCTTTTCGAATGCTTTTGGAAGCCATGATTCTCATCGGATTTCCAACACTCGTGTTTTTTCAGCCAAAAAATGGCCGGAAAAGGGAATTTTCTATGGAAAAACAGGGAATTTTCTCTGTGGAGCCTTCGTGTTCTTGTTTCAGCGGGCCTTCTAGATGCTGTGGTGTGTAAAATAATGGGACGGATTGCTCGAATGCTTTTGGAAGCCATGATTCTCATCGGATTTCCAACACTCGTGTTTTTTCAGCCAAAAAATGGCCGGAAAGGGAATTTTCTATGGAAAAACAGGGAATTTTTTCTCTGTGGAGCCTTCGTGTTCTTGTTTCAGCGGGCCTTCTAGGCTGCTGTGGTGTGCAAAATAATGGGACGGATTGCTCGAATGCTTTTGGAAGCCATGATTCTCATCGGATTTCCAACACTCGTGTTTTTTCAGCCAAAAAATGGCCGAAAAGGGAATTTTCTATGGAAAAACAGGAAATTTTTTCTCTTCGTGGAGCCTTCGTGTTCTTGTTTCAGCGGGCCTTCAGCTGCTGTGGTGTGTAAAATAATGGGACGGATTGCTCGAATGCTTTTGGAAGCCATGATTCTCATCGGATTTCCAACACTCGTGTTTTTTCATCCAAAAAATGGCCGGAAATGGAATTTTCTATGGAAAAACAGGGAATTCTCTAGCCTTCGTGTTCTTGTAGCCTTCGTGTTCTTGTTTCAGCGGGCCTTCTAGATGCTATGGCGTGTAAAATAATGGGACGGATTGCTTGAATGCTTTTGGAAGCCATGAGTCTTATCGGATTTCCAAAACTCGTGTTTTTTCAGCCAAAAAATGGCCGGAAAGGGAATTTTCTATGGAAAAACAGGAAATTTTCTCTGTGTAGCCTTCGTGTTCTTGTTTCAGCGGGCCTTCAGGTGCTGTGGTGTGTAAAATGATGGGACGGATTGATCGAATGCTTTTGGAAGCCATGATTCTCATCGGATTTCCAACACTCGTGTTTTTTCAGCCAAAAAATGGCCGAAAAGGGAATTTTCTATGGAAAAACAGGAAATTTTTTCTCTGTGGAGGAGCCTTCGTGTTCTTGTTTCAGCGGGCCTTCAGCTGCTGTGGTGTGTAAAATAATGGGACGGATTGCTCGAATGCTTTTGGAAGCCATGATTCTCATCGGATTTCCAACACTCGTGTTTTTCAGCCAAAAAATGGCCGGAAAGGGAATTTTCTATGGAAAAACAGGAAATTTTTCTGTGGAGCCTTCGTGTTCTTGAGTGTTTCGTGTTCTTGTTTTCGGGGCCTTGTGGTGTGTAAAATAATGGGACGGATTGCTCGAATGCTTTTGGAGCCATGATTCTCATCGGATTTCCAACACTCGTGTTTTTCATCCAAAAAATGGCCGGAAATGGAATTTTCTATGGAAAAACAGGGAATTTTAGCCTCGTGTTCTTGTTTAGCCTTCGTGTTCTTGTTTGCTTGAATGCTTTTGGAAGGGCCTTCTAGATGCTATGGCGTGTAAAATAATGGGACGGATTGCTTGAATGCTTTTGGAAGCCATGAGTCTTATCGGATTTCCAAAACTCGTGTTTTTCAGCCAAAAAAGGCCGGAAAGGGAATTTTCTATGGAAAAACAGGAATTTTTTCTGTGTAGCCTTCGTGTTCTTGTTTCAGCGGGCCTTCAGGTGCTGTGGTGTGTAAAATGATGGGACGGATTGATCGAATGCTTTTGGAAGCCATGATTCTCATCGGATTTCCAACACTCGTGTTTTTTCAGCCAAAAAATGGCCGAAAAGGGAATTTTCTATGGAAAAACAGGAAATTTTCTCTGTGGAGCCTTCGTGTTCTTGTTTCAGCGGGCCTTTCAGTGACGGATTGCTGTGGTGTGTAAAATGATGGGACGGATTGATCGAATGCTTTTGGAAGCCATGATTCTCATCGGATTTCCAACACTCGTGTTTTTTCAGCCAAAAAATGGCCGAAAAGGGAATTTTCTATGGAAAAACAGGAAATTTTTCTCTGTGGAGCCTTCGTGTTCTTGTTTCAGCGGGCCTTCAGCTGCTGTGGTGTGTAAAATAATGGGACGGATTGCTCGAATGCTTTTGGAAGCCATGATTCTCATCGGATTTCCAACACTCGTGTTTTTTCATCCAAAAAATGGCCGGAAATGGAATTTTCTATGGAAAAACAGGGAATTCTCTCTGTGTAGCCTTCGTGTTCTTGTTTCAGCGGGCCTTCTAGATGCTATGGCGTGTAAAATAATGGGACGGATTGCTTGAATGCTTTTGGAAGCCATGAGTCTTATCGGATTTCCAAAACTCGTGTTTTTACAGCCAACAAAAGGCCGGAAAGGGAATTTTCTCTGTGTAGCCTTCGTGTTCTTGTTTCAGCGGGCCTTCAGGTGCTGTGGTGTGTAAAATGATGGGACGGATTGATCGAATGCTTTTGGAAGCCATGATTCTCATCGGATTTCCAACAGCCTTCGTGTTCTTGTTTTTGCGGGTGTTCTTGTTTCGGGCGGGCCTTCAAAGGTGCTGTGGTGTGTAAAATGATGGGACGGATTGATCGAATGCTTTTGGAAGCCATGATTCTCATCGGATTTCCAACACTCGTGTTTTTTCAGCCAAAAAATGGCCGAAAAGGGAATTTTCTATGGAAAAACAGGAAATTTTTTCTCTGTGGAGCCTTCGTGTTCTTGTTTCAGCGGGCCTTCAGATGCTTTGTGGTGTGTAAAATAATGGGACGGATTGCTCGAATGCTTTTGGAAGCCATGATTCTCATCGGATTTCCAACACTCGTGTTTTTTCAGCCAAAAAATGGCCGGAAAGGGAATTTTCTATGGAAAAACAGGAAATTTTTCTGTGGAGCCTTCGTGTTCTTGTTTCAGCGGGCCTTCTAGATGCTGTGGTGTGTAAAATAATGGGACGGATTGATTGCTCGAATGCTTTTGGAAGCCATGATTCTCATCGGATTTCCAACACTCGTGTTTTTTCAGCCAAAAAATGGCCGGAAAGGGAATTTTCTATGGAAAAACAGGAAATTTTCTCTGTGGAGCCTTCGTGTTCTTGTTTCAGCGGGCCTTCTAGCTCTTTGTGGTGTGTAAAATAATGGGACGGATTGATCGAATGCTTTTGGAAGCCATGATTCTCATCGGATTTCCAACACTCGTGTTTTTTCAGCCAAAAAATGGCCGGAAAAGGGAATTTTCTATGGAAAAACAAAAACAGGGAAATTTTGCTGTGGTTTAAAATAATGGGGATTGCCTTTTCATGTGATTTCTTGTTTCAGCCAAAAAATGGCCGGAAAAGGGAATTTTCCTTGGAGCCTTCGTGTTCTTGTTTGGCGGGCCTTCAGGCTGCTGTGGTGTAAAATAATGGGACGGATTGCTCGAATGCTTTTGGAAGCCATGATTCTCATCGGATTTCCAACACTCGTGTTTTTTCATCCAAAAAATGGCCGGAAATGGAATTTCTATGGAAAAACAGGGAATTCTCTCTAGCCTCGTGTAGCCTTCGTGTTCTTGTTTCAGCGGGCCTTCTAGATGCTATGGCGTGTAAAATAATGGGACGGATTGCTTGAATGCTTTTGGAAGCCATGAGTCTTATCGGATTTCCAAAACTCGTGTTTTTCAGCCAAAAAAGGCCGGAAAGGGAATTTTCTATGGAAAAACAGGGAATTTTTTTGTAGCCTTCGTGTTCTTGTTTAGCCTTCGTGTTCTTGTTTCGAATGCGGGCCTTGGTGCTGTGGTGTGTAAAATGATGGGACGGATTGATCGAATGCTTTTGGAAGCCATGATTCTCATCGGATTTCCAACACTCGTGTTTTTTCAGCCAAAAAATGGCCGGAAAGGGAATTTTCTATGGAAAAACAGGAAATTTTCTCTGTGGAGCCTTCGTGTTCTTGTTTCAGCGGGCCTTCAGGCTGCTGTGGTGTGTAAAATAATGGGACGGATTGCTCGAATGCTTTTGGAAGCCATGATTCTCATCGGATTTCCAACACTCGTGTTTTTTCAGCCAAAAAATGGCCGGAAAGGGAATTTTCTATTGAAAAACAGGGAAATTTTCTCTGTGGAGCCTTCGTGTTCTTGTTTCAGCGGGCCTTCTAGCTGCTGTGGTGTAAAATAATGGGACGGATTGCTCGAATGCTTTTGGAAGCCATGATTCTCATCGGATTTCCAACACTGTGTTTTTTCAGCCAAAAAAAAAGGGAATTTTCTATGGAAAAACAGGGAATTTTTTTTCTGTGGAGCCTTCGTGTTCTTGTTTCAGCGGGCCTTCTAGATGCTATGGTGTGTAAAATAATGGGACGGATTGCTTCGAATGCTTTTGGAAGCCATGATTCTCATCGGATTTCCAACACTCGTGTTTTTTCAGCCAAAAAATGGCCGGAAAGGGAATTTTCTATGGAAAAACAGGAAATTTTCTCTGTGGAGCCTTCGTGTTCTTGTTTCAGCGGGCCTTCTAGATGCTGTGGTGTGTAAAATAATGGGACGGATTGCTCGAATGCTTTTGGAAGCCATGATTCTCATCGGATTTCCAACACTCGTTTTTTTCAGCCAAAAAATGGCCGGAAAAGGGAATTTTCTATGGAAAAACAGGAAATTTTCTCTGTGGAGCCTTCGTGTTCTTGTGTTCTTGTTTAAAATAATGGGCCTTCAGGCTGCTGTGGTGTGTAAAATGATGGGACGGATTGATCGAATGCTTTTGGAAGCCATGATTCTCATCGGATTTCCAACACGTGTTTTTTCAGCCAAAAAATGGCCGGAAAGGGAATTTTCTATGGAAAAACAGGAAATTTTCTCTGTGGAGCCTTCGTGTTCTTGTTTCAGCGGGCCTTCAGGCTGCTGTGGTGTGTAAAATAATGGGACGGATTGCTCGAATGCTTTTGGAAGCCATGATTCTCATCGGATTTCCAACACTCGTGTTTTTTCATCCAAAAAATGGCCGGAAATGGAATTTTCTATGGAAAAACAGGGAATTCTCTCTGTGTAGCCTTCGTGTTCTTGTTTCAGCGGGCCTTCTAGATGGTGTAAAATAAAATGGGACGGATTGCTTGAATGCTTTTGGAAGCCATGAGTCTTATCGGATTTCCAAAACTCGTGTTTTTACAGCCAAAAAAGGCCGGAAAGGGAATTTTCTATCGAAAAACAGGGAATTTTCTCTGTGTAGCCTTCGTGTTCTTGTTTCAGCGGGCCTTCAGTGCTGTGGTGTGTAAAATGATGGGACGGATTGATCGAATGCTTTTGGAAGCCATGATTCTCATCGGATTTCCAACACTCGTGTTTTTTCAGCCAAAAAATGGCCGAAAAGGGAATTTTCTATGGAAAAACAGGGAATTTTCTCTGTCGACCCTTCGTGTTCTTGTTTCAGCGGGCCCCCAGGCTGCTGTGGTGTGTAAAATAATGGGACGGATTGCTCGAATGCTTTTGGAAGCCATGATTCTCATCGGATTTCCAACACTCGTGTTTTTCAGCCAAAAAATGGCCGGAAAGGGAATTTTCTATGGAAAAACAGGAAATTTTCTCTGTGGAGCCTTCGTGTTCTTGTTTCAGCGGGCCTTCTAGTGCTGCTGTGTGTAAAATAATGGGACGGATTGCTCGAATGCTTTTGGAAGCCATGATTCTCATCGGATTTCCAACACTCGTGTTTTTTCAGCCAAAAAATGGCCGGAAAGGGAATTTTCTATTGAAAAACATGGAATTTTCTCTGTGTAGCCTTCGTGTTCTTGTTTCAGCGGGCCTTCAGGCTGCTGTGGTGTGTAAAATAATGGGACGGATTGCTCGAATGCTTTTGGAAGCCATGATTCTCATCGGATTTCCAACACTGTGTTTTTTCAGCCAAAAAATGGCCGAAAAGGGAATTTTCTATGGAAAAACAGGGAATTTTTTTTCTGTGTAAAAGAGCCTTCGTGTTCTTGTTTCTATGGAAAAGCGGGCCTTGAGCCTTCGTGTTCTTGCTGCTGTGTGGTGTGTAAAATAATGGGACGGATTGATCGAATGCTTTTGGAAGCCATGATTCTCATCGGATTTCCAACACTCGTGTTTTTTCAGCCAAAAATGGCCGAAAAGGGAATTTTCTATGGAAAAACAGGAAATTTTTCTCTGTGGAGCCTTCGTGTTCTTGTTTTCAGCGGGCCTTCAGCTGCTGTGGTGTAAAATAATGGGACGGATTGATCGAATGCTTTTGGAAGCCATGATTCTCATCGGATTTCCAACACTCGTGTTTTTTCAGCCAAAAAATGGCCGGAAAGGGAATTTTCTATGGAAAAAAGGGGAATTTTCTATGGTGGTGTGTAAAAAACAGGAAATTTTTTTCTCTGTGGAGCCTTCGTGTTCTTGTTTCATGGCGGGCCTTGAGCCTTGTGTTCTTGTGGTGTGTAAAATAATGGGACGGATTGCTCGAATGCTTTTGGAAGCCATGATTCTCATCGGATTTCCAACACTCGTGTTTTTTCATCCAAAAAATGGCCGGAAATGGAATTTTCTATGGAAAAACAGGGAATTTCTCTGTGTAGCCTTCGTGTTCTTGTTTCAGCGGGCCTTCTAGATGCTATGGCGTGTAAAAAATAATGGGACGGATTGATTGCTTGAATGCTTTTGGAAGCCATGAGTCTTATCGGATTTCCAAAACTCGTGTTTTTACAGCCAAAAAAGGCCGGAAAGGGAATTTTCTATCGAAAAACAGGGAATTTTCTCTGTGTAGCCTTCGTGTTCTTGTTTCAGCGGGCCTTCAGGTGCTGTGGTGTGTAAAATGATGGGACGGATTGATCGAATGCTTTTGGAAGCCATGATTCTCATCGGTGTGTTTTTTGTAAAAAAATGGGGAAAGGGAATTGAAAATCAGGAATGCTTTTGGAAGCCATGATTCTCATCGGATTTCCAAAATAATCGTGATTTTTTTTGGAAGCCCAAAAAATGGTTTTTTCGCCAAAAAATGGCGGAAAGGGAATTTTCTATGGAAAAACAGGAAATTTTCTCATGTGGAGCCTTCGTGTTCTTGTTTCGGGCGGGCCTTTAGGCTGCTTTTTGTGGTGTAAAATAATGGGACGGATTGATCGAATGCTTTTGGAAGCCATGATTTCATCGGATTTCCAACACTCGTTTTTCAGCCAAAAAATGGGAAAGGGAATTTTCTATGGAAAAACAGGAATTTTCTCTCGTGGAGCCTTCGTGTTCTTGTTTCAGCGGGCCTTCAGGCTGCTGTGGTGTAATAAAATAATGGGACGGATTGCTCGAATGCTTTTGGAAGCCATGATTCTCATCGGATTTCCAACACTCGTGTTTTTTCAGCCAAAAAATGGCCGGAAAGGGAATTTTCTATGGAAAAACAGGAAATTTTCTCTGTGGAGCCTTCGTGTTCTTGTTTCAGCGGGCCTTGGCTGCTGCTGTGGTGTGTAAAATAATGGGACGGATTGCTCGAATGCTTTTGGAAGCCATGATTCTCATCGGATTTCCAACACTCGTGTTTTTTCATCCAAAAAATGGCCGGAAATGGAATTTTCTATGGAAAAACAGGGAATTTCTCTCTGTGTAGCCTTCGTGTTCTTGTTTCAGCGGGCCTTCTAGATGCTATGGCGTGTAAAATAATGGGACGGATTGCTTGAATGCTTTTGGAAGCCATGAGTCTTATCGGATTTCCAAAACTCGTTTTTACAGCCAAAAAAGGCCGGAAAGGGAATTTTCTATGGAAAAAAGGGAAGGGAATTTTTCTGTGTAGCCTTCGTGTTCTTGTTTCGGGCGGGCCTTCAGGTGTGTGGTGTGTAAAATGATGGGGGATTGATCGAATGCTTTTGGAAGCCATGATTCTCATCGGATTTCCAACACTCGTGTTTTTTCAGCCAAAAAATGGCCGGAAAAGGGAATTTTCTATGGAAAAACAGGAATTTTCTCTGTGGAGCCTTCGTGTTCTTGTTTCAGCGGGCCTTCTAGTGCTGCTGTGTGTAAAATGTAAAATAATGGGACGGATTGCTCGAATGCTTTTGGAAGCCATGATTCTCATCGGATTTCCAACACTCGTGTTTTTTCAGCCAAAAAATGGCCGGAAAGGGAATTTTCTATGGAAAAACAGGAAATTTTTCTCTGTGGAGCCTTCGTGTTCTTGGAGCCTTCGTGTTCTTGTTTCAGCGGGCCTTCAGGCTGCTGTGGTGTGTAAAATAATGGGACGGATTGCTCGAATGCTTTTGGAAGCCATGATTCTCATCGGATTTCCAACACTCGTGTTTTTTCATCAGCCAAAAAATGGCCGGAAAGGGAATTTTCTATGGAAAAACAGGAATTTTCTCTGTGGAGCCTTCGTGTTCTTGTTTCTTGTTTCAGCGGGCCTTCTAGATGCTGTGGCGTGTAAAATAATGGGACGGATTGCTCGAATGCTTTTGGAAGCCATGATTCTCATCGGATTTCCAACACTCGTGTTTTTTCAGCCAAAAAATGGCCGAAAAGGGAATTTTCTATGGAAAAACAGGAATTTTTTCTCTGTGGAGCCTTCGTGTTCTTGTTTCAGCGGGCCTTCTAGCTGCTGTGGTGTGTAAAATAATGGGACGGATTGATCGAATGCTTTTGGAAGCCATGATTCTCATCGGATTTCCAACACTCGTGTTTTTTCAGCCAAAAAATGGCCGGAAAAGGGAATTTTCTATGGAAAAACAGGAAATTTTCTCTCGTGTGGAGCCTTCGTGTTCTTGTTTCAGCGGGCCTTCTAGTGGAGCCTTCGTGTTCTTGCTGGGTGTGTAAAATAATGGGACGGATTGCTCGAATGCTTTTGGAAGCCATGATTCTCATCGGATTTCCAACACTCGTGTTTTTTCAGCCAAAAAATGGCCGGAAAGGGAATTTTCTATGGGAATTTTCTATGGAAAAACGGGCCTTTAGATGCTATGGGTGGAATTTTCGGATTCTGTGAGCCTTCGTGTTCTTGTTTCAGCGGGCCTTCTTGATGCTGTGGTGTGTAAAATAATGGGACGGATTGCTCGAATGCTTTTGGAAGCCATGATTCTCATCGGATTTCCAACACTCGTGTTTTTTCAGCCAAAAAATGGCCGGAAAGGGAATTTTCTATGGAAAAACAGGAAATTTTCTCTGTGGAGCCTTCGTGTTCTTGTTTCAGCGGGCCTTCTAGCTGCTGTGGTGTGTAAAATAATGGGACGGATTGCTCGAATGCTTTTGGAAGCCATGATTCTCATCGGATTTCCAACACTCGTGTTTTTTCAGCCAAAAAATGGCCGGAAAAAAGGGAATTTTCTATGGAAAAACAGGAAATTTTCTCTAGCCTTCGTGTTCTTGTTTTCAGCGGGCCTTCAGCTGCTGTGGTGTGTAAAATAATGGGACGGATTGATCGAATGCTTTTGGAAGCCATGATTCTCATCGGATTTCCAACACTCGTGTTTTTTTCAGCCAAAAAATGGCCGAAAAGGGAATTTTCTATGGAAAAACAGGAAATTTTTCTCTGTGGAGCCTTCGTGTTCTTGTTTGTTTGGCGGGCCTTCAGGCTGCTGTGGTGTGTAAAATAATGGGACGGATTGCTCGAATGCTTTTGGAAGCCATGATTCTCATCGGATTTCCAACACTCGTGTTTTTTCATCCAAAAAATGGCCGGAAATGGAATTTTCTCGTGTTTTTTCATCCAAAAAATGGGAAATGGAATTTTCTATGGAAAAACAGGGAATTCTCTCTGTGTAGCCTTCGTGTTCTTGTTTCAGCGGGCCTTCTAGATGCTATGGCGTGTAAAATAATGGGACGGATTGCTTGAATGCTTTTGGAAGCCATGAGTCTTATCGATTTCCAAAACTCGTGTTTTTACAGCCAACAAAAAAAGGCCGGAAAGGGAATTTTCTATCGAAAAACAGGGAATTTTTTCTCTGTGTAGCCTTCGTGTTCTTGTTTCAGCGGGCCTTCAGGTGCTGTGGTGTGTAAAATGATGGGACGGATTGATCGAATGCTTTTGGAAGCCATGATTCTCATCGGATTTCCAACACTCGTGTTTTTTCAGCCAAAAAATGGCCGAAAAGGGAATTTTCTATGGAAAAACAGGAAATTTTCTCTGTGGAGCCTTCGTGTTCTTGTTTCAGCGGGCCTTCAGGCTGCTGTGGTTTGTAAAATAATGGGATGCTTTTGGATTGCTCGAATGCTTTTGGAAGCCATGATTCTCATCGGATTTCCAACACTCGTGTTTTTTCAGCCAAAAAATGGCCGGAAAGGGAATTTTCTATGGAAAAACAGGAAATTTTTCTATGTGGAGCCTTCGTGTTCTTGTTTCGGGGCCTTCTAGCTGCTGCTGTGGTGTGTAAAATAATGGGACGGATTGCTCGAATGCTTTTGGAAGCCATGATTCTCATCGGATTTCCAACACTCGTGTTTTTTTTCAGCCAAAAAATGGCCGGAAAGGGAATTTTCTATGGAAAAACAGGGAATTTTCTCTGTGTAGCCTTCGTGTTCTTGTTTCAGCGGGCCTTCTAGATGCTGTGGTGTGTAAAATAATGGGACGGATTGCTCGAATGCTTTTGGAAGCCATGATTCTCATCGGATTTCCAACACTCGTGTTTTTTCAGCCAAAAAATGGCCGGAAAGGGAATTTTCTATGGAAAAACAGGAAATTTTTCTCTGTGGAGCCTTCGTGTTCTTGTTTCAGCGGGCCTTCAGGCTGCTGTGGTGTGTAAAATAATGGGACGGATTGCTCGAATGCTTTTGGAAGCCATGATTCTCATCGGATTTCCAACACTCGTGTTTTTTCAGCCAAAAAATGGCCGGAAAGGGAATTTCTATGGAAAAACAGGAAATTTTCTCTGTGGAGCCTTCGTGTTCTTGTTTTGTTTCAGCGGGCCTTCTAGATGCTATGGCGTGTAAAATAATGGGACGGATTGCTCGAATGCTTTTGGAAGCCATGATTCTCATCGGATTTCCAACACTCGTGTTTTTTCAGCCAAAAAATGGCCGAAAAGGGAATTTTCTATGGAAAAACAGGAAATTTTTCGTGGAGCCTTCGTGTTCTTGTTTCAGCGGGCCTTGTGTAAAATAATGGGACGGATTGCTCGAATGCTTTTGGAAGCCATGATTCTCATCGGATTTCCAACACTCGTGTTCTTTTTTCAGCCAAAAAATGGCCGAAAAGGGAATTTTCTATGGAAAAACAGGGAATTTTCTCTGTGGAGCCTTCGTGTTCTTGTTTCAGCGGGCCTTCAGATGCTATGTGGTGTGTAAAATAATGGGACGGATTGCTCGAATGCTTTTGGAAGCCATGATTCTCATCGGATTTCCAACACTCGTGTTTTTTCAGCCAAAAAATGGCCGGAAAGGGAATTTTCTATGGAAAAACAGGAAATTTTTCTCGTGGAGCCTTCGTGTTCTTCTTTTTCAGCGGGGGCCGCTGCTGTGGCGTGCTGCTGTGGTGTGTAAAATAATGGGACGGATTGATCGAATGCTTTTGGAAGCCATGATTCTCATCGGATTTCCAACACTCGTGTTTTTTCAGCCAAAAAAAATGGCCGAAAAGGGAATTTTCTATGGAAAAACAGGAAATTTTTCTCTGTGGAGCCTTCGTGTTCTTGTTTCAGCGGGCCTTCAGGGCTGCTGTGGTGTGTAAAATAATGGGACGGATTGCTCGAATGCTTTTGGAAGCCATGATTCTCATCGGATTTCCAACACTCGTGTTTTTTCATCCAAAAAATGGCCGGAAATGGAATTTTCTATGGAAAAACAGGGAATTTTCTCTCTGTGTAGCCTTCGTGTTCTTGTTTCAGCGGGCCTTCTAGATGCTATGGCGTGTAAAATAATGGGACGGATTGCTTGAATGCTTTTGGAAGCCATGAGTCTTATCGGATTTCCAAAACTCGTGTTTTTACAGCCAACAAAAGGCCGGAAAGGGAATTTTCTATCGAAAAACAGGGAATTTTCTCTGTGTAGCCTTCGTGTTCTTGTTTCAGCGGGCCTTCAGGTGCTGTGGTGTGTAAAATGATGGGACGGATTGATCGAATGCTTTTGGAAGCCATGATTCTCATCGGATTTCCAACACTCGTGTTTTTTCAGCCAAAAAATGGCCGAAAAGGGAATTTTCTATGGAAAAACAGGAAATTTTCTCTGTGGAGCCTTCGTGTTCTTGTTTCAGCGGGCCTTCAGGCTGCTGTGGTGTGCAAAATAATGGGACGGATTGCTCGAATGCTTTTGGAAGCCATGATTCTCATCGGATTTCCAACACTCGTGTTTTTTCAGCCAAAAAATGGCCGAAAAAAGGGAATTTTCTATGGAAAAACAGGAAATTTTCTCTGTGGAGCCTTCGTGTTCTTGTTTCAGCGGGCGGGAATTTTCTATGGTGTAAAATTCTGATGTGCTCGAATGCTTTTGTGGTGTGTAAAATAATGGGACGGATTGCTCGAATGCTTTTGGAAGCCATGATTCTCATCGGATTTCCAACACTCGTGTTTTTTCAGCCAAAAAATGGCCAAAAAATGGCCGAAAAGGGAATTTTCTATGGAAAAACAGGAATTTTTCTGTGGAGCCTTCGTGTTCTTGTTTCAGCGGGCCTTCAGCTGCTGTGGTGTGCAAAATAATGGGACGGATTGCTCGAATGCTTTTGGAAGCCATGATTCTCATCGGATTTCCAACACTCGTGTTTTTTCAGCCAAAAAATGGCCGAAAAGGGAATTTTCTATGGAAAAACAGGAAATTTTCTCTGTGAGCCTTCGTGCCTTCGTGTTCTTGTTTCAGCGGGCCTTCAGGCTGCTGTGGTGTGTAAAATAATGGGACGGATTGCTCGAATGCTTTTGGAAGCCATGATTCTCATCGGATTTCCAACACTCGTGTTTTTCATCCAAAAAATGGCCGGAAATGGAATTTTCTATGGAAAAACAGGGAATTTTCTCTGTGTAGCCTTCGTGTTCTTGTTTCAGCGGGCCTTCTAGATGCTATGGCGTGTAAAATAATGGGACGGATTGCTCGAATGCTTTTGGAAGCCATGATTCTCATCGGATTTCCAAAACTCGTGTTTTTTCAGCCAAAAAATGGCCGGAAAGGGAATTTTCTATGGAAAAACAGGGAATTTTCTCTGTGTAGCCTTCGTGTTCTTGTTTCAGCGGGCCTTCAGGCTGCTGTGGTGTGTAAAATAATGGGACGGATTGCTCGAATGCTTTTGGAAGCCATGATTCTCATCGGATTTCCAACACTCGTGTTTTTTCAGCCAAAAAATGGCCGAAAAGGGAATTTTCTATGGAAAAACAGGAAATTTTTCTCTGTGGAGCCTTCGTGTTCTTGTTTCAGCGGGCCTTCGGGCCTTCAGGCTGCTTTGTGGTGTGTAAAATAATGGGACGGATTGCTCGAATGCTTTTGGAAGCCATGATTCTCATCGGATTTCCAACACTCGTGTTTTTCAGCCAAAAAATGGCCGAAAGGGAATTTTTTCAGCCAAAAAATGGCGGAAAAGGGAATTTTCTCAGCCAAAAAATGGAAAAACAGGAAATTTTCTCTGTGGAGCCTTCTGTTCTTGTTTCAGCGGGCCTTCTAGATGCTGTGGTGTGTAAAATAATGGGACGGATTGCTCGAATGCTTTTGGAAGCCATGATTCTCATCGGATTTCCAACACTCGTGTTTTTTCAGCCAAAAAATGGCCGGAAAGGGAATTTTCTATGGAAAAACAGGAAATTTTTTCTCTGTGGAGCCTTCGTGTTCTTGTTTCAGCGGGCCTTCTAGATGCTGTGGTGTGTAAAATAATGGGACGGATTGCTCGAATGCTTTTGGAAGCCATGATTCTCATCGGATTTCCAACACTCGTGTTTTTTCAGCCAAAAAATGGCCGGAAAAGGGAATTTTCTATGGAAAAACAGGAATTTTCTCTGTGGAGCCCTGTTCGTGTTCTTGTTTCAGCGGGCCTTCTAGAGCTGCTGCTGTGGTGTGCAAAATAATGGGACGGATTGCTCGAATGCTTTTGGAAGCCATGATTCTCATCGGATTTCCAACACTCGTGTTTTTTCAGCCAAAAAATGGCCGAAAAGGGAATTTTCTATGGAAAAACAGGAAATTTTCTCTGTGGAGCCTTCGTGTTCTTGTTTCAGCGGGCCTTCTAGATGCTGCTGTGGTGTGTAAAATAATGGGACGGATTGCTCGAATGCTTTTGGAAGCCATGATTCTCATCGGATTTCCAACACTCGTGTTTTTTCAGCCAAAAAATGGCCGGAAAGGGAATTTTCTATGGAAAAACAGGAAATTTTTCTCTGTGGAGCCTTCGTGTTCTTGTTTCAGCGGGCCTTCTAGCTGCTGTGGTGTGTAAAATAATGGGACGGATTGCTCGAATGCTTTTGGAAGCCATGATTCTCATCGGATTTCCAACACTCGTGTTTTTTCAGCCAAAAAATGGCCGGAAAAGGGAATTTTCTATGGAAAAACAGGAAATTTTCTCTGTGGAGCCTTCGTGTTCTTGTTTCAGCGGGGCCTTCAGCTGCTGTGGTGTGTAAAATAATGGGACGGATTGCTCGAATGTTTTTGGAAGCCATGATTCTCATCGGATTTCCAACACTCGTGTTTTTTCAGCCAAAAAAAAATGGCCTATGGAAAAAAGGGAATTTTCTATGGAAAAACAGGAAATTTTCTCTGTGGAGCCTTCGTGTTCTTGTTTCAGCGGGCCTTCAGCTCTGCTGTGGTGTGCAAAATAATGGGACGGATTGCTCGAATGCTTTTGGAAGCCATGATTCTCATCGGATTTCCAACACTCGTGTTTTTTCAGCCAAAAAATGGCCGAAAAGGGAATTTTCTATGGAAAAACAGGAAATTTTCTCTGTGGAGCCTTCGTGTTCTTGTTTCAGCGGGCCTTCTAGATGCTGCTGTGGTGTGTAAAATAATGGGACGGATTGCTCGAATGCTTTTGGAAGCCATGATTCTCATCGGATTTCCAACACACGTGTTTTTTCAGCCAAAAAATGGCCGGAAAGGGAATTTTCTATGGAAAAACAGGAAATTTTCTCTGTGGAGCCTTCGTGTTCTTGTTTCAGCGGGCCCTAGATGCTGTGGTGTATAAAATGATGGGACAGATTGATCGAATGCTTTTGGAAGCCATGATTCTCATCGGATTTCCAACACTCGTTTTTTCAGCCAAAAAATAGCCGGAAAGGGAATTTTCTATGGAAAAACAGGAAATTTTCTCTGTGGAGCCTTCGTGTTCTTGTTTCAGCGGGCCTTCTAGATGCTATGCTGTAAAAAAAAATGGGACGGATTGCTCGAATGCTTTTGGAAGCCATGATTCTCATCGGATTTCCAACACGTGTTTTTCAGCCAAAAAATGGCCCGGAAAGGGAATTTTCTATGGAAAAACACAGGGAATTTTCTGTGGAGCCTTCGTGTTCTTGTTTCAGCGGGCCTTCAGATCTGCTGTGGTGTGTAAAATAATGGGACGGATTGCTCGAATGCTTTTGGAAGCCATGATTCTCATCGGATTTCCAACACTCGTGTTTTTTCAGCCAAAAAATGGCCGAAAAGGGAATTTTCTATGGAAAAACAGGAAATTTTCTCTCTGTGGAGCCTTCGTGTTCTTGTTTCAGCGGGCCTTCAGGCTGCTGTGGTGTGCAAAATAATGGGACGGATTGCTCGAATGCTTTTGGAAGCCATGATTCTCATCGGATTTCCAACACTCGTGTTTTTTTTTCAGCCAAAAAATGGCCTATGGAAAAAGGGAATTTTCTATGGAAAAACAGGAAATTTTCTCTGTGGAGCCTTCGTGTTCTTGTTTCAGCGGGCCTTCAGGCTGCTGTGGTGTGTAAAATAATGGGACGGATTGCTCGAATGCTTTTGGAAGCCATGATTCTCATCGGATTTCCAACACTCGTGTTTTTTCATCCAAAAAATGGCCGGAAATGGAATTTTCTATGGAAAAACAGGGAATTTTGGAAGCCATGATTCTCATCGGATTAGCCTTCGTGTTCTTGTTTTGTTTCAGCGGGCCTTCTAGATGCTATGGCGTGTAAAATAATGGGACGGATTGCTTGAATGCTTTTGGAAGCCATGATTCTTATCGGATTTCCAAAAACCGTGTTTTTTCAGCCAAAAAATGGCCGGAAAGGGAATTTTCTATGGAAAAACAGGGAATTTTTTCTCTGTGTAGCCTTCGTGTTCTTGTTTCAGCGGGCCTTCAGGTGCTGTGGTGTGTAAAATGATGGGACGGATTGATCGAATGCTTTTGGAAGCCATGATTCTCATCGGATTTCCAACACTCGTGTTTTTTCAGCCAAAAAATGGCCGAAAAGGGAATTTTCTATGGAAAAACAGGAAATTTTTTCTCTGTGGAGCCTTCGTGTTCTTGTTTCAGCGGGCCTTCAGCTGCTGTGGTGTGTAAAATAATGGGACGGATTGCTCGAATGCTTTTGGAAGCCATGATTCTCATCGGATTTCCAACACTCGTGTTTTTTCAGCCAAAAAATGGCCGGAAAAGGGAATTTTCTATGGAAAAACAGGAAATTTTCTCTGTGGAGCCTTCGTGTTCTTGTTTCAGCGGGCCTTCAGGCCTTCGTGCTGCTGTGGTGTGTAAAATAATGGGACGGATTGCTCGAATGCTTTTGGAAGCCATGATTCTCATCGGATTTCCAACACTCGTGTTTTTTCAGCCAAAAAATGGCCGGAAAGGGAATTTTCTATGGAAAAACAGGGAATTTTCTCTGTGGAGCCTTCGTGTTCTTGTTTCAGCGGGCCTTCAGGCTGCTGTGGTGTGTAAAATAATGGGACGGATTGCTCGAATGCTTTTGGAAGCCATGATTCTCATCGGATTTCCAACACTCGTGTTTTTTCAGCCAAAAAATGGCCGAAAAGGGAATTTTCTATGGAAAAACAGGAAATTTTCTCTGTGGAGCCTTCGTGTTCTTGTTTCAGCGGGCCCTTCTGTGGTGTGTAAAATAATGGGACGGATTGCTCGAATGCTTTTGGAAGCCATGATTCTCATCGGATTTCCAACATCGGATTTCCAAAACTGTGTTTTTTCAGCCAAAAAATGGCCGGAAAAGGGAATTTTCTATGGAAAAACAGGAAATTTTCTCTGTGGAGCCTTCGTGTTCTTGTTTCAGCCTTCGTGTTCTTGTTTCAGCGGGCCTTCAGCTGCTAGGTGTGTAAAATAATGGGACGGATTGCTCGAATGCTTTTGGAAGCCATGATTCTCATCGGATTTCCAACACTCGTGTTTTTTCAGCCAAAAAATGGCCGAAAAGGGAATTTTCTATGGAAAAACAGGAAATTTTCTCTGTGGAGCCTTCGTGTTCTTGTTTCAGCGGGCCTTCAGGCTGCTGTGGTGTGCAAAATAATGGGACGGATTGCTCGAATGCTTTTGGAAGCCATGATTCTCATCGGATTTCCAACACTCGTGTTTTTTTTTCAGCCAAAAAATGGCCGAAAAGGGAATTTTCTATGGAAAAAAAAACAGGAAATTTTTCTGTGGAGCCTTCGTGTTCTTGTTTCAGCGGGCCTTGGCTGCTGTGGTGTGCAAAATAATGGGACGGATTGCTCGAATGCTTTTGGAAGCCATGATTCTCATCGGATTTCCAACACTCGTGTTTTTTCATCCAAAAAATGGCCGGAAATGGAATTTTCTATGGAAAAACAGGGAATTTTCTCTCTGTGTAGCCTTCGTGTTCTTGTTTCAGCGGGCCTTCTAGATGCTATGGCGTGTAAAATAATGGGACGGATTGCTTGAATGCTTTTGGAAGCCATGAGTCTTATCGGATTTCCAAAACTCGTGTTTTTTCAGCCAAAAAAAGGCCGGACAGGGAATTTTCTATCGAAAAACAGGAATTTTTCTGTGTAGCCTTCGTGTTCTTGTTTCAGCGGGCCTTCAGGTGCTGTGGTGTGTAAAATGATGGGACGGATTGATCGAATGCTTTTGGAAGCCATGATTCTCATCGGATTTCCAACACTCGTGTTTTTTCAGCCAAAAAATGGCCGAAAAGGGAATTTTCTATGGAAAAACAGGAAAAATTTTTCTGTGGAGCCTTCGTGTTCTTGGGCGGGCCTTCAGGCTGCTGTGGTGTGTAAAATAATGGGACGGATTGCTCGAATGCTTTTGGAAGCCATGATTCTCATCGGATTTCCAACACTCGTGTTTTTTCAGCCAGCCAAAAAATGGCCGAAAAGGGAATTTTCTATGGAAAAACAGGAAATTTTCTCTGTGGAGCCTTCGTGTTCTTGTTTCAGCGGGCCTTCTAGATGCTGTGGTGTGTAAAATAATGGGACGGATTGCTCGAATGCTTTTGGAAGCCATGATTCTCATCGGATTTCCAACACTCGTGTTTTTTCAGCCAAAAAATGGCCGGAAAGGGAATTTTCTATGGAAAAACAGGAAATTTTTCTCTGTGGAGCCTTCGTGTTCTTGTTTCAGCGGGCCTTCTAGATGCTGTGGTGTGTAAAATAATGGGACGGATTGCTCGAATGCTTTTGGAAGCCATGATTCTCATCGGATTTCCAACACTCGTGTTTTTTTCAGCCAAAAAATGGAAAAAAAGGGAATTTTCTATGGAAAAACAGGAAATTTTCTCTGTGGAGCCTTCGTGTTCTTGTTTTCAGCGGGCCTTCTAGAGGCTGCTGTGGTGTGTAAAATAATGGGACGGATTGCGAATGCTTTTGGAAGCCATGATTCTCATCGGATTTCCAACACTCGTTTTTTTTCAGCAAAAAAAAAATGGCGGAAAGGGAATTTTCTATGGAAAAACAGGGAATTTTTTCTCTGTGGAGCCTTCGTGTTCTTGTTTCATGGCGGGCCTTCAGCTGCTGTGGTGTGCAAAATAATGGGACGGATTGCTCGAATGCTTTTGGAAGCCATGATTCTCATCGGATTTCCAACACTCGTGTTTTTTCAGCCAAAAAATGGCCGGAAAGGGAATTTTCTATGGAAAAACAGGAAATTTTCTCTGTGGAGCCTTCGTGTTCTTGTTTCAGCGGGCCTTCTAGATGCTGTGGTGTGTAAAATAATGGGACGGATTGCTCGAATGCTTTTGGAAGCCATGATTCTCATCGGATTTCCAACACTCGTGTTTTTTCAGCCAAAAAATGGCCGGAAAAGGGAATTTTCTATGGAAAAACAGGAATTTCTCTGTGTAGCCTTCGTGTTCTTGTTTCAGCGGGCCTTCTAGATGCTATGGCGTGTAAAATAATGGGACGGATTGCTCGAATGCTTTTGGAAGCCATGATTCTCATCGGATTTCCAACACTCGTGTTTTTTCAGCCAAAAAATGGCTATGGAAAAAAGGGAATTTTCTATGGAAAAACAGGAAATTTTTTCTGTGGAGCCTTCGTGTTCTTGTTTCAGCGGGCCTTCAGTGTGCGTGGTGGTGTGTAAAATGTAAAATAATGGGACGGATTGCTCGAATGCTTTTGGAAGCCATGATTCTCATCGGATTTCCAACACTCGTGTTTTTTCAGCCAAAAAATGGCCGAAAAGGGAATTTTCTATGGAAAAACAGGAAATTTTCTCTGTGGAGCCTTCGTGTTCTTGTTTCAGCGGGCCTTCAGGTGCTGTGGTGTGTAAAATGATGGGACGGATTGCTCGAATGCTTTTGGAAGCCATGATTCTCATCGGATTTCCAACACTCGTGTTTTTTCAGCCAAAAAATGGCCGGAAAAGGGAATTTTCTATGGAAAAACAGGAAATTTTCTCTGTGGAGCTTTCGTGTTCTTGTTTCAGCGGGCCTTCAGCTGCTGTGGTGTGTAAAATAATGGGACGGATTGCTCGAATGCTTTTGGAAGCCATGATTCTCATCGGATTTCCAACAACGTGTTTTTTCAGCCAAAAAATGGCCGGAAAAGGGAATTTTCTATGGAAAAACAGGAATTTTCTGTGGAGCCTTCGTGTTCTTGTTTCAGCGGGCCTTCTAGATGCTGTGGTGTGTAAAATAATGGGACGGATTGCTCGAATGCTTTTGGAAGCCATGATTCTCATCGGATTTCCAACACTCGTGTTTTTTCAGCCAAAAAATGGCCGGAAAGGGAATTTTCTATGGAAAAACAGGGAATTTTTCTGTGTGGAGCCTTCGTGTTCTTGTTTCAGCGGGCCTTCAGAGCTGCTGTGGTGTGTAAAATAATGGGACGGATTGCTCGAATGCTTTTGGAAGCCATGATTCTCATCGGATTTCCAACACTCGTGTTTTTTCATGATTCTCATCGGATTTCCAACACTCGTGTTTTTTCATGGCCCAAATGGCCGGAAAAAGGGAATTTTCTATGGAAAAACAGGAAATTTTCTCTGTGGAGCCTTCGTGTTCTTGTTTCAGCGGGCCTTCAGGCTGCTGTGGTGTGTAAAATAATGGGACGGATTGATCGAATGCTTTTGGAAGCCATGATTCTCATCGGATTTCCAACACTCGTGTTTTTTCAGCCAAAAAATGGCCGAAAAGGGAATTTTCTATGGAAAAACAGGAAATTTTTCTGTGGAGCCTTCGTGTTCTTGTTTCAGCGGGCCTTCAGCTGCTGTGGTGTGTAAAATAATGGGACGGATTGCTCGAATGCTTTTGGAAGCCATGATTCTCATCGGATTTCCAACACTCGTGTTTTTTCATCCAAAAAATGGCCGGAAATGGAATTTTCTATGGAAAAACAGGGAATTTTCTCTCTGTGTAGCCTTCGTGTTCTTGTTTCAGCGGGCCTTCTAGATGCTATGGCGTGTAAAATAATGGGACGGATTGCTTGAATGCTTTTGGAAGCCATGAGTCTTATCGGATTTCCAAAACTCGTGTTTTTTTACAGCCAACAAAAAAGGCCGGAAAAGGGAATTTTCTATCGAAAAACAGGGAATTTTCTCTGTGTAGCCTTCGTGTTCTTGTTTCAGCGGGGGCCTTCAGGTGCTGTGGTGTGTAAAATGATGGGACGGATTGATCGAATGCTTTTGGAAGCCATGATTCTCATCGGATTTCCAACACTCGTGTTTTTTCAGCCAAAAAATGGCCGAAAAGGGAATTTTCTATGGAAAAACAGGAAATTTTCTCTGTGGAGCCTTCGTGTTCTTGTTTCAGCGGGCCTTCAGGCTGCTGTGGTGTGCAAAATAATGGGACGGATTGCTCGAATGCTTTTGGAAGCCATGATTCTCATCGGATTTCCAACACTCGTGTGTTTTTCAGCCAAAAAATGGCCAACACTCGTTTTTTCAGCCAAAAAAGGGAATTTTCTATGGAAAAACAGGAAAGCCTTTTTCTCTGTGGAGCCTTCGTGTTCTTGTTTCAGCGGGCCTTCTAGATGCTGTGGTGTGTAAAATAATGGGACGGATTGCTCGAATGCTTTTGGAAGCCATGATTCTCATCGGATTTCCAACACTCGTGTTTTTTCAGCCAAAAAATGGCCGGAAAAGGGAATTTTCTATGGAAAAACAGGAAATTTTCTCTGTGGAGCCTTCGTGTTCTTGTTTCAGCGGGCCTTAGATGCTGTGGTGGTGTAAAATAATGGGACGGATTGCTCGAATGCTTTTGGAAGCCATGATTCTCATCGGATTTCCAACACTCGTGTTTTTTCAGCCAAAAAATGGCCGGAAAAGGGAATTTTCTATGGAAAAACAGGGAATTTTTCTCTGTGGAGCCTTCGTGTTCTTGTTTCAGCGGGCCTTCTAGATGCTGTGGTGTGTAAAATAATGGGACGGATTGCTCGAATGCTTTTGGAAGCCATGATTCTCATGGATTTCCAACACTCGTGTTTTTTCAGCCAAAAAATGGCCGAAAAGGGAATTTTCTATGGAAAAACAGGAATTTTCTCTGTGGAGCCTTCGTGTTCTTGTTTCAGCGGGCCTTCAGCTGCTGTGGTGTGTAAAATAATGGGACGGATTGCTCGAATGCTTTTGGAAGCCATGATTCTCATCGGATTTCCAACACTCGTGTTTTTTCAGCCAAAAAATGGCGGAAAGGGAATTTTCTATGGAAAAACAGGAAATTTTCTCTGTGGAGCCTTCGTGTTCTTGTTTCAGCGGGCCTTCTAGAGGCTGCTGTGGTGTGTAAAATAATGGGACGGATTGCTCGAATGCTTTTGGAAGCCATGATTCTCATCGGATTTCCAACACTCGTGTTTTTTCAGCCAAAAAATGGCCGGAAAGGGAATTTTCTATGGAAAAAAACAGGGAATTTTCTCTGTAGCCTTCGTGTTCTTGTTTCAGCGGGCCTTCTCTTGTTTCAGCGGGCCTTGCTGTGGTGTGCAAAATAATGGGACGGATTGCTCGAATGCTTTTGGAAGCCATGATTCTCATCGGATTTCCAACACTCGTGTTTTTTCAGCCAAAAAATGGCCGAAAAGGGAATTTTCTATGGAAAAACAGGGAATTTTCTCTGTGTAGCCTTCGTGTTCTTGTTTCAGCGGGCCTTCAGGTGCTGTGGTGTGTAAAATGATGGGACGGATTGATCGAATGCTTTTGGAAGCCATGATTCTCATCGGATTTCCAACACTCGTTTTTTCAGCCAAAAAATAGCCGGAAAGGGAATTTTCTATGGAAAAACAGGAAATTTTCTCTGTGGAGCCTTCGTGTTCTTGTTTCAGCGGGCCTTCAGGCTGCTGTGGTGTGCAAAATAATGGGACGGATTGCTCGAATGCTTTTGGAAGCCATGATTCTCATCGGATTTCCAACACTCGTGTTTTTTCAGCCAAAAAATGGCCGAAAAGGGAATTTTCTATGGAAAAACAGGAAAATTTCTCTGTGGAGCCTTCGTGTTCTTGTTTCAGCGGGCCTTCAGGCTGCTGTGGTGTGTAAAATAATGGGACGGATTGCTCGAATGCTTTTGGAAGCCATGATTCTCATCGGATTTCCAACACTCGTGTTTTTTCATCCAAAAAATGGCCGGAAATGGAATTTTCTATGGAAAAACAGGGAATTTCTCTGTGTAGCCTTCGTGTTCTTGTTTCAGCGGGCCTTCTAGATGCTATGGCGTGTAAAATAATGGGACGGATTGCTTGAATGCTTTTGGAAGCCATGAGTCTTATCGGATTTCCAAAACTCGTGTTTTTACAGCCAACAAAAGGCCGGAAAGGGAATTTTCTATCGAAAAACAGGGAATTTTCTCTGTGTAGCCTTCGTGTTCTTGTTTCAGCGGGCCTTCAGGTGCGTGTGGTGTGTAAAATGATGGGACGGATTGATCGAATGCTTTTGGAAGCCATGATTCTCATCGGATTTCCAACACTCGTGTTTTTTAGCCAAAAAATGGCCGAAAAGGGAATTTTCTATGGAAAAACAGGAAATTTTCTCTGTGGAGCCTTCGTGTTCTTGTTTCAGCGGGCCTTCAGGCTGCTGTGGTGTGTAAAATAATGGGACGGATTGCTCGAATGCTTTTGGAAGCCATGATTCTCATCGGATTTCCAACACTCGTTTTTTCAGCCAAAAAATAGCCGGAAAGGGAATTTTCTATGGAAAAACAGGAAATTTTCTCTGTGGAGCCTTCGTGTTCTTGTTT
>JABKBF020000022.1:0-10072 GCA_014182405.2 Eucalyptus sideroxylon | reverse complement strand
ACATTATATCACTTTTATCAATCCAACTGTTTTTATGATGGAAATCCAAGCCATTTTTACTCGCAGCCTATTACCTTTCCTCTGTACTATCTTCTCTATTAAATAGATATCTTTGTACCTTGTTTTCTGTATTTCCTGTTGATAGAATCCACCTTTAATAATTTTTCCATCTTCATCTTTAAAATGTAAGTGACAGGTTTTGTATCCTTTACTTCAGCGATAGTAAACAACTCTCCCGTCCAAGATGGCTGATACCCCTTGGCGAATATATTTTTGTACTTTGATATCCTAACACTATCTCCAACTTTATATTTGGGCTTTACAACTTTAAGATATTTATTCATTAGATTATTATACACAACATCTACATTTTTGAATTTACCTGGTTAGGAGCCATTTATATTGATCTGTGTTTTCTGTTATTGTATTTTTCCATGAGTTTAGGCAACATATCAGTCCATTTGTAGTTACCCTGTACAGAAAATTGACGCCACATCCAGTTTTTAGAGTTCTATTAAATCGCTCAACAATGCTCGCTTTCATATGGCTGTAGGTGTGATAGTGATTTATATTTCTGGCATCTGTAAATTCTTTGAAGGTCCCATTGAAAAATTCACCTCCATCGTCTGTTTGTAAGTTCTTTACATCAGAGGAATTACAGACTCCATAGCCTTAGTGACACGAGGACCTGTTTTATCCTTTACAGGTACAGCCCAGGCTTTCTTAGAGAAACAGTCATAACAGTTAGTAAATATCTGTAGCCCTTGTTGTCTCTTGAGAACTTTTGTAAATCCACTAAATCAGCCTGTAATAAATCACCAGGATACAATACTTTAACCTCCTCCTCTGGAAGTTTTTAAACGCTGGCTTATGCATTTCATAGGCGATCCGTTCTTTGACTTTACTCATTTTTTTTTATTTTTATTTATTAATTTTCAAACTTGACAGATTGTAAACATCAGAACCATTTCCATAATGGTCGGGTTGATCTTCTTCTTTAGTCAGTGTCTGAGCCGCAACAACTGCATCGTATCTTCCAGTTCCCGGTCTTAAATTAGTTAGTGAAGAGTCCTTACAATCAACCACATTTCTATTTGGTGTTAAACAATTTGCAATTGCCTCATCTGTCTGTGCTAAAACTTTATTGAATGAGTCGTGAACTTGTTTTACGTTTACAGCGTCTTTATTATCGATTCCAGCTGATATGTTTTGTATTCTATAATGTTGACAATCAAATATGCTGTATGATGGTTTTCCTCTGATAGCACTATAATACTTAAGTCTAAGAGATTTGTTGTATAATCTTACATTAACAGCCTCATATGATTCTGTTGCATCCGCTACAGAACCAATCTTCATGTTACGTGCATTCCAGCATTTTTTACCTTTTCCATCCAAGCCAGTAGTGATAGTCTTCTCCTCCAATGTTGAATATTCACTGCGTCATATTTTTCAATACCATCACCTACTCGAACAATTTTAGAACCAAGAGCGTCCAAACTTTGTCCATGTTCATGCATTTTATACAGTTTATTATTATTCTTAAAATAACTCCCACCACCCCCACCTGTAAGTGTCTGGTCAAAAGTCACTGCGTCACCAGCCTCGGTTCCTGGTAAAACATTGGAAATTTTTCTCCTTTTGCATTAAACTTATTATTACTATCTAAAACCAATCCATCAGTATTAGATGTTTGTGTAGTGGTGCTAGGAGGAGGTGTTATTATTTCTTCTTTTCTTTTCCTCTTTTAGGATACAGGCCTCTGTTAAACTTGTCTACTAAATAGTGTTCCATACTTTTTTATTTTTTATATTAAATAATTTCCTTCTTTCAACTCTTCTAAAATAGACTCGATTTCATTGTGTACACCTGTGTTACCAGCCTCCTGGATAAAATCAATAGCCTTAAACGGTTTACCAACTTCATTAACATCGTCCCAATGCACGTAATCGATCTTGTTATTTGTTACTCTTTTTAATCCTTGACCAGAAATATTTCTTCTTCATCACTTTCTAAATCTGGAGCTGAGACAGTGCGTGTTCGGAACATGGGCATAATTATACGCATGTATTTATCACCTTTATTAGAAGATAAATGAGCGTCAGGTTTATAATTTTTCTATGAGCGTTTGATACTTCCAGTATTTCTTTATAATTTTTAAATCGTCTTGTGTATAATTCTCAGGGTTCTTTAAGGTGACTAATTCCCAGAGTCCTTCAGTCCCCTCATACTGTTTGCCTGCTATTGTCAGATCATCATTTCTTATTGATACAATCTTATCACCTATAAGGAAATTGTCAGTTTTTGAATCCTTTCTTATGCCATACGTAGTATCTGTCTTTTGACTTTTCTTAGGGGCTAATAAATAATTTGACAGAAAAGCAGAGGCTTTAGGCCCTAAATTTAACGTTGATGAAGAAGCTATAGATGGAATGAAGGAAGAAGGACGAGACGGTGTATGAAAAGGTGATGAAGAATCTGGAGTTTTAGGTATTATATCCAAAGCACGGTGGGTTTAAAGGTAAGCCTTGGAAATTTTGGAATAGTCTTTTTCTGTACTTCTTCAAGTTTACTCAATTTTTCAGTTATAGGTTTAAACGTTTCTTCCTTGCTTCTTCCATTATAAATTTACCTTTTTTCAGAGCCTTGTATTTTCTCTTATTTGATTGGCTGTCTTAATCAGTTTTGTTGAACTTTTTCATCTTTAGTTTTCTTTTTATATCTTTTTATTTACTTTTTATTTTTTATATTTTTATTTTTTTTTATTTTCTGTTTATTTCACTTGTGAATGGGTTGTATTCCAACACCTTATCGTGAATTATGAGACAGTAAGCAGTTGTATCTGCAGGTACGTTTTGTGAATTTTCAATTTCCAGTTTTAAGTCTACTATGCCTTCTTTAACTGACTCGTTCTGTTTAGAGACATCCACCACTATTAATGGATATTTGTCTATATAATCTTTCCTTGTCATGGCAGGGTCTGTAGGGTTTTGTAGTATGACTCTCTGAACCTCATAAACATCTCGTAAGCCTTAGCCACATCATAGTTATCAAAGTCCAGGTTAAAGTCATCGTATGGGTAGTATTCGAATTTAGAAACACTTTAAAGTTTTTCAAATCACAATTATCAAATCTGTCTGATCTATTTCTTGGATAGACCATTCCTCTTTGTCTGGAACCCAAATATAATATATACCTAGGCTTCTCTAACTGATTCGTGGTCTTAACAGCCCATGTATGTTTAGTCGTGGTGGGATATGATGGGAGCTCGTGCAGTTCATAACTCCTGAATGCGATTTCCAATAAAGTATTCTTAAGAGTTGTTTGTTGTATTTTTAACCTCTGCTCAGGACCTGGGTAAACGTGAGGTACAAGCCATTGTATGGATTTTAGAGTGATTTTAGGTAAAGTGTCTGCTGCACCACCAACAGGTGCAGTTGATGTTGTAACAGGCAGTTTTTATCGTCTTTTGAACGTTTCAGTATAAGTTCTTGTTTTACATTTACAACACATCTATCAAAGTCCTCAAACACTCCCATCAACATTTCTAAAGGTATACAACCACTGAATTTCCACCTTTATGGAATGCTTTTAAATTTTCATCTGTATCCACAGCCGCATTTGAGTATTTGTCAGTTTATTTTCTGAACACAACAGTTTCATAAGACATGTTATTCCAGGGTTCCTCACCATATCTACCTCTTTATTGGCGACCTCGTACCTGATTTCATCAAATAAGAATGCTAAAGCGTTATTTATTAAATGTCCCTTATCAGAATTTGTATTTCACCTTTTATGTACAAATAACTCTTTGCAGGACGTGTAAGAAGATCCTGATTATTTACCACGATCCGAATTTCATCTGAATTATTTATTGTAAGAGTATTGTGTGGTACATAAGAGTGGTAAGTGTATTTCTCAACACTATTGTCGAGAGGAGTAAGGCTTGTAACGTCTAAATAGTCTTCCATTTTTATTATATAAAAATTTTATAACTTTATCAGGGTTCACATTGTAGCCTAAAGAACGTAAAAACTGTGCATTTGTTGCTGTAAGTAAATCCTTACTTTGAGGTGTTTAAGATTGAAATTTAACATATTTTTATTTTTTTATACTTTTTTAATATGGCAAGTTATTGTGATTTCTTCCCCATTGAAGTCTATTAATTCATCACTTTGATCAACAATAGCCAGCCTAACAATGTCCATAGTCTTGATGTTTATTGGGAAATATATTATATTCTTTGGAACCTCAACCATCTTATAACCAGGTGGCACTAGAGGGAAGAAAGAGTGTATGCATTGGTCTAATCTTCCGTTGGTGTAAGATCCAGATGCTATACTACATTTTATTCTAATCACATTAACATTATTTATGTTTATATTCTCATAAGCTTCATATTCTTCATCAGGTTTAGAGAATTTCCTGAATCCAAGCATTTTCTGACCCATTCCACCTCTTGTAAAGTCAAACACTACAGGTGATTTTAGATAGCACTTCATTAGAATATTATTACCCCATAGCTTAAACTCAGGTAAGGTTTTCTGTACTTCTGCCTCGATTTCTTCAATTTCGTAATTCCCTTCTGGGATTCTAATCTCTTTATTTTACTACGGTCAACATACCAGATATTTTCTGTAATACTGATTTATCTTTATCACTTGACCAATTTCTTTCAGAAAGTGTTTTAAATAATCCTTTGTTCTCTACAACTGAATAATAAATTGTTCCAGATGCAGATAATACACGGTTATAATTAAGTACTAATTTAAACTTGACTGTTTTTGATGATTGAACTTTTCTGTTGAACTCATCCAAAGTCATTGTACCTTTTGGTGTTTCTGTCCACTCAATGGGTTCGTAATAATACAGGACATTGTCTGGTTTATTCACGTTATAAATTGAGTTATAAGTTTGTAAAGATACTAAGCCTATTTGATATTCACCGTCCAGTTCAATAGGGAGGAAAAAACACTGAGTCTAAGACAGAGGACTTGCCTGTGAACGTAATTGTAAATGAATCCATTTTTATTTTTTTTTATTTACGTTTTAAAAACTTCAAACACAACTTTCCACAGTTTGTCTCACTCAGTTTCTGAACTTGATCAGTAGAATAGTATAACTTTACATTTTTAAAATAATTTACAACTTCTTTTGGTGGTGGAAGTCCAAATGGATCAAAGTAAATAACTATATTTTTTCTTCTTTTTGTAAGCAACCCAATGAGTTCCAGGTCCTCTGCTGTGTCTAAATTAATTACTGCGCTTTCGTTTCGTTTTGGTTTTCTTAACTTTTTTCTTAGTTCGTTTCGCATTACGATTCCTCTGAAGTGAGGCACGCCTGACGCTCCCTTTGACAGCTGGATACTGTTCATAGTTTTTATATTTTTTATTTATTCCCATACCCAGTTTTGCTTTTGCTTTCATTGCATTTGTAACTGCATAAGCCACAGCCTTTTCTGTAAAACTTGCATCTGGTGATTTGACAATCTCCCAAGCCTGTTCCGCAACTTGATATCTGCCTTGTTTCTAGACGCTGTATCAGGATGATTAGCATAAAATATATCATGTTCAAGGCAGTGAGCATCTAATTTATTCCTAGGTTTTACATTTTTAGCTAGTTTTTCCTTCAATTTAGTCCCAGGGCCACAGTATTCGTAACCGGGGATTTCTAGGCCTATAGGCAGATGACTTATAACAGTGTTGAGTAATCCTTTACCTTTTTTTTCATATTTTTATTATTATTATAAACTTTTGTAAGGTCTCAAGTACATACCTTTACCTTTTTTTTTTTATTTTTTATTTTTTTGAGTTTTTGTTTGTATTCCTGATTTCCTTTTATAACAATAGAAAGCCTCTGCCACACTTACATCTCTTTAGGTTTTGATTTTCTATTTTTATATATTTTTTTATATAAATAAAAAAATGTTTGTTCAACAGAAAACTAAGTTCCCAATAAATAACCATAAAAAAAACAAAAAATAAAAATATTCATAATTCTTTGTTTCCTAACGATTTAAGATGTCTTATTTGTGGACCATCTGGCTGTGGAAAACAGTGTTTTTGTACAACTTAATCACACAAAAGAAGGACTTGAAATTTACAAATGTTTACATAATTTCACAGTCTTTGGAACAGGAAAAATATAAAAAACTAAAAGAGATTTTTGATCATGTTGAAGAATCAGAACTGCATATGATGAAAACATGTGAAATAACACCAAATGACGTTCCAAGAACTCGATTGTTGTGTTTGATGACGTACAGAACTGTGATAATATCGCACTGTTCTTTCCATGGGTAGACACAGACACCTAAACTGTTTTATTTGTGTCAGACTTACACGAAAATTCCAAAAATACTTAGTTAGAGACAATGCCAACTTCATAATTCTGTTCAGACAGGACGATTTGAACTTGAAACACGTATATAACAATCATGTTGGAAGTGATTTCACGTTTAAAGAGTTTAAAAATCTGTGTAATATGTGTTGGGACTCTGAAGAATATGGTTTCATTGTGATTGATAAAAACTCACCAATTAATAAGGTAGGTACAGATGTAAATTTGATAAGTTTTACACAATTAGAGTAGTGTCCCCAAGCCAGAGTATCAATTCCATTTTCACAAATGTAACGTTTGTCATCATCGTAGGACAAAAGAACCTTTTCCTGTGTCTGTGTGCTGAGTTGATGGTTTTTACTTACTATTCGTGTGACTTGATTAACAACATCATTTTTAGAATGAGACAGTCCAAATAGTGTTGGTGTTTTAAAAGTGCTTATTAGTGGCCCTGTCCACACCTTTTGCCTTTTTAAATTCTACGTTTTCATCAGTTACATAAGAGTATAACTTTTGGTCTTAACCCCACATATTCTTTAATAGGGTTACCAGAACACTCGTCTTTGAACTTGGCAAGTCTTTTCTTATTTTTTAAACTGAAGCACATGTGATCTTGTTATAGTCACTCGTGTCAAACCACTCGTCAGATCAGGTAAATATCTAAATAAAAGTCGTCAGTTTCAATTTCGTAAGTGAGCGAGTCCGTGTCTGTGAATAACAGCTTTTTATTTTTAAACTTCTTCATGTAACCATAGTGAAAATCATACATTAACACTTTGCTCAGATCAAGAATAGTCATGCCAAGGTATATTGGTTTATTTAGCACTAATTTGAGTTTGTTTAGTTGAACAGCGTGTAAGTGATTTGGAAATTCAGTTGAGCATTTGAACCTGGCCTTAGAGACTTCTGGAGTAGTTTAGGCTCCATGAACCAGCTTTATATCTTTATATTTTCTTTGATTCTCTATTGTCTTGCCAAAGAGACAATTACACAGGTCTTTATAAAACTGTATTTCAAACTTATTTCGTAGCATTTTTTCTTTTTCAATATTGAACTCAATGTAAGGTTTGAGCCAATCCTTCTGTTTGAACTGTAAAATCCTGTGGTATTTAGTGACAATCAAACCCAATTCTTCGTATTTTTGTAGTGCTTTGTAGTGTAGAATGTATTTAGTCTTGTTATTCAAATTAGGTACCAATTTATCATTCATCCTTTCCGGTGCAAGTGGATAGTCATTGTGAAGATGTGTAGTTCTTCAGGGTACAGCAAGTCGACTTCTAAAATAAACCCATATTCTGAATTATTATTTCTTTATATTCTGATTCACTGAAACCCATTTAAATTCCCCTACAGGAAGAGGTTGACACATGACAGTTGAGTACAGAGCATTACAATCCAAATAAACAATGTACTTTTGAGGTTTATCAGGATCATATTCTTTTAAATATTTATTATTAGCCCTTGAGTACCTGGTACTTATCATACTGATACCACCTCTTATTCCAGCTTCAATGAACAAATGCATATCAATATCCTGTAAAAGCTCTAATTCGATTTTTGTAAATTTTAATGCTGCTTGAAAAGTAAACCCTGGTAGAGATAGCATGTGACAAGGGTCCATACCATAATCAGCCAAACATAGGTCTCTGAACGTTTCAAAACATCTGCTAACAGTTTGACATCTGTCCTCAAGTACAGGTCATGGTACTCTTTCATGTTTTTAATTCCAAATGTGTTCCAAACATTTTGAGCATGTTGGTACTGTTCATCTGTTATGCCTTCTTTAGTCAAAGTGCTGTAAAACACTTCTTTGGGAGGTAGGTTAGTTTCTTTGAATTTATCAATGCTGTCCATGTACTCATAAGGATAAACACCTTCTTTTTAACAGTTCGTGTTGTACAAACCTGAAAACTGGTCAAGTTCTTCACCAGTGTGTCCAGAGAGAGGAGAGGAAGTTGTAAGAATCTATAAACTTGAGTTTATCAATGGAGAAGGTTATGTACTTTTGCATGTCCTTGGCAATGCAGTTTATTCTGTGGTTCTTCAAGTATTTGCCGAGCTCTTGCATCATCAAATGGGCATCATAGTTTTTCAAATTGTGAAATATCACTGGAATGTAGCTACTGTCCTTGAAATTTAAGTTGCAGGATTGGTGTGCGGGTCCACGGTAACGGCCATTGTTGTGATTGTGATCCTGCACTTTGATGTCATCCTTTGTGAAAGGACCTTCACATATGTGGCAATGTGTAGCATTCAGATAAGACACTTCTTCAGTTAATGTCAGAGGAAGCATTGGCATGTTTCGTTTCATAATATTTGATAATCGATAATAGGTTTCAAACAGGTATTTAAAGAAATTATCCATTACATCGGCCCCACTGTACACTTTGAAATCTACCATGTTCTTTTGATCATTTACAATTGCACAAGAGAACCCTGAAGGTGTGTGTTTTGAATCAGGCTGTGTAATAAACATTCAAAGTCAGCATAAATGACATACCTCACTTTAAGTTTGTATGAATGCTTTGTAAATTTTAATATTGGGTCCTTGCTCATTTCTACAGTTACAGGATCGTGTAGTTTTACAGAGTAACATATGTTTATCTCTTATATCTTCAGTAGTAAAGTGTTGTAAGCAGTAATGACAGAAAAATTTTTGGGGTTTGTGATTTGTTACATCACTTGTTAATCTACTAAAACTCAGTATAAGACAGTAATGAGACTGTCTGCCATTTTTAAGTAGTAATAAATCAACATGATCTTTTAAGTCTTGCTTTGAAATTCGTAGTGGATGTAAATTTTATTTTCATAACCAAATACATTTACAGAAATATCATTTTGTTTTTCAAATTTCTCAATATCTTCTAACTTTACAGGATAATTTATTCCAGTCATGTCCAAATCTTTTTCATACTGTAGATAATGTGTTACTCTGTTTGGATTACAAGGTTTGTGGATGTAATTTAGCAAGAACTGACCAAATAAAACATTTATTATCATAATTTTTAATATTTACAATTGCAGTTTTTTTTTGCCAGATCAGGAGGTGTTGGAATATAGGATTTAGGCTTTTAAAGGAAGGTATTTGTAAATATGGAAGTTGCCATTCTTTTGTATCAACATGTTGCCATCCTGAACCACATTCTGATACTTTGTCATGCTTTCATTTATTTTTCAATGGCACTGCTAAACTGTTGATCAATCTCTTTACGCTCTAGAGTCAAAGTCATTTTGAATTGAAACAGGCTTGAATATTATCACCTTACCACCATCTCACCATTTTCTAAGACACTGTACTTTACAAAGTTGTCAACTCGGATCAGCATCCATTTAATAGGTAGGGGACTGTTATAAAGAGCAGTTATAATTTTTCTTTTTCTGAACCTTTAATATGTGTTTTTATAAGGTTTCTTATCACAATTCTGTATGTGTCTTTGAAATTTTTTTAATGGATTTTTCACAGTTCAAACATTATTTCCACTGTGTTTGATTCCATGTGAGAATTTAAATCCACTTCTGATGCAAAGAAATCCTTACAAATAGTACATACATAAATCATCTTGTGTATTTTTCTGTAGTGTTTGAACAAGTTCTTTTTTAATGTGAATGTCGACTTACAGTCAGTTACTTTGCAATTATTTATCATCTTTTTATTTTCAGAAAGGTTCTGTGATGCGCTCACCTTCATGTCTAAATTAAGAATGAGGAATTAATCGTTTGGGGGTCTATTTAT
>JABKBF020000021.1:0-153394 GCA_014182405.2 Eucalyptus sideroxylon | reverse complement strand
ATTCAATCCAAACCCACTTAACACCTAGCCTTATCTCATTTTTGTTATTTCCTATACCTCGATTCTGCAAAAAAACCCTCTCCCCCCAAAGCTTGCAATCTCGCATCCAATTTCTGAATAATAGAGAAAATAAAGTGTGGAAGAGACATGCTCGGCCCGATGTTGTTGATAGCGACGAAGACGGGCTAAGCCTAGCTAAGCTGACGTGGACCCTACCGGTCCGGGTTTTTAAGCCCACAACTGCTTTTCTCAGCCCAATCTATTCAATCGTGACCCACTAACACCTAGCCTTATCTCATTTTTATTATTTCCTAGATCTCGTTTCTGCAACCCCTCTCCTCCCCCAAACCCTGCAATCTCACACTCAATTTCTGAAGAACAGAGAAAATAAAGTGCAAAAGAGACATTCTTTGCCTGATGTTGTTGATAGCGATGAAGACGGCCGTGCAATTCGCTCCGCTCTCCCGCTCCAGTCTTATTTTCATCAAAACTCGATTCATCCTCGCCTTCAACGATCTCCACCTGACTCCATTTTCGTCTGAAGATATTAATGAGAAGGTCCTTTGGATTGTTCTAATTAACCTTCTAAAGACTGTATGCATCCTTGTTGCCGCTTTGTTGCTTGACCGGCATGGTCGACGGCAATTGCTTTTGATCAGTATTGGTGGGATGGTAGTATCCCTTATTAGTCTTGGCAGTTGCTAGATGAAGATTGACCATATTAGTCTTGGCGACATCCAAAGCCACATCCAAACTAATGGGAGCCCACCAACCATGAATGGGGCAAGCCCAACCATCGGATTGGAGAAGACAAGCGGGTCGGGTGAACCGGGTATGGGAACAAATCCCTACTCGGGTTATTTCAATGCGGGTCATCAAATGGGTCAAGCGAATCGGGTTTAGGGACAAATCCCTACCCAAATTTCTCGCTCGATTTCCTGCCTTTTCTAGTCGCCAAGACTAACAAGGTCAATGTTCATGTTCATCAGGGAACTGCCAAGACTAATAAGGGATACTACCATCCCACAAATATTGATCAAAAGCAATTGTCGTCGACCGTGCCGGTCAAGCAGCAAAGCGGCAACAAGGAAACATATAGTCTTCAAAAGGTCAATTAGAACAATCCAAAGGACCTTCTCATTAATATTTATGACTCCAGCCTTTTCCAATATTTGCGGCGTGTATATGAGCCAGTGCGGTGATTCTGGCATGGCACATAACACAAATGGCCAGCAACAACGACGTTACTCCCTCCCAAAACATGACACGCCACCCGTCGAATCATTGAGAAGATGTAATTGCAGGCGTATCCAATAACTACACAAGTTTTTATTATGAGTTTTTTTTTTTAATTTTTTAATATTAAAAAAAAGAAAATCGGATCGAGTCAAAGTGTCCAATCCAGCTAAGCTGACGCGGACCCTATCGGTCCGGGTTTTTAAGCCCACAACTGCTTTTCTCGGCCCAATCTATTCAATCCTAACCCACTTAACACCTAGCCTTATCTCATTTTTATTATTTCCTATACCTCGTTTTCTAAAAAAAACCCCTCTCCCCCAAAGCTTGCAATCTCGCATCCAATTTCTGAATAACAGAGAAAATAAAGTGTGGAAGAGACATGCTCGGCCCGATGTTGTTGATAGCGACGAAGACGGGCTAAGCCTAGCTAAGCTGACGTGGACCCTACCGGTCCGGGTTTTAAGCCCACAACTGCTTTTCTTAGCCCAATCTATTCAATCGTGACCCACTAACACCTAGACTTACCTCATTTTTATTATTTCCTAGATCTCGTTTCTGCAACTCCTCTCCTCCCCCAAAACCCTTGCAATCTCACACTCAATTTCTGAAGAACGGAGAAAATAAAGTGCAAAAGAGACATTCTTGGCCCGATGTTGTTGATAGCGACGAAGACGGCCGTGCAATTCGCTCCCCTCTCCCGCTCTAGTCGCATTTTCATCAAAACTCGATTCATCCTCGCCTTCAATGATCTCCACCTCGACTCCATTTTCGTCTCGAAGATATTAATGAGAAGGTCCTTTGGATTGTTCTAATTAACCTTCTAAAGACTGTATGCATCCTTGTTGCCGCTTTGTTGCTTGACCGGCACGGTCGACGGCAATTGCTTTTGATCAGTATTGGTGGGATGGTAGTATCCCTTATTAGTCTTGGCAGTTGCCTGATGAAGATTGACCATATTAGTCTTGGCGACATCCAAAGCCACATCCAAACTAATGGGAGCCCACCAACCATGAATGGGGCAAGCCCAACCATCGGATTGGAGAAGACAAGCGGGTCGGGTGAACCGGGTATGGGAACAAATCCCCTACTCGGGTTATTTCAATGCGGGTCATCAAATCGGGTCAAGCGAATCGGGTTTAGGGACAAATCCCTACCCAAATTTCTCGCTCGATTTCCTGCCTTTTCCAGTCGCCAAGACTAACAAGGTCAATGTTCATCAAGGCAACTGCCAAGACTAATAAGGGATACTACCATCCCACAAATATTGATCAAAAGCAATTGTCGTCGACCGTGCCGGTCAAGCAGCAAAGCGGCAACAAGGAAACATAAAGTCTTGAGAAGGTCAATTAGAACAATCCAAAGGACCTTCTCATTAATATTTATGACTCCAGCCTTTTCCAATATTTGTGGCGTGTATATGAGCCAGCGTGGTGATTTGGCATGGCACATAACACAAATGGCCAGCAACATCAACGACGTTACTCCCTCCCAAAACATGACACGCCACCCGTTCAATCTTCGAGAAGATGTAATTGCAAGCGTATCCAATAACTACACCAGTTTTTATTATGAGTTTTTTTTTAATTTTTTAATATTAACAAAAAGAAAATCGGATCGAGTCAAAGTGTCCAATCCAGCTAAGCTGACACGGACCCTATCGGTCCGGGTTTTTAAGCCCATAACTGCTTTTCTCGGCCCAATCTATTCAATCCTAACCCACTTAACACCTAGCCTTATCTCATTTTTATTATTTCCTATACCTCGTTTCTGCAAAAAAACCCCTCTCCCCCAAAGCTTGCAATCTCACATCCAATTTCTGAATAACAGAGAAAATAAAGTGTGGAAGAGACATGCTCGGCCCGATGTTGTTGATAGAGACGAAGACGGGCCATTTGTGTTATGTGCCATGGTAGAATCTCCGCGCTCGCTCATATACACGCTGCAAATATTGGATAAGGCCAAAGTCATAAATATTAATGAGCAGGTCCTTTGTATTGTTCTGATTAACCTTCTGAAGACTATATGTGTCATTGTTACCGCTTTGATGCTTCACTGGCAAAGTCGACGACAATTGCTTTTGATCAAGATTTGTCGGATGGTAGGGTCCCTTATTCGTCTTCGCAGTTGCTTGATGAACATTGACCATATTAGTCTTGGCCATTGGAAAGGATAGGAAATTGTGCGAGAAATTTGGGTGGGGATTTGTCCCTAAACCCAATTTGCCCGACCCGATTTGATGACCCACAGTGAAGTAACCCGAGGAGGGATTTGTTGCCATATCCGGTTCACCCGGCCCGCTTGTCTACACCAATCCGATGGTTAGGCTTGCCCCGTTCATGGTTGGTGGGCTCCCATTAGTTTAAATGTGGCTTTGGATGTTGCCTAGACGAACAGGGCCAATCTTGACGAGGCAATTGCCAACCCTAATAAGGGATAATACCATCCTACAATCCAAAACACCTTCTCATTAATATTTATGACTCCAGCCTTGTCCAATATTTGTGGCGTGCATATGAGCCAGCGCACTGATTTTGGCATGGCACATAACACAATCGCAAGGAACATTAACGGCGTTACTCCCTCATAATACATGACACGCCACTCGTTGAATCTTCGAGAACATATAATTGCAAAAATATCCTAGAACAACACCAGTGTTAGTGGGCCTCGATTTAATAGATTGGGCCGAGAAAACCTGTTGTGGGCTCAAAAACCCGGACCTATAGTGTCCGGGTCAGCTTAGCTGGACCGGACACTTTGACTCAATTCGATTTTCTTCTTGATAATACTAAAAAAATAATGATAATAATAATAACTGGTGTAGTTATTGGGTACGCTTGCAAATACATCTTCTCGAAGACTGAACGAGTGGGGTGTCATGTTTTTGGAAGGAGTTACGTCGTTGATGTTAATGGCCAGTTGTGTTATGTGCCATGCTAGAATCACCACGCTGGCTCATATACGCGCTGTAAATGTTCGATAAGGTCGGAGTCACAAATATTAATGAGAAGGCCCTTTGTATTGTTCTAACTGACCTTCTGAAGATTGTATGTATCCTTGTTACCGCTTTGCTGCTTCACCGGGACGGTCGATGACAATTGCTTTTGATAAGGATTTATTGGATGGTAGTGTCCCACATTAGTCTTGGTGACTGGAAAGGGCAGGAAATCGTGCGACAAATTTAAGTAGGGATTTGTAGGTAAACCCGATTCACTCGACTCGATTTGATGACTCGCATTGAAGTAACCCAAGTAGGGATTTGTTGCCATACCCGGTTCACCAGACTTGCTTGTTTGCTCCAATCCGATGGTTGGGCTAGCGCCATTCAAGGTTGGTGGGCTCCCATTAGTTTGGATGTGGCTTTGGATGTCGCCAATACTAACATGGCCAATCCTCATCAGGCAACTACCAGGCCTAATAAGGCATAATACCATCCCGCAATCCAAAGCACCCTCCTATTAATGTTTATGACTCGAGCCTTGCCCAATATTTGTGGCATGTATATCTGCCAGTGCGCTCATTTTGGCATGCACATAACACAATTGCCAGGAACATTACTCCCTCGTAATACATGAACCACCACCCGTTCAATCTTCGAGAACATGTAATTGCAAGCATATCCTAGAATGACACCAGTGCTAGTCCGTCACGATTGAGTAGATTGGGCCAAGAAAAGCTATTGTAGGCTCGAAAACCCGAACCGATACGGTCCACTTCGGCTTAGCTGGACCAGACACTTTTTTGTTAATAGTAAAATAAAAAAAATCATCGTAAAAGCTGGTGTAGTTATTGGATACGGCTACAATTACATCTTCTCGAAGATTGAACGAGTGGCGTGTCATGTTTTTGGATGGAGTTACCTTGTTGACATTCCTAGCCGGTTGTATTATGTGCCAATGTGAGAATCACCGCGCTAGCTCATATACCTGCCGCAAATATTGGAGATGGCCGGAGTCACAAATATTCATGAGAAGGTCCTTTGGCTTGTTCTAATTGACCTTCTGAAGACCGTATATCGCCTTGTTACCGCTTTGTTGTTTCTCCGGCACGGTCGAGGACAATTGCTTTTGATCAAGATTTGCTGGATGGCAGTGTCCCTTATTAGTCTTGGCGACTGGAAAGGACAAGAAATCGTGTGAGAAATTTGGGTAGGGATTTGTCCGTAAACCCGATTCGCTCGACCCGATTTAATGACTCGCAAGAGAGTAACCCGAGTAGGGATTTGTTGCCATACCCGGTTCACTTGACCCGCTTGTCTTCTCCAATCCAATGGTTGGGCTTGTCCAATTCATGGTTGGTTGGCTCCCATTAGTTTGGATGTGGCTTTGGATGTCGGCAAGACTAACATGAACAATCCATTAGCCAACTGCCAAGCGTAATAAGGGATAATACCATCGCACAATCCAAAGCACCTTCTCATTAATATACATGACTCTAGCCTTCTCCAATATTTATGGCGTGTATATGAGACAGCGCGCTGATTTTCACATGGCACGTAACACAATCGCCAACAACATCAACGATGTTACTCAATCGCTAAAAATGAGAGGCCACCCGTTCAATCTTCGAGAATACGTAATTGGAAGCACACCCTAGAACAACACCAGTGTTAATCGGTCACGATTGAATAGATTGGGCCGAGAAAACGTGTTTTGGGCTAAAAAACCCGGACCTATAGGGTCCGAATCAGCTTAGCTGGACCGAACACTTTGACTTAATTCAATTTTCTTCTTGATAATACTAAAAAACTAAAAATAATAACTGGTGTAGTTATTGGGTGCGCTTGCAAATACATCTTCTTGAAGATTGAACGAGTGGGGTGTCATGTTTTTGGAAGGAGTTACGTTGTTGATGTTCCTGGCCAGTTGTCTTATGTGCCATGCTAGAATCACCACGCTGGCTCATATACGCGCCGCAAATGGTCGATAAGGTCGGAGTCACAAATATTAATCAGAAGGTCCTTTGTATTGTTCTAACTGACCTTCTGAAGATTGTATGTATCCTTGTTACCGCTTTGCTGCTTCACCGGGACGGTTGATGACAATTGCTTTTGATAAGGATTTATTGGATGGTAGTGTCCCACATTAGTCTTGGTGACTGGAAAGGGCAGGAAATCGTACGACAAATTTGGGTAGGAGTTGTAGGTAAACCCGATTCACTCGACTCGATTTGATGACTCGCATTGAAGTAACCCAAGTAGGGATTTGTTGCCATACTCGGTTCACTCGACCCGTTTGTCTGCTCCAATCCGATGGTTGGGCTAGCGCCATTCAAGGTTGGTGGGCTCCCATTAGTTTGGATGTGGCTTTGGATGTCGCCACGACAAACATGGCCAATCCTCATCAGGCAACTGCCAAGCCTAATAAGGTATAATACCATCCTATAATCCAAAGCACCCTCCTATTAATGTTTTTTACTAGAGCCTTGCCCAATATTTTTGGAGTGTATATCAGCCAGCGCGCTCATTTTTGGCATGCACATAACACAATTGCCAGGAACATCAACAGCGTTACTCCCTCGTAATGCATGACCGCAACCCGTTCAATCTTCGAGAACATGTAATTGCTAGCATATCCTAGAATGACACTAGTGCTAATGGGTCACGATTGAGTAGATTGGGCCAAGAAAAGCTATTGTAGGCTCGAAAACCCGGACCGATATGGTTAGCTTCAGCTTAACTGGGCTGGACACTTTCACTTGACTGGATTTTCTTTTTTGTTAACAGTAAAATAAAAAAATCATCGCAAAAGCTGGTGTAGTTATTGGATACGGCTGCAATTACATCTTCTTTAAGATTGAACGAGTGGCGTGTCATGTTTTTGGACGGAGTTACCTTGTTGACATTCCTAGCTGGTTGTATTATGTGCCAATGCGAGAATCACCATGCTGGCTCATATACCTGCCGCAAATATTGGAGAAGGCCGGAGTCACAAATATTAATGAGAAGGTTTTTTGGGTTGTTCTAATTGACCTTCTGAAGACCATATGTGGCCTTGATACCGCTTTGCTCTTTCTACGGCACGGTCGACAACAGTTGCTTTTCATCAAGAATTGTTGGATGGTAGTGTCCCTTATTAGTCTTGGCGACTGGAAAGGGCAGGAAATCTTGCGAGAAATTTGGGAAGGGATTTGTCCGTAAACCCGATTCGCTCGACCCGATTTAATGACTCGCAATGCAGTAACCCAGTAGGGATTTCTTGCCATACCCGGTTCACTTGACCCGCTTGTCTACTCCAATCCAATGGTTGGGCTTGTCCCATTCATGGTTGGTGGGCTCCCATTAGTTTGGATGTGCCTTTGGATGTAAGCAAGACTAACATGAACAATCCATCAGGTAACTGCCAAGCGTAATAAGGGATAATACCATCCCTCAATCCAAAGCACCTTCTCATTAATATACATGACTCCAGCCTTGTCCAATACTTGTGGTGTGTATATGAGACAGTGGGCTGATTTTCACATGGCACGTAACACAATCGCTAGCAACATAAACGACGTTACTCAATCCCCAAACATGAGAAGCCACCCGTTCAATCTTCGAGAATATGTAATTGGAACCATACCCTAGAACAACACCAGTGTTAATGGGTCACAATTGAATAGATTGGGCCTAGAAAAGCTGTTGTGTCCTCAAAAACCCGGACCAATAGGGTCCGGGTCAGCTTAGCTGGACTGAACACTTTAAGTCAATTCAATTTTCTTCTTGATAATACTAAAAAACTAAAAACAATTATAAAAACTAGTGTAGTTATTGGGTACGCTTGCAAATACATCTTCTCGAAGAATGAACGTGTGGGGTGTCATGTTTTTGGAAGGAGTTACGTTGTTGATGTTCCTGGCCAGTTGTCTTATGTGCCATGCTAGAATCACCACGCTGGCTCATATACGCGCCGCAAATGTTCGATAATGTCCGAGTCACAAATATTAAAGAGAAGGTCCTTTGTATTGTTCTAACTGACCTTCTGAAGATTGTATGTCTCCTTGTTACCGCTTTGCTACTTCACCGGGACGGTCAATGACAATTGCTTTTGATCATTATTGGACGGTAGTGTCCCACATTAGTCTTGGTGACTGGAAAGGGCAGCAAATCGTACGACAAATTTGGTTAGGGATTTGTAGGTAAACCCGATTCACTCGACTCGATTTGATGACTCGCATTGAAGTAACCCAAGTAGGGATTTGTTGCCATACCCGGTTCACCCGACCCGTTTGTCTGCTCCAATCCGATGGTTGGGCTAGCGCCATTCAAGGTTGGTGGGCTCCCACTAGTTTGGATGTGGCTTTGGATGTCGCCGGGACTAACATCGCCAATCCTCATCGGGCAATTGCCAAGCCTAATAAGGTATAATACCATCCCACAATCTAAAGCACCCTCCAATTAATGTTTTTTACTCGAGCCTTGCCCAATATTTGTGGCGTGTATATCAGCCAGCGCGCTCATTTTGGCATGCACATAACACAATTGCCAGGAACATCAACAACGTTACTCCCTCGTAATGCATGAACCGCAACCCGTTCAATCTTCGAGAACATGTAATTGCTAGCATATCCTAGAATCACACCAGTGCTAATGGGTCACAATTGAGTAGATTGGGCCAAGAAAAGCTATTGTAGGCTCGAAAACCCGGACCGATACGGTCAGCTTCAGCTTAATTGGGCTGGACACTTTGACTTGACTCGATTTTCTTTTTTGTTAACAGTAAAATAAATAAATCATCGCAAAATCTGGTGTAGTTATTGGATACGGATGCAATTACATCTTCTTGAAGATTGAATGAGTGGCGTGTCATGTTTTTGGATGGAGTTACCTTGTTGACATTCCTAGCCGGTTGTATTATGTGCCAATGCGAGAATCACCATTCTGGCGCATATACCTTCCGCAATTATTGGAGAAGGCCGGAGTCACAAATATTAATGAGAAGGTTTTTTGGGTTGTTCTAATTGACCTTCTGAAGACCATATGTGGCCTTGATACCGCTTTGCTCTTTCTACGGCACGGTCGACAACAATTGCTTTGGATCAAGAATTGTTGGATCGTAGTGTCCCTTATTAGTCTTGGCGAATGGAAAGGGCAGGAAATCTTGCGAGAAATTTGGGAAGGGATTTGTCCGTAAACCCGATTCGCTCGACCCGATTTAATGACTCGCAATGCAGTAACCCGAGTAGGGATTTCTTGCCATACCCGGTTCACTTGACCCGCTTGTCTACTCCAATCCAATGGTTGGGCTTGTCCCATTCATGGTTGGTGGGCTCCCATTAGTTTGGATGTGCCTTTGGATGTCAGCAAGACTAACATGAACAATCCATCGAGCAAGCGCAAGCGTAATAAGGGATAATACCATCCCTCAATCCAAAGCACCTTCTCATTAATATACATGACTCCAGCCTTGTCCAATACTTGTGGTGTGTATATGAGACAGTGGGCTGATTTTCACATGGCACGTAACACAATCGCTAGCAACATAAACGACGTTACTCAATCCCCAAACATGAGAAGCCACCCGTTCAATCTTCGAGAATATGTAATTGGAACCATACCCTAGAACAACACCAGTGTTAATGGGTCACAATTGAATAGATTGGGCCTAGAAAAGCTGTTGTGTCCTCAAAAACCCGGACCAATAGGGTCCGGGTCAGCTTAGCTGGACTGAACACTTTAAGTCAATTCAATTTTCTTCTTGATAATACTAAAAAACTAAAAACAATTATAAAAACTAGTGTAGTTATTGGGTACGCTTGCAAATACATCTTCTCGAAGAATGAACGTGTGGGGTGTCATGTTTTGGAAGGAGTTACGTTGTTGATGTTCTGGCCAGTTGTCTTATGTGCCATGCTAGAATCACCACGCTGGCTCATATACGCGCCGCAAATGTTCGATAATGTCCGAGTCACAAATATTAAAGAGAAGGTCCTTTGTATTGTTCTAACTGACCTTCTGAAGATTGTATGTCTCCTTGTTACCGCTTTGCTACTTCACCGGGACGGTCAATGACAATTGCTTTTGATCATTATTGGACGGTAGTGTCCCACATTAGTCTTGGTGACTGGAAAGGGCAGCAAATCGTACGACAAATTTGGTTAGGGATTTGTAGGTAAACCCGATTCACTCGACTCGATTTGATGACTCGCATTGAAGTAACCCAAGTAGGGATTTGTTGCCATACCCGGTTCACCCGACCCGTTTGTCTGCTCCAATCCGATGGTTGGGCTAGCGCCATTCAAGGTTGGTGGGCTCCCATTAGTTTGGATGTGGCTTTGGATGTCGCCAGGACTAACATCGCCAATCCTCATCAGGCAACTGCCAAGCCTAATAAGGTATAATACCATCCCACAATCTAAAGCACCCTCCAATTAATGTTTTTTACTCGAGCCTTGCCCAATATTTGTGGCGTGTATATCAGCCAGCGCGCTCATTTTGGCATGCACATAACACAATTGCCAGGAACATCAACAGCGTTACTCCCTCGTAATGCATGAACCGCAACCCGTTCAATCTTCGAGAACATGTAATTGCTAGCATATCCTAGAATCACACCAGTGCTAATGGGTCACGATTGAGTAGATTGGGCCAAGAAAAGCTATTGTAGGCTCGAAAACCCGGACCGATATGGTTAGCTTCAGCTTAACTGGGCTGGACACTTTCACTTGACTGGATTTTCTTTTTTGTTAACAGTAAAATAAAAAAATCATCGCAAAAGCTGGTGTAGTTATTGGATACGGCTGCAATTACATCTTCTTTAAGATTGAACGAGTGGCGTGTCATGTTTTTGGACGGAGTTACCTTGTTGACATTCCTAGCTGGTTGTATTATGTGCCAATGCGAGAATCACCATGCTGGCTCATATACCTGCCGCAAATATTGGAGAAGGCCGGAGTCACAAATATTAATGAGAAGGTTTTTTGGGTTGTTCTAATTGACCTTCTGAAGACCATATGTGGCCTTGATACCGCTTTGCTCTTTCTACGGCACGGTCGACAACAGTTGCTTTTCATCAAGAATTGTTGGATGGTAGTGTCCCTTATTAGTCTTGGCGACTGGAAAGGGCAGGAAATCTTGCGAGAAATTTGGGAAGGGATTTGTCCGTAAACCCGATTCGCTCGACCCGATTTAATGACTCGCAATGCAGTAACCCGAGTAGGGATTTCTTGCCATACCCGGTTCACTTGACCCGCTTGTCTACTCCAATCCAATGGTTGGGCTTGTCCCATTCATGGTTGGTGGGCTCCCATTAGTTTGGATGTGCCTTTGGATGTCAGCAAGACTAACATGAACAATCCATCAGGCAACTGCCAAGCGTAATAAGGGATAATACCATCCCTCAATCCAAAGCACCTTCTCATTAATATACATGACTCCAGCCTTGTCCAATACTTATGGTGTGTATATGAGACAGTGGGCTGATTTTCACATGGCACGTAACACAATCGCTAGCAACATAAACGCGTTACTCAATCCCCAAACATGAGAAGCCACCCGTTCAATCTTCGAGAATATGTAATTGGAACCATACCCTAGAACAACACCAGTGTTAATGGGTCACAATTGAATAGATTGGGCCTAGAAAAGCTGTTGTGTCCTCAAAAACCCGGACCAATAGGGTCCGGGTCAGCTTAGCTGGACTGAACACTTTAAGTCAATTCAATTTTCTTCTTGATAATACTAAAAAACTAAAAACAATTATAAAAACTAGTGTAGTTATTGGGTACGCTTGCAAATACATCTTCTCGAAGAATGAACGTGTGGGGTGTCATGTTTTGGAAGGAGTTACGTTGTTGATGTTCTGGCCGGTTGTCTTATGTGCCATGCTAGAATCACCACGCTGGCTCATATACGCGCCGCAAATGTTCGATAATGTCCGAGTCACAAATATTAAAGAGAAGGTCCTTTGTATTGTTCTAACTGACCTTCTGAAGATTGTATGTCTCCTTGTTACCGCTTTGCTACTTCACCGGGACGGTCAATGACAATTGCTTTTGATCATTATTGGACGGTAGTGTCCCACATTAGTCTTGGTGACTGGAAAGGGCAGCAAATCGTACGACAAATTTGGTTAGGGATTTGTAGGTAAACCCGATTCACTCGACTCGATTTGATGACTCGCATTGAAGTAACCCAAGTAGGGATTTGTTGCCATACCCGGTTCAGCCGACCCGTTTGTCTGCTCCAATCCGATGGTTGGGCTAGCGCCATTCAAGGTTGGTGGGCTCCCACTAGTTTGGATGTGGCTTTGGATGTCGCCAGGACTAACATCGCCAATCCTCATCAGGCAACTGCCAAGCCTAATAAGGTATAATACCATCCCACAATCTAAAGCACCCTCCAATTAATGTTTTTTACTCGAGCCTTGCCCAATATTTGTGGCGTGTATATCAGCCAGCGCGCTCATTTTGGCATGCACATAACACAATTGCCGGGAACATCAACAGCGTTACTCCTCGTAATGCATGAACCGCAACCCGTTCAATCTTCGAGAACATGTAATTGCTAGCATATCCTAGAATCACACCAGTGCTAATGGGTCACAATTGAGTAGATTGGGCCAAGAAAAGCTATTGTAGGCTCGAAAACCCGGACCGATACGGTCAGCTTCAGCTTAATTGGGCTGGACACTTTGACTTGACTCGATTTTCTTTTTTGTTAACAGTAAAATAAATAAATCATCGCAAAATCTGGTGTAGTTATTGGATACGGATGCAATTATATCTTCTTGAAGATTGAATGAGTGGCGTGTCATGTTTTTGGATGGAGTTACCTTGTTGACATTCCTAGCCGGTTGTATTATGTGCCAATGCGAGAATCACCATTCTGGCGCATATACCTTCCGCAATTATTGGAGAAGGCCGGAGTCACAAATATTAATGAGAAGGTTTTTGGGTTGTTCTAATTGACCTTCGAAGACCATATGTGGCCTTGATACCGCTTTGCTCTTTCTACGGCACGGTCGACAACAATTGCTTTGGATCAAGAATTGTTGGATCGTAGTGTCCCTTATTAGTCTTGGCGAATGGAAAGGCCAGGAAATCTTGCGAGAAATTTGGGAAGGGATTTGTCCGTAAACCCGATTCGCTCGACCCGATTTAATGACTCGCAATGCAGTAACCCGAGTAGGGATTTCTTGCCATACCCGGTTCACTTGACCCGCTTGTCTACTCCAATCCAATGGTTGGGCTTGTCCCATTCATGGTTGGTGGGCTCCCATTAGTTTGGATGTGCCTTTGGATGTCAGCAAGACTAACATGAACAATCCATCAGGCAACTGCCAAGCGTAATAAGGGATAATACCATCCCTCAATCCAAAGCACCTTCTCATTAATATACATGACTCCAGCCTTGTCCAATACTTGTGGTGTGTATATGAGACAGTGGGCTGATTTTCACATGGCACGTAACACAATCGCTAGCAACATAAACGACGTTACTCAATCCCCAAACATGAGAAGCCACCCGTTCAATCTTCGAGAATATGTAATTGGAACCATACCCTAGAACAACACCGGTGTTAATGGGTCACAATTGAATAGATTGGGCCTAGAAAAGCTGTTGTGTCCTCAAAAACCCGGACCAATAGGGTCCGGGTCAGCTTAGCTGGACTGAACACTTTAAGTCAATTCAATTTTCTTCTTGATAATACTAAAAAACTAAAAACAATTATAAAAACTAGTGTAGTTATTGGGTACGCTTGCAAATACATCTTCTCGAAGAATGAACGTGTGGGGTGTCATGTTTTTGGAAGGAGTTACGTTGTTGATGTTCCTGGCCAGTTGTCTTATGTGCCATGCTAGAATCACCACGCTGGCTCATATACGCGCCGCAAATGTTCGATAATGTCCGAGTCACAAATATTAAAGAGAAGGTCCTTTGTATTGTTCTAACTGACCTTCTGAAGATTGTATGTCTCCTTGTTACCGCTTTGCTACTTCACCGGGACGGTCAATGACAATTGCTTTTGATCATTATTGGACGGTAGTGTCCCACATTAGTCTTGGTGACTGGAAAGGGCAGCAAATCGTACGACAAATTTGGTTAGGGATTTGTAGGTAAACCCGATTCACTCGACTCGATTTGATGACTCGCATTGAAGTAACCCAAGTAGGGATTTGTTGCCATACCCGGTTCACCCAACCCGTTTGTCTGCTCCAATCCGATGGTTGGGCTAGCGCCATTCAAGGTTGGTGGGCTCCCATTAGTTTGGATGTGGCTTTGGATGTCGCCAGGACTAACATCGCCAATCCTCATCGTGCAATTGCCAAGCCTAATAAGGTATAATACCATCCCACAATCTAAAGCACCCTCCAATTAATGTTTTTTACTCGAGCCTTGCCCAATATTTGTGGCGTGTATATCAGCCAGCGCGCTCATTTTGGCATGCACATAACACAATTGCCAGGAACATCAACAGCGTTACTCCTCGTAATGCATGAACCGCAACCCGTTCAATCTTCGAGAACATGTAATTGCTAGCATATCCTAGAATCACACCAGTGCTAATGGGTCACAATTGAGTAGATTGGGCCAAGAAAAGCTATTGTAGGCTCGAAAACCCGGACCAATACGGTCAGCTTCAGCTTAATTGGGCTGGACACTTTGACTTGACTCGATTTTCTTTTTTGTTAACAGTAAAATAAATAAATCATCGCAAAATCTGGTGTAGTTATTGGATACGGATGCAATTACATCTTCTTGAAGATTGAATGAGTGGCGTGTCATGTTTTTGGATGGAGTTACCTTGTTGACATTCCTAGCCGGTTGTATTATGTGCCAATGCGAGAATCACCACGCTAGCTCATATACCTGCCGCAAATATTGGAGATGGCCGGAGTCACAAATATTCATGAGAAGGTCCTTTGGCTTGTTCTAATTGACCTTCGAAGACCGTATATCGCCTTGTTACCGCTTTGTTGTTTCTCCGGCACGGTCGAGGACAATTGCTTTTGATCAAGATTTGCTGGATGGCGGTGTCCCTTATTAGTCTTGGCGACTGGAAAGGACAAGAAATCGTGTGAGAAATTTGGGTAGGGATTTGTCCGTAAACCCGATTCGCTCGACCCGATTTAATGACTCGCAAGAGAGTAACTCGAGTAGGGATTTGTTGCCATACCCGGTTCACTTGACCCGCTTGTCTGCTCCAATGCAATGGTTAGGCTTGTCCCATTCTTGGTTGGTGGGCTCCCATTAGTTTGGATGTGCCTTTGGATGTCGGCAAGACTAACATGAACAATCCATCAGGCAACTGCCAAGCGTAATAAGGGATAATACCATCCCTCAATCCAAAGCACCTTCTCATTAATATACATGACTCCAGCCTTGTCCAACATTTGTGGCTTGTATATGAGACAGTGGGCTGATTTTCACATGGCATGTAACACACTCGCTAGCAACATAAACGACGTTACTCAATCGCCAAACATGAGAAGCCACCCATTCAATCTTCGAGAATATGTAATTGGAAGCATACCCTAGAACAACACCAGTGTTAATGGGTCACATTTGAATAGATTGGGCCTAGAAAAGCTATTGTGTGCTCAAAAACCCGGACCTATAGGGTCCGGGTCAGCTTAGCTGGACCGAACACTTTAAGTCAATTCAATTTTCTTCTTGATAATACTTAAAAACTAAAAACAATTATAAAAACTAGTGTAGTTATTGGGTACGCTTGCAAATACATCTTCTCGAAGATTGAACGTGTGGGGTGTCATGTTTTCGGAAGGAGTTACGTTGTTGATGTTCCTGGCCAGTTGTCTTATGTGCCATGCTAGAATCACCACGCTGGCTCATATACGCGCCGCAAATGTTCGATAATGTCCGAGTCACAAATATTAAAGAGAAGGTCCTTTGTATTGTTCTAACTGACCTTCTGAAGATTGTATGTCTCCTTGTTACCGCTTTGCTGCTTCACCGGGACGGTCAATGACAATTGCTTTTGATCATTTTTGGATGGTAGTGTCCTACATTAGTCTTGGTGACTGGAAAGGGCAGCAAATCGTACGACAAATTTGGGTAGGGATTTGTAGGTAAACCCGATTCACTCGACTTGATTTGATGACTCGCATTGAAGTAACCCAAGTAGGGATTTGTTGCCATACCCGGTTCACCCGACCCGTTTGTCTGCTCCAATCCGATGGTTGGGCTAACGCCATTCAAGGTTAGTGGGCTCCCATTAGTTTGGATGTGGCTTTGGATGTCGCCAGGACTAACATGGCCAATCCTCATTAGGCAACTGCCAAGCCTAATAAGGTATAATACCATCCCACAATCTAAAGCACCCTCCTATTATTGTTTTTTACTCGAGCCTTGCCCAATATTTCTGGCGTGTATATCAGCCAGCGCGCTCATTTTGGCATGCACATAACACAATTGCCAGGAACATCAACAGCGTTACTCCCTCGTAATGCATGAACCGCAACCCGTTCAATCTTCGAGAACATGTAATTGCTAGCATATACTAGAATCACACCAGTGCTAATGGGTCACAATTGAGTAGATTGGGCCAAGAAAAGCTATTGTAGGCTCGAAAACCCAGACCAATACGGTCAGCTTTAGCTTAACTGGGCTGGACACTTTGACTTGACTCGATTTTCTTTTTTGTTAACAGTAAAATAAATAAATCATCGCAAAATCTGGTGTAGTTATTGGATACGGATGCAATTACATCTTCTTGAAGATTGAACGAGTGGCGTGTCATGTTTTTGGATGGAGTTACCTTGTTGACATTCCTAGCCGGTTGTATTATGTGCCAATGCGAGAATCACCGTGCTGGCTCATATACCTGCCGCAAATATTGGAGATGGCCGGACTCACAAATATTAATGAGAAGGTCCTTTCGATTGTTCTAATTGACCTTCTGAAGACCGTATGTGGCCTTGATACCGCATTGCTCTTTCTACGGCACGGTCGACAACAATTGCTTTTGATCAAGATTTGTTGGATGGTAGTGTCCCTTATTAGTCTTTGCGACTGGAAAAGGCAGGACATCGTGCGAGAAATTTGGGAAGGGATTTGTCCGTAAACCCGATTCGCTCGACTCGATTTAATGACTCGCAATGCAGTAACCCGAGTAGGGATTTGTTGCCATACCCGGTTCACTTGACCCGCTTGTCTGCTCCAATCCAATGGTTGGGCTTGTCCCATTCATGGTTGGTGGGCTCCCATTAGTTTGGATGTGCCTTTCGATGTCGGCAAGACTAACATGAACAATCCATCAGGCAACTGCCAACGTAATAAGGGATAATACCATCCCTCAATCCAGAGCACCTTCTCATTAATATACATGACTCCAACCTTGTCCAACATTTGTGGCATGTATATGAGACAGTGGGCTGATTTTCACATGGCACGTAACACAATCGCTAGCAACATAAACGACGTTACTCAATCGCCAAACATGAGAAGCCACCCGTTCAATCTTCGAGAATATGTAATTGGAACCATACCCTAGAACAACACCAGTGTTAATGGGTCACGATTGAATAGATTGGACCGAGAAAAGCTGTTGTGTGCTAAAAAACCCGGACCTATAGGGTCCGGGTCAGCTTAGTTGGACCGAACACTTTAAGTCAATTCAATTTTCTTCTTGATAATACTAAAAAACTAAAAATAATTATAAAAACTAGTGCAGTTATTGGGTACGCTTGCAAATACATCTTCTCGAAGATTGAACGAGTGGGGTGTCATGTTTTTGGAAGGAGTTACGTTGTTCATGTTCCTGGCCAGTTGTCTTATGTACCATGCTAGAATCACCACGTTGGCTCATATACGCGCCGCAAATGTTCGATAAGGTCGGAGTCACAAATATTAAAGAGAAGGTCCTTTGTATTGTTCTAACTGACCTTCTGAAAGTTGTATGTCTCCTTGTTACCGCTTTGCTGCTTCACCGGGACGGTCGATAACAATTGCTTTTGATCAGGATTTATTGGATGGTAGTGTCCCACATTAGTCTTGGTGACTGGAAAGGGCAGGAAATCGTGCGACAAATTTGGGTAGGGATTTGTAGGTAAACCCGATTCACTCGACTCGATTTGATGACTCGCACTGAAGTAACCCAAGTAGGGATTTGTTGCCATACCCGGTTCACCCGACCCGTTTGTCTGCTCCAATCCGATGGTTGGGCTAGCCCCATTCAAGGTTGGTGGGCTCCCTTTAGTTTGGATGTGGCTTTGGATGTCGCCAAGACTAACATGGCCAATCCTCATCAGGCAATTGCCAATATTTGTGGCGTGTCATGTTTTTGGATGGAGTTACGTCGTTGACGTTCCTGGCCAGTTGTATTATGCGCCATGCTAGAATCACTTCACTTCCTCATATACGCGCCACAAATATTTGATCAAGTGGAGTGACAATTATTAATGAGAAGGTTGTTTGTATTGTTCTACTTGACCTTCTGAAGACTGTATGTGTCCTTGTTGCCGCTTTGCTACTTCGCTGGCATGGTCAACGACAATTGCTTTTGATAATGAGTTTTTGGATGGTAGTATCCCTTATTAGTCTTGGGATTTGTCTGATGAACATTGACCATATTAGTCTTGGTGACTGGAAAGGGTAGGAAATCAAGCGAGAAATTTGGTTAGGGGTTTGTCCCTGAACCCGATTCGCTCGGCCCGCTTTGATGACCTGCATTGAAATAACCCAACTAGGGATTTGTTCGCGTATCTGGTTCACCCGACCCACTTGTTTGTTCCAATCTAATGGTTGGGCGTGTCATATTCATGGTTGTTGGGTTGCCATTCGTTTCGATGTGGCTTTGGATGTCGCCAAGACTAATATGGTCAATCCTCATCAGGCAACTACCAAGCCTGTTAAAGGATAATACAATCCCACAATCCAAAGCACATTCTCATTAATATTTATGTCTCCAGACTTGTCCAATATATGTGGAGTGTATATAAGCCAGCACGCTAATTTTGGCATAGCACATAACACAATCCCATGCAACATCAATCGCATTCCTTCCTCACAAAACATGGCACGCCACCCGTTCAATCTCCGAGAATATGTAATTGCAAGCATACCCTAGAGCAACACCAGTGTTAGTGGGTCACGATTGAATAGATTGGGCCGAGAAAGGCTGTTATGGGCTCAAAAACTTGGAATGATAGGGTCTGCGTCAGCTTAGTTGGACTGGACACTTTAACTCGATCCGATTTTCTTTTTGTTAATATCAAAAAAAAAAATCATAAAAAACTGGTGTAGTTATTGGATACGACCGCAATCACATCTTCTCGAAGATTCAATGGGTGGCATGTCATTTTTTTGACGGAGTAACGTCATTGACATTCCTGGCCATTTGTGTTATGTGCCATGCTAGAATCACCGCGTTGGCTCATATATGCGCCACAAATATTGGATAAGGGCGAAGTCCAACATATTAATGAGAAGGTCCTTTGTATTCTTCTAATTGTCCTTCTAAAGACTGTACGTATCCTTGTTACCGCTTTGCTGCTTCACTGGCATGGTTGACGACAATTGCTTTTCATCAGGATTTGTTGGATGGTAGTATCCCTTACTAGTCTTGGCAATTACCTGATGAACATTAACCATATTAGTCTTGGCGACTGAAAAGGAAGGAAATCGTGCGTGAAATTTCGGTAGGGATTTGTCCCTAAACCCGATTTGCTCGACCCGATTTGATGACCCGCATTGAAGTAACCCGAGTAGGGATTTGTTCCCATACTCGATTCACTCGACCCACTTGTCTGCTCCAATCCGACGGTTGGGCTTGTCCCATTCATGGTTGGTGGGCTCCCATTATTTTGGATGTGGCGTTCGATGTTGCCAAGACTAATATGGTCAATCCTCATCAGGCAACTGCTAAGCCTGGTAACGCATAATACCATCCCGTAATCCAAAGCACCTTCTCATTCATATTTATGAGTCCAGCCTTGTCCAATATTTGTGGGGTGTATATGAGCCAGTGCGCCGATTTTGGCATGGCACATAAGACAATCGCCAGGATCATCAACAGCGTTACTCTCTCATAATACATGACCCGCCACCCGTTGAATCTTTGAGAACATGTAATTGCAAGCATACCCTAGAACAACACCAGTGTTAATGGGTCAACATTGAATAGATTCGGCTGAGAAAAGCTGTTGTGGGCTCAAAAACCCCGACCTATAGGGTCCGAGTTAGCTTAGCTGGACCGGACACTTTGATTTAATTCGATTTTCTTCTTGATAATAGTAAAAAACTAAAAATCATAATAAAAAATGGGGTAGTTATTGGGCACACTTGCAATTACATCCTCTCGAACATTGAACGAGTGGGGTGTCATGTTTTTGGAAGGAGTTACGTCATTGATGTTCTTAGCCAATTGTGTTATGTGCCATGCTAGAATCACCACGCTGGCTCATATACGCGCCGCAAATGTTTGATAAGGTCAGAGTCACAAATATTAATGAGAAGGTCATTTGTATTGTTGTAACTGACCTGCTGAAGATTATAAGTATCCTTGTTACGGCTTTGCAGCTTCATCGGGACGGTCGATGATAGTGTCCCACATTAGTCTTGGTGACTGGAAAGGGCAGGAAATCGTGCGACAAATTTGGGTAGGTATTTGTACCTAAACACGATTCACTCAACCCGATTTGATGACTCGCATTAAAGTAACCCAGGTAGGGATTTGTTGCCATACCCGGTTCACCCGACGCGCTTGTCTGCTCCAATCCGATGGTTGGGCTAGCCCCGATCAACGTTGGTCGGCTCCCATTAGTTTGGATGTGGCTTTGGATGTCGCCAAGAGTAACATGGCCAATCCTCATCAGGCAACTAGCAAGCCTAATAAGGGATAATACCATCCCACAATCCAAAGCATCCTCCCATTAATATTTATGACTCGAGCCTTGCCCAATATTAGTGGCATGTATCAGCCAGTGCACTCATTTTGGCATGGCACATAACACAATCGCTAGCAACATCAATGGCATTACTGCCTCGTCATACATGACATGCCACCCTTTGATTCTTTGACAACATGTAATTGCAAGCATATCCTAGAAGGACACTAGTGCTAGTGGGTCACGATTAAGTAGATTGGGCCAAGAAAAGCTGTTGTAGGCTCAAAAACCCGGACCGATACGGTCCGCTTCAGCTTAGCTGGACAGGACACTTTGACTCGACCTGAGTTTCTTTTTTGTTAATAGTAAAATAAAAAAATCATCGTAAAAGCTGGTGTAGTTATTGGATACGGTTGCAATTACATCTTCTCGAAGATTGAACGAGTGGCGTGCCATGTTTCTGGACGGAGTTACATTGTTGACATTCCTAGCCTGTTGTATTATGTGCCAATGCGAGAATCACCGCGCTGGCTCATATACTCGCTGCAAATATTGGATAAGGCCGGAGTCACAAATATTAATGAGAAGGTCCTTTGTGTTGTTCTAATTGACCTTCTGAAGACCGTTTGTGTCATTGTTCCGCTTTGTTGTTTCTCTAGCACGGTCGACGACAATTGCTTTTGATCAAGATTTGTTGGATGGCAGTGTCCCTTATTAGTCTTGGCAATTGGAAAGGGCAGTAAATCGTGGGAGAAATTTGGGTAGGGATTTGTCCATAAACCCGATTCGCTCGACCCGATTTAATGACTCGCGATATAGTAACCCAAGTAGGGATTTGTTGCCATACTCGGTTCACTTGATTTGCTTGTCTGCTCCAATCCAATGGTTGGGCATGTCCCATTCATGGTTGGTGGGCTCCCATTAGTTTGGATGTGGCTTTGGATGTCGCCAAGACTAACATGGCCAATCCTCATCAGGCAACTGCCAAGCCTAATAAGGGATAATACCATCCCACAATCCAAAGCACCCTCCCATTAATATTTATGACTCCAGCCTTGTCCAATTTTTGTGGCGTTTATATCAGCCAGCGCGCTCATTTTGGCATTAGACAGAACAGAATCGCCAGGAACATCAACGATGTTACTACGTTGTAATACATGAGATGCCAACCATTGAACCATCTACAACATGTAATTGCAAGCATATCCTAGAACGACACAAGTGCTAGTTGGTCACGACTGAGTAGATTGGGCCAGGAAAAGCTATTATAGGCTCAAAAACCCAGACCGATACGGTTAGCTTCAGCTTAACTGGATTGGACACTTTGACTCGACTCGATTTTCTTTTTTGTTAATAGTAAAATAAAATATCATCGTAAAAGCTGGTGTAGTTATTGGATACGGTTGCAATTACATCTTCTCGAAGATTGAACGAGTGGCGTGTCATGTTTTTTGACAGAGTTACGTCGTTGATGTTCCTGGCCAGTTGTGTTATGTGCCATGCTAGAATCACCACGCTGGCTCATATACGTGCCGCAAATGTTCGATAAGGTCTTAGTCACAAATATTACTGAGAAGGTCCTTTGTATTGTTCTAATTGACCTTCTGAAGTTGTTTCTCCGGCATGGTCGACGACAATTGCTTTTGATCAAGATTTGTGGGATGGTAGTGTCCCTTATTAGTCTTGGCGATTGGTACGGAAAGGAAATCAAGTGAGAAATTTGGGTAGGGATTTGTCTCTAAACCTGATCTGCTTGACCCGATTTGTTTACTTGTATTGAAGTAGCCCGAGTAGGGATTTGTTGCCATACTCGATTCACTTGACTTGCTTGTCTGCTCCAATCCAATGGTTGGGCTTGTTCCATTCATGGTTGGTGGGCTCCCATTAGTTTTGATTTGGCTTTGCATGTCGCCAAGACTAACATGGCCAATCCTCATCAGGCAACTGCCAAGCCTAATAAGGGATAATACCATCCCACAATGCAAAGCACCCTCTCATTAATACTTATGACTCCAGCCTTGTGCAATATTTGTGCCAGCGCGCTCATTTTGACATGGTACATAACATAATTGCCATGACAATCAACGTCATTACTCCCTCGTAATACATCACACGCCACCCATTGAATATTTGAGAACATGTAATTGCAAGCATATCCTAGAATGAAACCAAGGCTAGTGGGTTAGGATTGGGTAGATCGGGCCAAGAAAAGCTAGTGTAGGCTCAAAAATCCAGAGCAATACGGTCAGCTTCCGCTTAACTGGACTGGACACTTTGACTCGACTCGATTTTCTTTTTGGTTAATAGTAAAATAAAAAAATCATCCAAAAAGCTATTGTAGTTATTGGATATGGCTGCAGTTACATCTTCTCAAAGATTGAACGAGTGGCGTGTCATGTTTTTGGATGGAGTTACGTTGTTGACGTTCCTAGCCAGTTGTATTATGCGCAAATGCAAGAATCACCGCGCTGGCTCATATACCCACCGCAAATATTGAATAAGGCCGGAGTCACAAATATTAATGAGAAGGTCCTTTGTGTTGTTCTAATTGACCTTCTGAAGACCGTATGTGTCCTTGTTACCGCTTTGCTGTTTCTTCGGCATGGTCGAAAACAATTGCTTTTGATCAGGACTTGTTGGATGGCAGTGTCACTTATTAGTCTTGGCGACTGGAAAGAGCAGAAAATCGTGCGAGAAATTGGGGTAGGGATTTGTCCGTAAACCCGATTCGCTCGACCCGATTTAATGACTCGCAATGAAGTAACCCAAGTAGGGATTTGTTGCCATACCCGGTTCACTTGACCCACTTGTCTGCTCCAATCCAATGGTCGGGCTTGTCCCATTCATGGTTGGTGGGCTCCCATTAGTTTGGATGTGGCTTTGGATGTCGCCAGGACTAACATGACCAAGCGTATTAAGGGATAATACCATCCCACAATCCAAAGCACCTTCTCATTAATATACATGACTGCAGCCTTGTCCAATATTTGTGGCGTGTAAATGAGATAGCACGCTGATTTTGGCATGGCAGGTAACACAATCGCCAGCAACATCAATGGCGTTACTCCATCGCAAAACATGACACGCCACCCATTCAATCTTTGAGAATATGTAATTGGAAGCATACCCTAGAACAACACCAGTGTTAATGGGTCGTGATTGAATAGATTGGGCCAAGAAAAGCTGCTATGGGCTTAAAAATTCGGACCAATAGAGTCCGGGTCAGCTTAGCTGGACCGGACACTTTGTCTCTATCCGATTTTCTTCTTGATAATATTAAAAAACTAAAAATCATAATAAAAACTCGTGTAGTTATTGGGTACGCTTGCAATTACATCTTCTCAAAGATTGAACGAGTGGTATGTCATGTTTTTGAAAGGAGTTATGTCGTTCACGTTCCTGGCCAGTTGTGTTATGTGCCATGCTAGAGCACCACGCTGGCTTATTTATGCGCCACAAATGTTGGATAAGGTCAGAGTCAGAAATATTAATGAGAAGGTCCTTTTGTATTGTTCTAATTGACCTTCTGAAGATTGTATGTGTCCTTGTTACCGCTTTGCTGCTTCACCGAGATGGTCGATGACAAGTGCTTTTGATCAGGATGTTTTGGATGGTAGTGATCCATATTAGTCTTGGCGATTGGAAAGGGCAGGAAATCCTGCAACAAATTTGGGTAGGGATTTGTCCGTAAACCTGATTCGCTCGACCTGATTTGATGACTCGCATTGAAGTAACCCAAGTAGGGATTTGTTGCCATACCCGTTTCACCTGACCCGCTTTTCTGCTCCAATCCGATGGTTGTGCTAGCCCCATTCATGGTTGGTGGGCTGCCATTAGTTTGCATGTTGCTTTGGATGTCGCCAAGACTAACATGGCCAATCCTCATTAGGCAATTGCAAAGCCTAATAAGGGATAATACCATCCCACAATCCAAAGCACCTTCTCATTAATATTTATGACTCCATCCTTGTCCAATATTTGTGGCGTGTAAATGAGCCAACGCGTTGATTTTGGAATGGCACCTAAAACAATCGTCACGAACATCAACTGTGTTACTCCCTTGTACTACATGACACGCCACCCGTTAAATCTTTGAGAACATGTAATTGCAAGCATATCCTAGAATGACACCAATAATAATGGGTCACAATTGAGTAGATCGGGCCAAGAGAAGGCATTGTAGGGTCAAAAACGCAGACCGATACGGTCGGCTTCAGCTTAGCTGGATTGGACACTTTGACTCGATCCGATTTTCTTTTTTGTTGATAGTAAAATAAAAAATATCAGCGTAAAAGCTAGCGTAGTTATTGGATACGATTGCAATTACATTTTCTCGAAGATTGAACAAGTGACGTGTCATGTGTGACATCCCAAAAATTCAAAGCCAAGCCATAAGGTGTGTTAAAGTCTCTAATTAGGTGATAAAATTTTCCATGGCTTATGCTTTAGCCATTAGTCTTTTTAATTGGATGATTTGTGCATGTGATTGTGAGAATTTAAATTTGATAGATTAATAGCCTATGCTTGGCCATGTACTTTATAAATTAAATTTGGATAAACAAGGTGTCCCAAGACTTTGGCCAAGATGAAAATTGAAAATATTTATAGAAAGGAATTTCAAAAAAAAAAAAAGGAAAAGGTCAATTTTTAGGATGGGCCTTAGGCCCATTGGCCTAAGATTTTAGTGGGGCAAGCTAGTCGGCCCAATAGAAGCCCATGGAAGGGGGGCTGTCACCGGCCCATTTAGGCCCAAGGAGATGTGGCCGTCGGCCACAAAGAAGGTCCAAGAGGAAGGCCCAAGCCCAAGCCCATGCATGAGCTTTGCCAAGTGGCAAAGAGGAGCTCATGCATTGGCCAATTGAAAGGCAATCTCATGATTGCTAATGATGAGCTTTAGGGGGGATAAAAGGGAAGAGAGAGAGAAGTGTGGCTGGTTGCTCCATTCAGCCGAGAGAGAGAGGGTGAGAGAGAGAGAGGAAGTGGCCGAGAGAGAGAGGAGGAGGAACCGCCGTCTGTCCGCCGTGTGCCGCCATGTTCGCCGCCTTACGCCGTTGACCGACCGGTCTAGAGGCAAGTGGGAGTCCTCTAGCTTCTCTTGTATTCTTGTATGTTGTTTGCATGTTAAATTTTTGGGTGTTTAAGTGAGAAAAACCGAGGTGTGGTTGGCTTATTCTTGAATCGCGTGACTGTTATTGCTAGGATCATGTGAGTCAGAAAGTTGTTTGAGCTTGCATGTGTGTTTAGAGTCCGATTTGGGCTTCAATTTCTTCATGGAAGTTGTAGCTAACATCTTATATTACAACATACTAACATTTCATGGAAAATTATGGAGATTTGTGGGGTTAAAGTCTCATCCTACGGAGACCTTAGATCTGGAGAATTTTTACAAACCTCTTGTTGGATTCGTGATTGCATGCTGGTTTGTGATGAGAATCTCACTTTGATTTCTTGATGAACGTTGTAGGGGATATCTTAAACTACAACATACTCAAAATTTGAAGTGAAATGAACAAGTATAGCCTAGTAAATCAACTAGATCTTGAAGACGATGATTCTGGTGATGTATTCCGAGACACCCGAGACTTCAAGGACCTAAATGATGACTATATTCTGGTTATTTGACCTAGATCTCTTCATGAAACTTGTAAAGGACATATTGATATATAACATATCCAAATTTCAGAGAAACAAAAATAGAATAGGTAGGTGAAATCTCAATATTTCGGAGATGTGTGCACTGGACTGTGCGGTAATGGATCCAGAAGCTTCGTGATACTTTGTAAAATAATATAAAAATAATCTTGGTTGGAGTTCTTCACCAAAGTTGTACGAAAATTTCTTGTCTATAACTCTGTAAAATTTCGTAATTTGTGGAGGCCGTATGTATATTTTAATCGAATTTCTTTGGAAACCGTGCATTCTGGTTTCATCCGAAAATTATATGATGTTTTGTGAAAATTGGGAAATTGTGTGAAATGCTATTTGGCCATGTATTTGTATGAAATTATCATCCTATTGGCTTGTTTAATATTTGCTGTAATTTTTATAATTTTAGGAATTTGTTGATATTAAATTTATGGAAATGACAAAAGTTGGAATTTAAATAAATAAATATTAAAAATAGAAAAGAAAAATTAAATGAAATAGATTATTTTATTGGCCATAAATTCCATTAAATTTATCTCGTTCATGTATGATAAGGTCTTGATGTATGCATGACATTGAATCGAGATGCATGTGTGAATTCCATGCCAAGTATGACTTGTTTGATGTCACATCATATGCCATGCTAAAATTAAGACTGAAATGGGAAAATGTGGATAATGATAAGTGAGGAGGTGGTTGTGGTGGAGGATTGATTCCCAGAATGTATAGAGATGCATTGCCGGATGGCTCTAGGAGATTCAGGATGCCAGGAACGTGGGGGTGCCGGAAGCCTTGTCAGAGGTTTTTGCCCTAAGGGAATGCCTCGCGATGCTAGGATTGGGGTGCGGGATGCTTGGCCAGGGAGTGTAAATGCCGGAAGCCCTGTTGAAGGTTTATGCCCGAAGGGAATGCCTCGTGATGCCAGTTGGGATGTGAGATGCCCGGAATGTGGGGGGGCGAATGCCGGGTGGCCTGGGAGGCTGAATGCCAGAAGCCTTGGAGGTCTTTGCCCAAGGGGATGATGAAATTGATGATTTGAGAAATGGGTGATGTGGTGATCAAATTGAAAGTAAAAATTGGAAATTAAACCATGGCATGATATGCATGATGATATGCATGATGATGATAATGATGATGATATATGATATGGCATGATGACATGTGTAATGTGATGATGTCATGATAATGATGACATATATGATATAATGATGCCATGATGATGATGACATGTGTGATGTGATGATGTCATGATGATGATGACATATATGATATAATGATGTCATGATGATGATGACATGTATGATGTAATGATGCCATGATGATGATGACATATATGATATGATGGTGCATGATAGTATGCGCATGGCTCCAAGGTAAGTAACGCCTCACCCCTTTTGGGGACCAACATTTCAGATTAGTAGTATGCCGTTTCCTGCCGTCGTGTGGGGTGCATTTTTACGGGTTACCGTCCGACATCGAGGTAGAGTGTGAGGAGTTCACATGTCCTTATGTGCCTGGACTCACCTACATACGTGTGCGCTGTTTTGTTACATACGACATAGGCCTGGCTGGGCGTCCAGTTGTCCAGGAGTTTGTCTCCGTCCACATTCGCCGCGATGGGGTGATGGGAGGGATGCTACCACGGCCGCCGCCTGACGCACCAGACTGGGTGTGAGACCTGTGTGCGACGAGTAGGTGATTTGTTTTTTTGGGAGTTAGTTAGCCGACACATATGATGGGAGTTGAGCACATGTGATGTAGAGGGTCGAGGATCCTTTTTGAGGTTTAAGGCTGGACATGGCAGAGTCCTAGCTTTTCCTTTTTGATGTACCGACCCAAAAGAAGTCCCATCTTGAAAATATATGTAAATAAAGTGTCGTGGCATGTCTATAAAAAATTATGGTGATTAGTGGTGTGTATTGGTATCATGGATTTGTAGGGGGATAGATGGTGATGCTTTATTTTGCTTCCGCTAATGAGTCGCGCTGGGACCGCTTTTAAAAATAAAAAATGCCTATGAATAACGACACTTCTTCTAAGTATAAGTACAAGAGGGTATTAAGGTGTAACGTTGGTGCTTGTGGCGACCGCCGAAGGGTTCGGGGTGCTACATCATGTTTTTGGACGGAGTTACGTCGTTGACGTTCCTAGCCAGTTGTATTATGTGCCAATGCGAGAATCACCGCGCTGGCTCATATACCTACCACAAATATTGGATAAGGCCGGAGTCACAAATATTAATGAGAAGGTCCTTCGTGTTGTTCTAATTGACCTTCTGAAGACCGTATGTGTCCTTGTCACGCTTTGTTGTTTCTCCTGCACGGTCGATGACAATTGCTTTTGATCAGGATTTGTTGGATGGTAGTGTCCCTTATTAGTCTTGGCGATTGGAAAGGGCAGGAAATAGTGCGAGAAATTTGGGTAGGGATTTGTCCGTAAACACGATTCACTCGACCCAATTTGATGACTCACATTGAAGTAACCCCAGTAGGGATTTGTTGCCATACCCGGTTCACTTGACCCGCTTGTCTACTCCAATCCAATTGTTGCACTTGTCCCATTCATGGTTGGTGGGCTCCCATTAGTTTGGATGTGGCTTTGGATGTCGCCAAGACTAACATGACCAATCATCATCAGGCAATTGCCAAGCCTAATAAGGGATAATACGATCCCACAATCCAAAGCACCTTCTCATTAATATTTATGACTCCAGCGTTGTCCAATACTTGTGGCGTGTATATGAGCCAGTGCACTGATTTTGGCATGGCACATAACACAATCGCCAGCAACATCAACGGCGTTACTCCCTCGAAATACACGACACGCCACCCGTTCAATAACCAAGAAGATCCAATTGCAAGCATATCCTAGAATGAAACCATTGCTAGTGGGTCCCGATTGAATAGATTGGGCCGAGAAAATCTATTGTAGGCTCAAAATCCCGGACCGATAGAGTCCGGTTCAGCTTAGCTGGACTGGACACTTTGACTCAATCCGATTTTCCTTTTTGTTAAAAGTAAAATAAAAAAATCATCATAAAAGCTGGTGTAGTTAGTGGATACAGTTGCAATCACATCTTCTCGAAGATTTTACGAGTGGTGTGTCATGTTTTGGACGGAGTAACGTCGTTGATGTTCCTGGCCAATCGTATTATGTGCCATGCTAGAATCACCGCACTCTCTTATATACACGCCGCAAATATTGGATAAGGCCGGAGTCACAAATATTAAAGAGAAGGTCCTTTGTATTGTTCCAATTGACCTTTTGAAGACGACATGTGTCCTTGTTACCACTTTGTTGCTTTATTGGCATGGTTAATGACAATTGCTTTTTGATCAGGATTTGTTGGATGGTAGGGTCCCCTATTAGTATTAGAGACTGGAAAGGGCAGGAAATCATGCAAGAAATTTGGGTAGGGATTTGTCCCTAAACCAGATTCGCTCAACCCGATTTGATGACCCGCATTGATGTAACTCGAGTAGGGATTTGTTGTCATACCTAGTTCACCCAACCCCCTTGTCTGCTCCAATCCGATGGTTGGGCTTGCCCCATTGATGGTTGGTGGTCTCCCATTAGTTTGGATGTGGCTTTGAATGTTGCCAAGACTAACATGGCCAATCCACATCAGGCAACTACCAAGTCTAATAAGGGATAATACCGTCCCAAAATCCAAAGCACCTTCTCATTAATATTTATGACTCTAGCCTTGTCCAATATTTGTGGCGTGTATATGAGCCAGCATGCTAATTTTGGCATGGCACATAACACAATCGCCAGCAACAACAATGGCATTACTCCCTCGCAATACATGACACGCCACCCGTTCAATCTTCGAGTAGATGTAATTGCAAGCATATCCTAGAACAACACCAGTGTTAATGGGTCGCGATAGAATAGATTGGGCCGAGAAAAGCTGTTGTATGCTCAAAAACCCGGATGGATAGGGTCTGCGTAAGCTTAGCTGGACTGGACACTTTGACGCGATCCGATTTTCTTTTTTGTTAATAGTAAAATGAAAAAATCATCATAAAAGCTGGTGTAGTTAGTGGATACGATTGCAATTACATCTTCTCAAAGATTTTATGACTGGCGTGTCATGTTTTTGGAGGGAGTAACATCGTGGATGTTCCTGGCCATTGGTGTTATGCGCCATGCTTGAAGCACCGAGCTGGCTCATATATGCACTGCAAATATTGGATAAGGCCGGAGTCATAAATATTAATGAGAAGGTCTTTTGTATTGTTCTAATTGACCTTTTGAAGACTGTATATGTGCTTGTTGCCCCTTTGCTGCTTCACTGGCATGGTCGATGATAATTTTTTTGGATAACGATTTGTGGGATGGTAGTATCCCTTATTAGTCTTGGTAGTTGCCTGATCAACATTGACCACATTAGCATTGGTGACTGGAAAGGGCAGGAACTCGAGCGAGAAATTTGGCTACTGGTTTGTCCCTAAACCCGATTCGCTCGACCCGATTTGATGGCCCACATTGAAGTAACCTGAGTAGGGATTTGTTCCCATACCGAGTTCACGCGAGCTGCTTGGCTGCTCCAATCCAATGGTTTGGCTTGTCCCATTCATGGTTGATGGGCTACCATTAGTTTGGATGTGGCTTTGGATGTCACCAAGACTAGCATGGCCAATCGTCATCAGGCAATTGCAAAGCCTAATAAGGGATAATACCATCCTACAATCCAAAGCACCTTCTCATTAATATTTATGACCCCAGCCTTGTCCAATATTTGTGGCGTGTATATGAGCCAGTGCACTTATTTTGGCATGGCACATAACAAAATCGCCAACAACATCAATGGGATTACTCCCTGGCAATACATGACATGCCACCTGTTCACTCTTCGAGAAGATCTAATTGCAAAAATGCCCTATAACGACACCAGTGCTAGTGGTCTCGATTGAATAGATTGGGCTGAGAAAAGCTAATGTAGGCTAAAAAACCTGGACCAATGCTATCCGCTTCAGCTTAGCCGGACTGGACACTTTGACTCGATCCGATTGTCTTTTTTGTTAATAGTAAAATAAATAAAAAAATCATCATAAAAGCTGGTGTACTTAGTGGATACAGTTGCAATTACATCTTCTCAAAGATTTTACAAGTGGCGTGTCAAGTTTTTGGAGGGAGTAACGTCATTGACGTTCCTGGCCAGTTGTATTCTATGCCATGCTAGAATCACCACGCTCGCTTATATACACACCGCAAATATTGGATAAGGCCGCAGTCACAAATATTAATGAGAAGGTCCTTTGTACTGTTCCAATTGACCTTCTGAAGACCGTATGTGTCCTTGTTACCGCTTTGCTGCTTCATCGGCACGGTTGACGAGAATTGATTTTGATCAAGATTTGTTGGTTGGTAGGGTCCCCTATTAGTATTAGTGACTGGAAAGGGTAGGAAATTGTGCGAGAAATGTGGGTAGGGATTTATCCCTAAACTAGATTCGATCGACCCGTATTGATGTAACCCAAGTAGGGATTTGTTGTCATACCCGGTTCACCCAACCCCCTTGTCTGCTCCAATCCGATGGTTGGGATTGCCCCATTCATGGTTGGTGGGCTCCCATTAGTTTTGATGTGGCTTTGGATGTCACCAAGACTAACATGGCCAATCCTCATTAGGCAACTACCAAGTCTAATAAGGGATAATACCGTCCCAAAATCCAAAGCACCTTCTCATTAATATTTATGACTCCAGCCTTGTCCAATATTTGTGGCATCTATATGAGCCAGCGTACTAATTTTTGCATCGCACATAACACAGTTGCCAGCAACATCAATGGCCATACTACCTTGCAATACATGATACGCCTCCCGTTCAATCTTCGAGAAGATGTAATTGTAAGCATATCCTAGAATGACACCAGTGTTAGTGGGTCACGATAGAATAGATTGGGCCGAGAAAAGCTATTGTATGCTCAAAAACCCGAAAGGATATGGTCCGCATCGGCTTAGCTGGAATGGACACTTTGACTTGAGCCGATTTTCTTTTTTGTTAATATTAAAAAAAAGTCGACATAAAAGCTAGTGTAGTTACTAGATACACTTGCAATTACATGTTCTCAAATATTGAACGAGTGGCGTGTCATGTTTTCGGACGGAGTAACGTCGTTGACGTTCCTAGCCATTTGTGTTATGTGCCATGCTAGAATCACCGAGCTGGCTCGTATACGCGCCACAAATATTGGATAAGGCCGGAGTCATAAATATTAATGGAAGGTCCTTTGTATTGTTCTAATTGACCTTTTGAAGACTATATGTGTCCTTGTCGCCTCTTTGTGCTTCACTAGCACTGTCGACGACAATTACTCTTGATAAGGATTTGTTGGATGGTAGTATCCCTTATTAGTCTTGGCAGTTGCCTGATGGAGATTGACCATATTAGTATTGGTGACCGAAAAGGGCAGGAAATCGAGCAAGAAATTTGGGTGCTGGTTTGTCCCTAAAGCCGATTCGCTTGACCCGATTTGATGACCCGCATTAAAGTAACCCGAGTAGGGATTTGTTCCCATACCGGGTTCACGCAAGCCGCTTGGATGCTCCAATTCGATGGTTGGGCTTGCCCCATTCATGGTTGATGGGCTCCCATTAGTTTGGATATGGCTTTGGATGTTGCCAAGACTAACATGGTCAATCCTCATCGGGCAACAGCCAAGCCTAATAACGGATAGTACCATCCCAAAATCCAAAGCACCCTCTCATTAATATTTATGAATCCAGCCTTGTCCAACATTTTTGGTGTGTTTATAAGCCAGCTCGCTTATTTTGGCATGGCACAAAACGCAATCACCAGCAACCTCAATGGCGTTACTCCCTCGCAAAACATGACATGCCACCCATTCAATCTTCAGGAAGATGTAGTTGCAAGCACATCCAAGAATGACACCACTGTTAGTGGGTTAGGATTGAATAGATTGAGCCGGGAAAAGCTATTCTAGGCTCAGAAACCCAGACTGATAGGGTCCACGTCAGCTTAGCTAGACTAGACACTTTGACTTGATCGGATTTTCTTTTTGTTAATATTAAAAAAATAAAAATCATAATAAAATCTGGTGTAGTTATTGGGTACACTTGCAATTACATCTTCTCGAAGAATGAACGAGTGGTGTGTCATGTTTTTGGATGGACTTACGCCGTTGATGTTCCTGCCCAGTTGTATTATGTGCCTTTATGTGTCCTTGTTACCGCCTTGCTGCCTCACCAACATAGTCGACGAAAATTGCTTTTGATCAGGATTTGTTAGATGGTAGTGTCCCTTATTACTCTTGGCAAGTGGAAAGGGCAAGAAATCGTGTGAGAAATTTGGGTAGGGATTTGTCCCAAAACCCGATTCGCTCGACCCGATTTGATGACCTGCATTGAAGTAACCCAAGTAGGGATTTGTTCCCATACTTGGTTCGCCCAACCCGCTTGTCTTCTCCAATCCGATGGTTGGGCTTGCCCCATTCATGGTTGGTGGGCTCCCATTAGTTTGGATGTGGCTTTGGATGTCGCCAAGTCTAATAGGGGATAATACTGCAAAGTCTAATAGGGGATAATACTGTCCCACAATCCAAAGCATATTCTCATTAATATTTATGACTCCAGCCTTGTCCAATATTTGTAGCGTGTATATGAGCTAGCGTGTTGATTTTGGCATGGCGCATACCACAATCGCCAACAACGTAAATGGCGTTACTCCATCGCAATACATGACACCCCACCCGTTCAATCTTCACGAAGATGTAACTACAAGCATATCCTAGAACAACACCTGTGTTAGTGGGTCATGATAGAGTAGATTGGGCCTGAAAAGCCAATTTATGCTCAAAAACCTGAATGGATACGGTCTGTGTCAGCTTAGGTTGACTGGACCCTTTGACTCGATCCGATTTTCTTTTTTGTTAATATTAATAAAAAAAATCATCATAAAAGCTAGTGTAGCTTCTGGATACGCTTGCAATTACATCTTCTGGAAGATTGAACGGGTGGCGTGTCATTTTTTTGGACGGAGTAACGTCATTGATGTTCTTGGCCATTTTTGTTATGTGCCATGCTAGATACACTGAGATGGCTCGTATACGCACCGCAAATATTGGATAAGGCCGGAGTCATAAATATTGATGAGAAGGTCCTTTGTATTGTCCTAATTGACCTTTTGAAGACTGTACGTGTCCTTGTTGCCGCTTTGTTGCTTCACTGGCACGGTCGACGACAATTGCTTTTGATAAGGATTTGTTGGATGGTAGTGTCCCTTATTAGTCTTGGTAGTTGCCTGATGAACATTGACCATATTAGTATTGGTGACTGGAAAGGGCAAGGAATCGAGCGAGAAATTTGGGTGGTGGTTTGTCCCTAAACCCGATTCGCTCGACCCGATTTGATGACCCGCATTGAAGTAACCTGAGTAGGGATTCGTTCCCATACTGGGTTCATGCGAGCCGCTTGGCTGCTCCAATCCGATGGTTGGGCTTGCCCCATTCATGGTTGATGGGCTCCCATTAGTTTGGATGTTGCTTTAGATGTCGCCAAGACTAATATGGTCAATCCTCATGGGGCAATTGCCAAGCCTAATAAGCGATAGTACCATCACACAATCCAAAGCACGTTCTCATTAATTTTTATGACTCCAGCTTGCTCCAACATTTATGGCGTGTATATGAGCCAGCGCACTTTTTTTGGCATAGCACATAACACGATCGCTAGAAACGTCAAAGGCATTACTCCCTAGCAAAACATGACACGCCACCCGTTCAATCATCGAGAAGATGTAGTTGCAAGCACATCCAAGAATGACACCAGTGTTAGTGGGTCTCGATTGAATAGATTGGGCCGAGAAAAGCTGTTGTGGGCTGGAAAACCCGGACTGATAGCGTTCACGTCAGCTTAGCTGGACCTGACACTTTGACTCGATTCGATTTTTTTTTTCTGTCAAAATTTTAAAAAAAAAATAATCATAATAAAAACTGGTGTAGTTATCGGATACGCTTGCAATTACATCTTCTCGAAGATTGAAGTGGTCGAGTGTCATTTTTTTGACGGAGTAACGTCGTTGACGTTCCTGGCCCATATATGCACCGCAAATATTGGATAAGGCTGGAGTCACAAATATTAATGAGATGGATATTTGTATTGTTCTAATTGACCTTCTAAAGATTGTATGTGTCCTTGTTGCCGCTTTGCTGCTTCACTGGCACGGTCGACGGCAATTGCTCTTGATAAGGATTTGTTGGATGGTAGTATCCCTTCTTAGTCTTGGCAGTTGCCTGATGAACAATGACCATATTAGACTTGGCGACTGGAAAGGGCAGGAAATCGAGCGAGAAATTTGGGTATGGGTTTGTCCCTAAACCCCATGTGGCACCCCTTGACAGTGCCCAATCCGTTGGGATCACCATAGCTTACCAATCTCTTTCTCTCATTAGATATCCGTTACTTGTTGTTTATAAAAAAAAAAAAGGGTTTAAGGAAGGACGGAGGTCCTTAGGCATTTGATTTTTTTATTTTTTTTTAAAACAGTTCGAGCACAACTGATTAGCAGATGCAAAATTGAGTGTCACCGTCTCTCTCTCCAATAACCATAATGCAATACACACCAACTACACACCATAAGAAAAGATAAGGCGGAACCACTTTTATTTATATATTTTCATGATGGTTTTCTCGGGTTGGTACAAAAAAAAGAAAGCCAAGACTTTTAACCACACTTGGCCAAAACCCGAAAGATATCTCGACCCCAATAACGATCACATGTCATCCTCCATCTATCAGTGTCGGCTACTCTAAAAAAGAAACTTCAGCTCTCTACTCCTCACGCAGCCATCACACCCATCTTGCCGCGTGGGGCGGTATTGGCGGCAACATCCCCCGAATCACTCCATCTCGGCGAACGTGGACCAACAAAAACTCCCGAATGACCGGGCCCCCAGCCAAGCCCACATTGTACCTGACCAGCACGCGAACTCGCACAAACGTCAAACTAGGGATGGTAATGCAATTAATCTCCAAACACTCTACCTCCACGTCAAATGGGAGGTCATAAAAGGTACCCCGCATGACCGGAGAGAGCGGCATATTCCTAATCTGAAATGTTGGTCCCCGAAGGGGTGAGTACAGCCACTCATCAGGTAAAAGATCCAATAAACTACTCAATGCATCACACCATACAATCACACATCATAGCATAGTACATGTCATCCATGCATCCAAGTATAACTTACCTTGTAGCCATGCATATGTTATCATACCATATGTGCATACATCCTCATGCACTCATCACCAAGCTTTCATACATATGCCATTATGCCATAGGTGTACATACAACCATGCATTAATATACATCATATCATACAGCCATGCATACATGTCACCATACCATGCATGATTCAATTTCCACTTTTTATCTTTCAATTTGATCACACATCTTTCTTTCACGAGATCAATAATTGCATCCCACAATATCACTTGCACCCCAACCTGGCATCACGAGAAATCCTCCGACACACACCACCGAACATCCGGCAGCCACACATTCCAGCCATCTCGCATCCTAACTGGCACCACCGCGCTGGCTCATATACACGCCATAAATATTGGATAACGCCAGAGTCACAAATATTAATGAGAGGGCCCTTTGCCTTGTTCTAATTGACCTTCTAAAAACTGTATGTGTCCTTCTTACCGCTTTGCTGTTTAACTGGAACGGTTGACGACAATTGCTTTTGATCGGGATTTGTTGGATGGTAGTGTCCCTTATTAGTCATGGTAGTTGCCTGATGAACATTCACCATATTAGTCATGGCAACTGGAAAGGGCAGCAAATCGTGCGACAAATTTGGATAGGGATTTGTCGCTCGACCCAATTGGATGACCCGCATTGAAGTAACCCGAGTAGGGATTTATTCCCCTACCCGGTTCACCCGACCCGCTTGTTTGCTCCAATCCAATGGTTGGGCTTGCCCCATTCATGGTTGGTGGGCTCCCATTAGTTTGGCTGTGCCTTTGGATATCGCAAAGACTGCCATACTAGAATCACCACGTTGGCTCATAAACGCATTGCAAATATTGGATAATGACGGAGTCATAAATATTAATGAGAAGGTCCTTTGTCTTGTTCTAATTGACCTTCTAAAGACTGTATGTGTCCTTGTTACTGCTTTACTGTTTAATTGGAACGGTCGACGACATTTGCTTTTGATCAGGATTTGTTGGATGGTATCATCCTTTATTAGTCTTCATAGTTGCCTGATGAACATTGACCATATTAGTCTTGGCGACTGGAAAGGGCAGGAAATCGAGCGAGAAATTTGGGTAGGGATTTGTCCCTAAACTCGATTCGCTTGACCCGATTTGATGACCCGCATTGAAATAACCCGAGTAGGGATTTGTTCCCATACCGGTTCACCCGACCCGCTTGTTTGCTCCAATCCGATGGTTGGGCTTGCCCCATTCATGGTTGGTGGGCTCCCATTAGTTTGGATGTGGCTTTGGATGTCGCCAAGACTAATATGGTCAATCATCATCAGGCAACTGCCAAGCCTAATAAGGGATACTACCATCCCACAATCCAAAGCACCTTCTCATTAATATTTATGACTCAGCCTTCTCCAATATTTGTGGCGTGTATATGAGCCAGCGTGCTGATTTTGGCATGGCACATAACACAATCGCCAGCAACATCAACGGCGTTACTCCCTCGCAAAACATGACACGCCACCCATTCAATCTTCGAGAAGATGTAATTGCAAGCATATCCAAGAACGACACCAGTGTTAGTGGGTCACGATTGAATAGATTGGGCCGAGAAAAGCTGTTGTGGGCTCAAAAACCCGGACCGATAGGGTCCGCGTCAGCTTAGCTGGAATGGACACTTTGACTCGATCCGATTTTCTTTTTTTTGTTAATATTAAAAAAAAAAACTCATAATAAAAACTGGTGTAGTTATTGGATACGCTTGCAATTACATCTTCTCGAAGATTGAACGGGTGGCATGTCATGTTTTGGGAGGGAGTAATGTCGTTGACGTTGCTAGCCATTTGTGTTATGTGCCATGCTAGAATCACCGCGCTGGCTCATATACACGCTGCAAATATTGGAGAAGGCTGGAGTCACAAATATTAATGAGAAGGTCCTTTGGATTGTTCTAATTGACCTTCTTAAAGATTGTATGTGTCCTTGTTGCCGCTTTGCTGCTTCACCGGCACGGTCGACGACAATTGCTTTTGATCAGGATTTGTGGGATGGTAGTATCCCTTATTAGTCTTGGCAGTTGCCTGATGAACATTGACCATATTAGTCTTGGCGACTGGAAAGGGCAGGAAATCGAGCGAGAAATTTGGGTAGGGATTTGTCCCTAAACCCGATTTGCTTGACCCGATTTGATGACCCGCATTGAAGTAACCCGAGTAGGGATTTGTTCCCATACCCGGTTCACCCGACCCGCTTGTTTGCTCCAATCCGATGGTTGGGCTTGCCCCATTCATGGTTGGTGGGCTCCCATTAGTTTGGATGTGGCTTTGGATGTCGCCAAGACTAATATGGTCAATCTTCATCAGGCAACTGCCAAGCCTAATAAGGGATACTACCATCCCACAATCCAAAGGACCTTCTCATTAATATTTATGACTCCATCCTTCTCCAATATTTGTAGCGTGTATATGAGCCAGCGCGCTGATTTTGGCATGGCACATAACACAATGGCCAGCAACGTCAACGGCGTTACTCCCTCCCAAAACATGACACGCCACCCGTTCAATCTTCGAGAAGATGTAATTGCAAGCATATCCAAGAACGACACCAGTGTTAGTGGGTCACGATTGAATAGATTGGGCTGAGAAAAGCTGTTGTGGGCTTAAAAACCCGGACCGATAGGGTCCGCGTCAGCTTAGCTAGACTGGACACTTTGACTCGATCCGATTTTCTTTTTGTTAATATTAAAAATTAAAAAAAAAAAAAAACTCATAATAAAAACTGGTGTAGTTATTGGATACGCTTGCAATTACATCCTCTCGAAGATTGAACGAGTGGCTTGTCATGTTTTTCGGGTGTAACGTCGTTGACGTTGCTGGCTATTTGTGTTATGAGCCATGCCAGAATCACCGCGCTGGCTCATATACGCCGCAAATATTGGATAAGGCTGGAGTCACAAATATTAATGAGAAGGTCCTTTGTATTGTTCTAATTGACCTTCTAAAGACTGTATGTGTCCTTGTTGCCGCTTTGCTGCTTCACGGCACGGTCGACGACAATTGCTTTTGATCAGGATTTGTGGGATGGTAGTATCCCTTATTAGTCTTGGTAGTTGCCTGATGAACATTGACCATATTAGTCTTGGCAACTGGAAAGGGCAGGAAATGAGCGAGAAATTTGGGTAGGGATTTGTCCCTAAACTCGATTTGCTTGACCCGATTTGATGACCCGCAATGAAATAACCCGAGTAAAGATTTGTTCCAATACCCGGTTCACTCGTCCCGCTTGTCCGTTCCAAGCCGATGGTTGGGCTTGCCCCATTCATGGTTGGTGGGCTCCCATTAGTTTGGATATGGCTTTGTATGTCGCAAAGACTAATATTGTCAATCTTCATCGGGCAACTGCCAAGACCAATAAGGGATACTTCCATCCCACAATCCAAAGGACCTTCTCATTAATATTTATGATTGGCGCCTTCTCCAATATTTGTGGCGTGTATATGAGCCAGCGCGGTGATTTTGGCATGGCACATAACACAATCGCCAGCAACATCAACGACGTTACTCCCTCCAAAACATGACACGCCACCCATTCAATCTTCGAGAAGATGTAATTGCAAGCATATCCAAGAATGACACTAGTGTTAGTGGGTCACGATTGAATAGATTGGGTCGAGAAAAGCTATTGTGGGCTAAAAACACGGACCGATAGGGTCCGTGTCAGCTTAGCTGGACTGGACACTTTGACTCGATCCGATTTTCTTTTTGTTAATATTAAAAAAAAAAAAAAAAAAACTCATAATAAAAACTGGTGTAGTTATTGGATACGCTTGCAATTACATCTTCTCGAAGATTGAACGGATGGCATGTCATAATTTTGGATGGAGTAAGGTCGTTGACGTTGATGTTATGTGCCATGCTAGAATCATCACGCTGGCTCTTATACACGCTGCAAATATTGGGTAACACGGGAGTCACAAATATTAATGAGAAGCTCCTTTCTTTTGTTCTAATTGACCTTCTAAAGATTGTATGTGTCCTTGTTGCCGCTTTGTTGCTTCACTGGCACGGTCGATGACAATTGCTTTTGATCAGGATTTGTGGGATGGTAGTATCCCTTATTAGTCTTGTAGTTGCCTGATGAACATTGACCATATTAGTCTTGGCGACTGGAAAGGGAAGGAAATCGAGCGAGAAATTTGGGTAGGGATTTGTCCCTAAACCCGATTCGCTCGACCCGATTTGATGACCCGCATTGAAGTAACCCGAGTAGGGATTTGTTCCCATACCCGGTTCACCCGACCCACTTGTTTGCTCCAATCCGATGGTTGGGCTTGCCCCATTCATGGTTGGTGGGCTCCCATTAGTTTGGATGTGGCTTTGGATGTCGCCAAGACTAATATGGTCAATCCTCATCAGGCAACTGCCAAGCCTAATAAGGGATACTACCATCCCACAATCCAAAGCACCTTCTCATTAATATTTATGACTCCAGCCTTCTCCAATATTTGTGGCGTGTATATGAGCCAGCGCGCTGATTTTGGCATGGCACATAACACAATGGCCAGCAACATCAACGACGTTACTCCCTCCCAAAACATGACATGCCACCCGTTCAATCTTCGAGAAGATGTAATTGCAAGCATATCCAAGAACGACACCAGTGTTAGTGGGTCACGATTGAATAGATTGGGTTGAGAAAAGCTGTTGTGGGCTTAAAAACCCGGACCGATAGGGTCCGTGTCAGCTTAGCTGGACTGGACACTTTGACTCGATTTGATTTTCTTTTTGTTAATATTAAGGAAAAAAAAAAAAAAAACTCATAATAAAAACTGGTGTAGTTATTGGATACGCTTGCAATTACATTTCTCTCATAACAAAAGATTGAATGGGTGGCGTGTCATGTTTTTGAGGGAGTAACGTTTTGTTGTTGCTGGCCATTTGTGTTAAGTGCCATGGTAGAATCACTCTGCTGGCTCATATAAGCGCCGCAAATATTGGATAAGGCTGGAGTCACAAATATTAATGAGAAGGTCCTTTGTATTGTTCTAATTGACCTTCTGAAGACTGTATGTGTCCTTGTTGCCGCTTTGCTGCTTCACTGGCACGGTTGAGGACAATTGCTTTTGATCAGGATTTGTTGGATGGTAGTATCCCTTATTAGTCTTGGCAGTTGCCTGATGAACATTTACCATAGTAGTCTTGGCAGTTGGAAAGGGCAGGAAATTGAGCGAGAAATTTAGGGAGTGATTTGTCCCTAAACCCGATTGCTCGACCCGATTTCATGACCCGCATTGAAATAACCCGAGTAGGATTTGTTCCCATACTCGGTTCGCCCGACCCGCTTGCCTACTCCAATCCGATAGTTGGGCTGGCCCTATTCATCGTTGGTGAGCTCCCACTAGTTTGGATGTGGCTAGGTATGTCGCCAAGACTAATATGGTCAATCTCATCGGCAACTGCCAAGCCTAATAAGGGATACTACCATCCCACAATCCAAAGCACCTTCTCATTAATATTTATGACTCAAGCCTTCTCCAATTTTGTGGCGTGTATATTGCTGATTTTGGCATGGCACATAACACAATCGCCATGGCAACGTCAACACGTTACTCCCTCTCACAAAACATGACACGCCACCCGTTCAATCTTAGAGAAGATGTAACTGCAAGCATATCGAAGAAGGACATAAGTGTTAGTGGGTCTCAAATGAATAGATTGGGCCAAGAAAAGCTGTTCTGGGCTCAAAAACCCTGACTGATAGGGTCCACGTTAGCTTATTTGGACTGGACACTTTGTCTTGATCTGATTTTCTTTTTGTTCATATTAAAAAAAAAAAACTCATAATAAAAACTGGTGTAGTTATTGGATACGCTTGCAATTACATCTTCTCGAAGATTGAACGGGTGGCGTGTCATGTTTTTGGAGGGTGTAACGTCGTTGACGTTGCTGGCCATTTGTGTTATGTGCCATGCTAGAATCACCGCGCTGGCTCATATATGCGCCGCAAATATTGGATAAGGCTGGAGTCACAAATATTAATGAGAAGGTCCTTTGTATTGTTCTAATTGACCTTCTGAAGACTGTATGTGTCCTTGTTGCCACTTTGCTGCTTCACTAGCATGGTCGACGACAATTGCTTTTGATCAGGATTTGTGGGATGGTAGTATCCCTTATTAGTCTTGGTAGTTGCCTGATGAACATTGACCATATTAGTCTTGGCGATTGGAAAGGGCAGGAAATCGAGCAAGAAATTTGGGTAGGGATTTGTCCCTAAACCCGATTCGCTCGACCCGATTTGATGACCCGCATTGAAGTAACCCGAGTAGGGATTTGTTCCCATACCGGTTCACCCGACCCGCTTGTCTGCTCCAATCCGATGGTTGGGCTTGCCCCATTCATGGTTGGTGGGCTCCCATTAGTTTGGATGTGGCTTTGGATGTCACCAAGACTAATATGGTCAATCTTCATCAAGCAACTGCCAAGCCTAATAAGGGATACTACCATCCCACAATCCAAAGCACCTTCTCATTAATATTTATGACTCCAGCCTTCTCCAATATTTGTGGCGTGTATATGAGCCAGCACGCTGATTTTGGCATGGCACATAACACAATCGCCAGCAACATCAACGGCGTTACTCCCTCGCAAAACATGACACGCCACCCGTTCAATCTTCGAGAAGATGTAATTGCAAGCATATCCAAGAACGACACCGGTGTTAGTGGGTCACGATTGAATAGATTGGGCCGAGAAAAGCTGTTGTGGGCTTAAAAACTTGGACCGATAGGGTCCGTGTCAGCTTAGCTGGACTGGACACTTTGACTCGATCCGATTTTCTTTTTGTTAATATTAAAAAAAAAAAAAAACTCATAATAAAAACTAGTGTAGTTATTGGATACGCTTGCAATTACATCTTCTCGAAGATTGAACGGGTGGCGTGTCATGTTTTTGGATGGAGTAACGTCGTTGATGTTGCTGGCCATTTGTGTTATGTGCCATGCTAGAATCACCGCGTTGGCTCATATATGCGCTGCAAATATTGGATAAGGCCGGAGTCACAAATATTAATGAGAAGGTCCTTTGTCTTGTTCTAATTGACCTTCTAAAGACTGTATGTGTCCTTGTTGCCGCTTTGCTGCTTAACTAGCACGGTCGACGACAATTGCTTTTGATTAGGATTTGTTGGATGGTAGTATCCCTTATTAGTCTTGGTAGTTGCCTGATGAACATTGACCATATTAGTCTTGGCGATTGGAAAGGGCAGGAAATCGAGCGAGAAATTTGGGTAGGGATTTGTCCCTAAACTCGATTTGATGACCCGCATTGAAGTAACCCGAGTAGGGATTTGTTCCCATACCCGGTTCACCCGACCCGCTTGTTTGCTCCAATCCGATGGTTGGGCTTGCCCCATTCATGGTTGGTGGGCTCCCATTAATTTGGATGTGGCTTTGGATGTCGCCAAGACTAATATGGTCAATCCTCATAAGGCAACTGCCAAGCCTAATAAGGGATACTACCATCCCACAATCCAAAGCACCTTCTCATTAATATTTATGACTCAAGCCTTCTCCAATATTTGTGGCATGTATATGAGCCAGCGCGCTGATTTTGGCATGGCACATAACACAATCGCCAGCAACATCAACGGCGTTACTCCCTCGCAAAACATGACACACCACCCGTTCAATCTTAGAGAAGATGTAATTGCAAGCATATCCAAGAATGACACCAGTGTTAGTGGGTCACGATTGAATAGATTGGGCCGAGAAACGCAGTTGTGGGCTTAAAAACCTGGATCGATAGGGTCCGTGTCAGCTTAGCTAGACTGGACACTTTGACTTGATTCGATTTTCCCTTTGTTAATATAAAAAAAAAAAAAAAAAAACTCATAATAAAAACTGGTGTAGTTCTTGGATACGCTTGCAATTACATCTTCTCGAAGATTGAACGGGTGGCGTGTCATGTTTTTGGAAGGAGTAATGTCATTGACGTTGCTGGCCATTTGTGTTATGTGCCATGCCAGAATCACTGCGCTGGCTCATATACACGCCGCAAATATTGGATAAGGCTGGAGTCACAAATATTAATGAGAAGGTCCTTTGTATTGTTCTAATTGACCTTCTGAAGACTATGTGTCCTTGTTGCCGCTTTGCTGCTTGACCGGCACGATCGACGACAATTGCTTTTGATCAGTATTTGTGGGATGGTAGTATCCCTTATTAGTCTTCACAGTTGGCTGATGAACATTGACCACGTTAGTCATGGCTACTGGGAAGGGCAAGAAATCGAGGGAGAAATTTGGGTAGGGATTTTTCCGTAAACCCTATTTGCTCGACCCGATTTGATGACCCCATTGAAGTAAAGTAGGGATTTGTTCCCATACCCGGTTCCCACTTGTTTGCTCCAATCCGATGGTTGGGCTTGCCCCATTCATGGTTGGTGGGCTCCCATTAGTTTGGATGTGGCTTGGATGTCGCCAAGACTAATATGGTCAATCCTAGGCAATTGCCAAGCCTAATAAGGGATACTACTATCCCACAATCCAAAGACCTTCTCATTAATATTTATGACTCCAGCCTTCTCCAATATTGGTGGCGTTTATATGAGCTAGCGTGCTGATTTTGGCATGGCACATAACACAATCACCAGCAACATCAACGACGTTAGTCCCTCGCAAAACATGACACGCCACCCGTTCAATCTTCGAGAAGATGTAATTGCAAGCATATCCAAGAACGACACTAGTGTTAGTGGGTCACTATTGAATAGACTGGTCCAAGAAAAGCTATAGTGGGCTCAAAAACCTGGACTGATAGGGTCCGTGTCAGCTTAGCTGGACTAGAGAATTTCACTTGATCCGATTTTCCTTTTGTTAATATAAAAAAAAAACTCATAATAAAAATTGGTGTAGTTATTGGATACGCTTGCAATTACATCTTCTCCATGATTGAACGGATGGCGTGTGATGTTTTTGGATTGAGTAACGTCGCTGACGTTGGTGTTATGTGCCATCCTAGAATCACCACGCTACCTCATATACACGCTGAAAATATAGGATAACGCTAGAGTGAAAAATATTAATGCAAAGGTCCTTTGTCTTGTTCTAATTGTCCTTCTAAAGAATATGTGTCCTTGTTACCGCTTTGACCATATTAGCTTAACTAGAACGAAATCGAGCAAGAAATTTGGGTAGGGATTTGTCCCTAAACCCGATTGCTCGACAATTGCTTTTGATAAGGATTTGTTGGATGGTAGTATCCCTTATTAGTTTTAGGAGATGCCCGATGAACATTGACCATATTAGTCTTGGCAAATGGAAAGGGCAGCCAATACTAATATGGTGAATCCTCATCAGGCAACTGCCAATCCTAGTAAAGGAGATTACCATCCCACAATCCAAAGCGCCTTCTGATTAATATTTCTGACTCCATCCTTCTCCAATATTTGTGGCGTTTATATGAGCCACCGCACTGATGTTGGCATCGCACATAACACAATCATTAGCAACATCAATGGTGTTACTCCCTCGCAAAACAAGACACGCCATCCGTTCAATCTTTGAGAAGATGTAACTGCCAGCATATCCTACAACGACACCAGCAATAGTCGGTCACGATTGAATAGATTGGGGCAAGAAAAGCTGTTGTGGGCTCAAAAACCTGGACTGATAGGGTCCGCATCAGCTTAGCTAGACTCGAAACTTTGAGTCGATCCGATTTTCCTTTTGTTAATATAAAAAAAAAAAACTCATAATAAAAACTGGTGTAGTTCTTGGATACACTGGCAATTACATCTTGTCGATGATTGAACGAATGGCGTGTGATGTTTTTGGATGGAGCAACATCGCTGACGTTGGTGTTATGTGCCATACTAGAATCACCGCGTTAGCTCATATACGTGCCGCAAAAATAGGATAACGCCAGAGTCAAAAATATTAATGAGAAGGTCCTTTGTCTTGTTCCCATTGACCTTCTAAAGACTGTGTCCTTGTTTGTCCTTTTTGCATTTGAAGCTTAATTATTAACGATTGCCTTGATGAACATTGACAATTGCTTTTGATCGAGGATTTGTTGGATGGTAGAATCCCTTATTAGTTTTGGGAGTTGCCAGATGAACATTGACCATATTAGTCTTGGCGAATGGAAAGGGCAAGCAATACTAATATGGCCAATCCTCATCAGGCCACTGCCTAGCCTAGTAAAGGAGATTACCATCACACAATCCAAAGCGCCTTCAGATTAATATTGGTGGCGTTTATATGAGCGAGCGCGCCGATGTTGGCTTGGCACATAACACAATCACCAGCAACATCAACATCGTTTCTCCCACGCAAAACATGACACGCCATCCGTTCATTCTTCGAGAAGATGTAACTGCCAACATATGCTACAACGACACCAGAGTTGGTGGGTCATGATTGAATAGATTAGGCAAAGAAAAGCTATTGTGGGCTTAAAAACCTGGACTGACAGGGTCCGTCTCATCTTAGCTGGACTGGACGCTTTGACTCGATCCGATTTTCCTTTTGTTAATATAAAAAAAAAAAAAAAACTGGTGTAGTTCTTGGATACGCTTGCAATTACATCTTCTCGATGAATGAACGGATGGCGCTTGATGGTTTTGGATGGAGTAACGTCGCTGACGTTGGTGTTATGTGCCATGCTAGAATCACCACCCTAGCTCATATAGGTGCCGCAAATATTGGATAACGCCAGAGTCAAAAATATTAATGAGAAGGTCCTTTGTCTTGTTCTAATTGACCTTCTAAAGACTATGTGTCCTTGTTACCGCTTTGCTGCTTCACTGGAATGATCGACGACAATTGATTTTGATCAGGATTTGTTGGATGGTAGTATCCCTTATTACTTTTAGGAGTTCCTCGATGAACATTGAACATATTAGTCTTGGCGAATGGAAAGCGCAGGCAATACAATTATGGCCAATCCTCATCAGGCAACAGCCAAGCCTAGTAAAGGAGATTACCATCCCACAATCCAAAGCGCCTTCTAATTAATATTTAAGACTCCAGCCTTGTCCAATATTGGTGGCATTTATATGAGCCAGCGCGCTAATGTTGGCATGGCACATAACACAATCACCAGCAACATCAACGGCGTTACTCCCTCAGAAAAGATGACACGCCATCCGTTCAATATTCGAGAAGATGTAAATGCCCGCATATCCAACAAAGACACCAGCGTTAGTGGGTCATGATTGACTAGATTGGGCCAAGAAAAGGTGTTGTGGGCTCGAAAACCTGGACTTAGAGGGTCCGTGTCAGCTTAGCTAGACTGGACACTTTGACTTGATTTGATTTTCCTTTTGTTAATAGAAAAAAAATAATTCTCATAATAAAAACTGGTGTAGTTCTTGGATACGCTTGCAATTACATCTTCTCGTTGAATGAACGGATGGCGCGTGATGTTTTTGGATGCAGTAACGTCGCCAACGTTGGTGTTATGTGCCATCCTAGAATCACTGCGCTAGCTCATATACGTGCCGCAAATATAGGATAACGCCAGAGTAAAAAATATTAATGAGAAGGTCCTTTGACTTGTTGTAATTGACCTTCTAAAGACTATGTGTCCTTGTTACCGCTTTAATGCTTAACTGGAACGATCGACGACAATTGAGTTTGATCAGGATTTGTTGGATGGTAGTATCCCTTATTAGTTTTGGGAGTTGCCAGATGAACATTGACCATATTAGTCTTGGCGAATGGAAAGGGCAGGTAATACTAATATGGCCAATCCTCAATAGGCAACTGCCAAGCCTAGTAAAGGAGATTACCATCACACGATCCAAAGCGTCTTCTAATTAATATTTATAACTCTAGCCTTTCCAATATTGGTGGCGTTTATATGAGCCAGCGCGCCGACGTTGGCATGGCACATAACACAATCACCAGCAACATCAACGGCGTTACTCCCTCGCAAAACATGACACGCCATCCGTTCAATCATCGAGAAGATGTAATTGCCAACATATGCAACAAGGACACCAGCGTTAGTGGGTCACGATTGACTAGATTGGGCCATGAAAAGCTGTTGTGGGCTCAAAAACCTAGACTTATAGGGTCCCTGTCAGCTTAGCTGGACTGGACACTTTGACTCGATCCGATGTTACTTTTCTTAATATAAAAAAAAAAACAACTCATAATAAAAACTGGTGTAGTTCTTGGAGACGCTTGCAATTACATTTTCTCGATGATTGAACGGATGGCGTGTGATTTTTTGGATGGAGTACCGTCGCTGACGTTGGTGTTATGTGCCATGCTAGAATCATTGCGCTAGCTCATATACATGCTACAAATATAGGATAACGCCAGAGTCGAAAATATTATTGAGAAGGTCCTTCATATGGTAGAATCCCTTATTAGTTTTGGGAGTTTCCGGATGAACATTGACCATATTAGTCTTGGCGAATGGAAAGGGCAGGCAATACTAATATGACCAATCCTCATCAGGCAACTGCCAAGCCTAGTAAAGGAGATTACTATCACACGATCCAAAGCGCCTTCTGATTAATATTTATGACTCCAGCCTTCTCCAATATTGGTGGCGTTTATATGAGCCAGCGCGCCGATGTTGTCATGGCACATAACACAATCACCAGAAACATCAACGGCATTTCTCCCTCACAAAACATGACACGCCATTCGTTCAATCTTCGAGAAGATGTAATTGCCAGCATATCCAACAACGACACCAGCGTTAGTGGGTCACGATTGACTATATTGGGCCAAGAAAAGCTGTTGTGGGCTCGAAAACCTGGACTTATAGCGTCCGTGTCAGCTTAGCTGGATTGGACACTTTGACTAGATCCGATTTTCCTTTTGTTAATATAAAAAAAAAACAACTCATAATAAAAACTGGTCTAGTTATTGGATACGCTTGCAATTACATCTTCTTGATGAATGAACGTATTGTGCGTGATGGTTTTGGATAAAGTAACATCGCTAACGTTGGTGTTATGTGCCATGGTAGAATCACCGCGCTAGCTCATATACGTGCCGCAAATATTGGATAATGCCAGAGTCAAAAATATTATTGAGAAGGTCCTTTGACTTGTTGTAATTGACCTTCTAAAGACTATGTGTACTTGTTACCGCTTTGCTGCTTAACTGGAACGATCGACGACAATTGCTTTTGATCAGGATTTGTTGGATGGTCCCCTTCTTAGTTTTGAGAGTTGCCGGATGAACATTGACCATATTAGTCTTGGAAAATGGAAAGGGCAGGCAATACTAATATGGCCAAACCTCATCAGGCAACTGCCAAGCCTCGTAAAGGAGATTACCGTCAGACGATCCAAAGAGCCTTTTGATTAATATTTATGACTCCAGCCTTCTCCAATATTGGTTGCGTTTATATGAGCCAGCGTGCCGATGTTGGCAGGGAACATAACATAATCACCAGCAACATCAACGGCGTTACTCCCTTGCAAAACATGACACACCATCCCTTCAATCTTCGAGAAGATGTTATTGCAAGCATATCCAACAACTACGCCAGCGTTAGTGGGTCACGATTGAATAGATTGGGCCAAGAAAAGCCGTTGTGGGCTCAAAAACCTGGATTGATTGGGTCCATGTTAGCTTAGCTGGACTGGACACTTTGACTCGATCCGATGTTACTTTTCTTAATATAAAAAAAAAAAAAAAACTCATAATAAAAACTGGTGTAGTTATTGGAGACGCTTGTAATTACATCTTCTCGATGATTGAACGGATGGCGTGTGATGTTTTTGGATGGAGTAAAGTTGCTGACGTTGGTGTTATGTGCCATGCTAGAATCATCGCGCTAGCTCATATATGTGCCGCAAATATAGGACAACGCCATAGTAAAAAAAATTAATGATAAGGTCCTTTGTATTGTTCTAATTGACCTTCTAAAGACTATGTGTACTTGTTACCGCTTTTGCTGCTTAACTGGAACGATCGACGACAATTGCTTTTGATCAGGATTTGTTGGATGGTCCAATCCCTTATTAGTTTTGGGAGTTGTCGGATGAACATTGACCATATTAGTCTTGGCGAATGGAAAGGGCAGGCAATACTGATATGGCCAATCCTCATCAGGCAACTACCAAGCCTACTAAAGGAGATTACCATCACACGATCCAAAGCGCCTTTTGATTAACATTTTTGACTCAAGCCTTCTCCAATATTGGTGGCGTTTATATGAGCCAGCGCGCCCATGTTGGCATGGCACATAACACAATCACCAGCAACATCAACGGCGTTACTCCCTCGCAAAACATGACACACCCACCGTTCAATCTTCGAGAAGATGTAATTGCCAGCATATCCAACAACGGCACCAGCGTTAGTGGGTCACGATTGACTATATTGGGCCAAGAAAAGCTGTTGAGGGCTCGAAAACCTGGACTTACAGGGTCTGTGTCAGCTTAGCTGGACTGGACACTTTGACTCCATCCGATTTTCCTTTTGTTAACATAAAAGAAAAAATCTCATAATAAAAACTGGTGTAGTTCTTGGATATGCTTGCAATTACATCTTCTCGATGAATGAACGGATGGCGCGTGATGGTTTTAGATGAAGTAACGTCGCTAACATTGGTGTTATGTGCCATCCTAGAATCTCTGCACTAGCTCATATACGTGCCGCAAATATAGGATAATGCCAGAGTCAAAAATATTAATGAGAAGGTCCTTTGACTTGTTGTCATTGACCGTCTAAAGACTATGTGTCCTTGTTATGGCTTTAATGCTATACTAGAATGATCGACGACAATTGATTTTGATTAGGATTTGTTGGATGGTAGAATCTCTTATTAGTTTTGGGAGTTGCCAGTTGAACATTGACCATATTAGTCTTGGCGAATGGAAAAGGCAGGCAATACTAATATGGCCAATCCTCATCAGGCAACTGCCAAGCCTAGTAAAGGAGATTACCATCACACGATCCAAAGCGCCTTCTGATTAATATTTATGACTTCAGCCTTCTGCAATATTGGTGGCGTTTATGTGAGCCAGCGCGCCGACGTTGGCATGGCACATAACACAATAACGAGCAACATCAACGGCGTTTCTCCCACACAAAACCTAACACACCATCCGTTCAATTTTCAAGAAGATGTGATTGCCAGCGTATCCAACAACGACACCCGCGTTAATGGGTCACGATTGACTATATTGGGCCAAGAAAAGCTGTTGTGGGCTCGAAAACCTGGACTTATAGTGTCCATGTCAACTTAGCTGGACTGGACACTTTGACTCGATCCGATTTTCCTTTTGTAAATATAAAAAAAAATCTCATAATAAAAACTGGTGTAGTTCTTTGACACCCTTGCAATTACATCTTCTTGCTGAATGAACGGATCGCGCGTGATGGTTTTGGCTGAAGTAACGTCGCTAACGTTGGGTTTTTGTGCCACACTAGAATCACTGCGCTAGCTCATATACGTGCCGCAAATATTAATGAGAAGGTCCTTTGACTTGTTGTAATTGACCTTCTAAAGACTATGTGTCCTTGTTACCACTTTAATGCTTAACTGGAACGATCGACGACAATTGATTTCGATCAGGATTTGTTCGATGGTAGTATGCCTTATTAGTTTTCGGAGTTGCCCGACGAACATTGACCATAATAGTCTTGGTGAATGGGAAGGGCAGGCAATACTAATATGGCTAATCCTCATGAGGCAACTGCCAAGCCTAGTAGAGGAGATTACCATAACACGATCCAAAGCGCCTTTTGATTAAAATTTGTGAGTCCAGCGTTCTCTAATATTGGTGGCATTTCTATGAGCCAGTGCGCCGATGTTGGCATGGCACATAACACAATCACCAGCAACATCAACGGCGTTACTCCATCGCAAAACATGACATGACATCCGTTCAATCTTCGAGAAGACGTAATTCCCAGCATATCCAACAACGACACCAGCGTTAGTGGGTCACCATTGAATAGATTGGGCCAAGAAAAGTTGTTGTGGGCTAAAAAACCGTGTCTGACAAGGTCCATGTCAACTTAGCTAGACTAGACACTTTGAGTCGATCCAATTTTCCTTTTGTTAATATATAAAAAAAAAACCTCAAAATAAAAACTGGTGTAGTTCTTGGCTACGCTGGCAATTACATCTTCTCGATGATTGAACGGATGGTGCGTGATGTTTTTGGATGGAGTAACGTCGCTGACGTTGGTGTTATGCGGCATGCCAGAATCACCGCACTAGCTCATATACGTGCCGGAAATATAGGATAATGCCAGAGTCAAAAATATTAATGAGAAGGTCCTTTGTCTTGTTCTAATTGACCTTCTAAAGACTTTGTGTCTTTGTTACCACTTTAATGCTTAATTGGAATGATTGACAACAATTGATTTCGATCAGGATTTGTTGGATGGTAGTATCCCTTTTTAGTTTTGGGAGTTGCCGGATGAACATTGACCATATTAGTCTTGGCGAATGGAAAGGGCAGGCAATACTAATATGGCCAATCCTCATTAGGCAACTGCCAAGCGTAGTAAAGGAGATTACCATCACACGATCCAAAGCGTATTCTAATTAATATTTATGACTCCAGCCTTCTCCAATATTGGTGGTGTTTATATGAGTCAGCGCGCTGATGTTGGCATAGCACATAACACAATCACCAGCAACATTAACGGCGTTACTCCCTCACAAAACTTGACACAGCATCCGGTCAATCTTCGAGAAGATGTAATTGCTAGCATATCCAACAACGACACGAGTGTTAGTGGGTCACGTTTGACTAGATTGGGCCATGAAAAGCTGTTGTTGGCTCAAAAATGTGGACTATTATGGGGTCCGTGTCAGCTTAGCTGGACTAGACACTTTGACTCGATCCCATTTTCCTTTTGTTAATATATAAAAAAAAATCTCATAATAAAAACTGGTGTAGTTCTTGGATATGCTTGCAATTACATCTTTTTGATGCATCAACGAATCGCGTGTGATGGTATTGGATGAAGTAAATATGCCATGCTAGAATCACCGCGCTGGCTCATATACGTGCCCCAAATATAGGATAACGCCAGAGTCAAAAATATTAATGAGAAGGTTCTTTGACTTGTTGTAATTGACCTTCTAAAGACTATGTGTACTTGTTACCGCTTTGCTACTTAACTGGAACGATCGACGACAATTGCTTTTGATCAGGATTTGTTGGATGGTAGTATCCCTTATAGTTTTGGGAGTTGCCGGATGAACATTGACCATATTAGTCTTGGCGAATGGAAAGGGCAGGCAATACTAAAATGGCCAATCCTCATCAGGCAACTTTCAAGCCTAGTAAAGGAGATTACCATCACACGATCCAAAGGGCCTTCTGATTAATATTTATGACTCCAGCCTTCTCCAATATTGGTGGCGTTTATATGAGCCAGCGCGCCGATGTTGGCATGGCACATAACACAATCACCAGCAACATCAACGGCGTTAGTCCCTCGCAAAACATGACACACCATCCTTTCAATCTTCGAGAAGATGTAATTGCCAGCATATCCAACAACGACACCAGCGTTAGTGGGTCACGATTGAATATATTGGGCCAAGAAAGCTGTTGTGGGCTCAAAAACCTGGATTGATTGGGTCCATGTTAGCTTAGCTGGACTGGACACTTTGACTCGATCCGATGTTACTTTTCTTAATATCAAAAAACAAACTCATAATAAAAACTAGTGTAGTTATTGGAGACGCTTGCAATTACATCTTCTCGATGATTGAACGGATGGCGTGTGATGTTTTTGGATGGAGTAAAGTTGCTGACGTTGGTGTTATGTGCCATGCTAGAATCATCGCGCTAGCTCATATATGTGCCGCAAATATAGGATTACGCCATAGTCAAAAAAATTAATGAGAAGGTCTTTTGTATTGTTTTAATTGACCTTCTAAAGACTATGTGTACTTGTTACCGCTTTGCCGCTTAATTGGAATGATGGACTACAATTGCTTTTGATCAGGATTTGTTGGATGGTCGAATCCCTTATTAGTTTTGGGAGTTGCCGGATGAACATTGACCATATTAGTCTTGGCGAATGGAAAGGGCAGGCAATACTAATATGGCCAATCCTCATCACGCAACTACCAAGCCTAGTAAAGGAGATTACCATCACACGATCCAAAGCGCCTTTTGATTAACAATTATGGCTCGAGACTTCTCCAATATTGGTGGCGTTTATATGAGCCAGGGCGCCGATGTTGGTATGGCACATAACACAATCACCAGCAACATCAACATTGTTACTCTCTCACAAAACATGACACACCCATCGTTCATTCTTCGAGAAGATGTAAATGCCCGCATATCCAACAAAGACACTAGCGTTAGTGGGTCACGATTGAATAGATTGGGCCAAGAAAAGCTGTTGTGGGCTCAAAAACCTGGATTGATAGGGTCCATGTTAGCTTAGCTAAACTAGACACTTTGACTCGATCCGATGTTACTTTTCTTAATAAATAAATAAAAAAACTCATAATATAAACTGGTGTAGTTCTGGGAGACGCTTGCAATTACATCTTCTCGATAATTGAAGGGATGGCGTGTGATGTTTTTGGATGGAGTAACATCGCTGACGTTGGTGTTATGTGCCAGGCTAGAATCATCGCGCTTGCTCATATACGTGCCGCAAATATAGGATAACGCCAGAGTAAAAAATATTAATGAGAAGGTCCTTTGTATTGTTCTAATTGACCTTCTAAAGACTATGTGTACTTGTTACCGCTTTGCTGCTTAACTGGAACGATCGACGACAATTGCTTTTGATCAGGATTTGTTGGATGGTAGGATCCCCTATTAGTTTTGGGAGTTGCCAAATGAACATTGACCGTATTAGTCTTGGCGAATGGAAAGGGCAGGCAATACTAATATGGCCAATCCTCATCAGGCAACTACCAAGCCTAGTAAAGGAGATTACCATCACACGATCCAAAGCGCCTTCTGATTAATATTTATGACTCCAGCCTTCTCGAATATTGGTGGCGTTTATGTGAGCCAGCGCGCCGATGTTGGCATGGCACATAACACAATCACCAGCAACATCAACGGCGTTACTCCCACGCAAAACATGAAACACCATCTGTTCAATCTTCGAGAAGATGTAATTGCCAGCATATCCAACAAAGACACCAGCGTTAGTGGGTCACGATTGACTATATTGGGCCAAGAAAAGTAGTTGTGGGCTCGAAAACCTGGACTTATAGCGTCCGTGTCAACTTAGCTGGAATGGACACTTTGACTCTATCCGATTTTCCTTTTGTTAATATAAAAAAAAAATCTCATAATAAAAACTGGTGTAGTTCTTTGATACGCTTGCAATTACATCTTCTTGATGAATGAACAAATCGCGCGTGATGGTTTTGGATGAAGTAACATCGCTAATGTTGGTTTGATGTGCCATGCTAGAATCACTGCGCTAGCTCATTTACGTGCCGCAAATATAGGATAACGCCAGAGCCAAAAATATTAATGAGAAGGTCCTTTGACTTGTTGTAATTGACCTTCTAAAGACTATGTGTCCTTGTTACCACTTTAATGCTTAACTGGAACGATCGACGACAATTGATTTCGATCAGGATTTGTTGGATAGTAGTATCCCTTATTAGTTTTGGGTGTTGCCCGATGAAGATTGACCATAATAGTCTTGGCAATTTGAAAGGGCAGGCAGTACTAATATGGCCAATCCTCATGAGGCAACTGCCAAGCCTAGTAAAGGAGATTACCATCACACAATCCAAAGTGCCTTCTAATTAATATTTTTGACTCCATCCTTCTCCAATATTGGTGGCATTTCTATGAGCCAGTGCGCCGATGTTGGCAGGGCACATAACACAATCACCAGCAACATCAACGACGTTACTCCCTTGCAAAACATGACATGCCATCTGTTCAATCTTCGAGAAGACGTAATTGCCAGCATATCCAACAACGACACCAGCGTTAGTGGGTCACGATTGAATAGATTGGGCCAAGAAAAGGTGTTGTGGGCTCAAAAACCTGGACTGACAGGGTCCGTGTCAACTGAGTTGGACTGGACACTTTGAGTCGATCCAATTTTCCTTTTGTTAAAATAAAAAAATAAAATAAAAACTGGTGTAGTTCTTGGCTACGCTTGCAATTACATCTTCTCGATGATTGAACAGATGGTGGGTGATGTTTTTGGATGGAGGAACGTCGCTGACGTTGGTGTTATGCGCCATGCCAGAATCACCGCGCTAGCTCATATACGTGCCGCAAAGATAGGATAACGCCAGAGTCAAAAATATTAATGAGAAGGTCCTTTGTCTTCTTCTAATTGACCTTCTAAAGACTATGTGTCCTTGATACCGCTTTGGAGCTTAATTGGAACGAACGACGACGATTGCTTTTGATCAGGATTTGTTGGATGGTAGAACCCTTTATTAATTTTGGGAGTTGCGGGATAAACATTCGACATATTAGTCTTGGCGAATGGAAAAGGCAGGCAATACTCTTATGGCCAATCCTCATCAGGCAACTGCCAAGCATAGTAAAGGAGATTACCATCCCACAATCCAAAGCGCCTTCTAATTAATATTTATGACTCCAGCCTTCTCTAATATTGGTGGCGTTTATATGAGCCAGCGCGCTGATGTTGGCATGGCACATAACACAATCACCAGCAACATCAACGGCGTTACTCCCTCACAAAACATGACATGCCATCCGTTCAATCATCAAGAAGATGTAAATACCCGCATATCAAACAAAAACACCAGCGTTAGTGGGTCACGATTGAATAGATTGGACCAAGAAAAGCTGTTGTGGTCTCAAAAACCTGGACTGATAGGGTCCGTGTTAGCTTAGCTGGACTGGACACTTTGACTCGATCCGATGTTACTTTTCTTAATAAAAAAAAAACTCATAATAAAAACTGGTGTAGTTCTGGGAGACACTTGCAATTTCATCTTCTCGATGATTGAAGGGATGGCGTGTGATGTTTTTGGATTGAGTAACGTCACTGACGTTGGTGTTATGTGCCATGCTAGAATCATCGCGCTAGCTCATATACGTGCGGCAAATATAGGATAACGCCAGAGTCAAAAATATTAATGAGAAGGTCCTTTGTATTGTTCTAATTGACCTTCTAAAGACTATGTGTACTTGTTACCGCTTTGCTGCTTAACTGGAACGATCGACGACAATTGCTTTTGATCAGGATTTGTTGGATGGTAGAATCCCTTATTAGTTTTGGGAGTTGCCCGATGAACATTGACCATAATAGTCTTGGCAAATGGAAAGGGCAGGCAATACTAATATGGCCAATCGTCATGAGGCAACTGCCAAGCCTAGTAAAGGAGATTACCATCCCACAATCCAAAGCGCCTTCTGATTAATATTTATGAGTCCAGCGTTCTCCAATATTGGTGGCGTTTCTATGGGCCAGCGCGCTGATGTTGCCATGGCACATAACACAATCACCAGCAACATCAACGGCGTTACTCCCTCGCAAAACATGACACGCCATCCGTTCAATCTTCGAGAAGACGTAATTGCCAGCATATCCAACAACGACACCAGCGTTAGTGGGTCACGATTGAATAGATTGCGCCAAGAAAAGCATTTGTGGGCTCAAAAACCTAGACTGGCAGGGTCCGTGTCAGCTTAGCTGGACTGGACACTTTGAGTCGATCTGATTTTCCGTTTGTTAATATTAAGAAAAAAAAACCTCATAATAAAAACTGGTGCAGTTCTTGGCTACGCTGGCAATTACATATTCTCAATGATTGAACGGATGGTGGGTGATGTTTTTGGATGGAGTAACGTTGCTGACATTGGTGTTATGTGCCATGCTAGAATCACCGCGCTAGCTCATATACGTGCCGCAAATATAGGATAACGCCAGAGTCAAAAATATTAATGAGAAGGTCCTTTGTCTTGTTCTAATTGACCTTCTAAAGACTATGTGTCCTTGTTACCACTTTAATGCTTAACTGGAACGATCGACGACAATTGATTTCGATCAGGATTTGTTGGATGCTAGTATCCCTTATTAGTTTTGGGAGTTGCCGTATGAACATTGACCATATTAGTTTAAGTGATGATCCTTTAGGATGAGATATGAGATATACTCGATGGAAACTAGGCAAATCTTATCTTGGTGGATTGTCGATCTTTGAATTGAATGAGTCTTGGTAGACTATTGATATTTGAACTGAATGAATGGTATTATATTTTAGGCTTGAATCTATGTTGCGGTGAAGGCATAGTGAATGTCTTTGCCGGACTGAACCAAATGAGTTATTCGTGGTGTTGATTTTGATGATTCTAGGCTTGAATTGGTGGTGACTAAGGTATAGGAATGATTCGGCTAAATGGTGTGTTAGATTGGAAATACTTGAGTTTGGATGTTTTCAAAGCTCTAAGATTTTATATGCAAACTACCTTGAAAATCTTAAGGTCGGAACTGAGTTTGATGACTCGCCGATGCGTTGATTTTGGTATTTCAAGAAAGGCTTATGATTTTGGTATTTCAAAGTTTTTAGTGTCAAAAATCTTTACGACAGGACCAATATTATCGACTCGCCGAACTATGCATTTCAATACTTCAAGAAATGCTTATGGTTTTTGGAGAAAATTATCACATGTACATTCCAAGTTTTGAACTTCAACCGAGAATCAGATTTTGATTGTGAGCAATTTTAGAAAATCTCTTGAATTTCGTCAAAATTTATGAGTACTGTGACACCGTACAAAGAATTCTGAACTTTTTATAGAAAATGTTCCAACCCATCGGAGTTGGGATTGAGATTGGAATTTTGCCAACGTACCGATTTCAATTTACTAAGGGTTTTGATAAAGTATTTTATTTCGCGCCGTGATGCAAGTACGACTCAAGGCTTTACATGTGAATTCCCAAAAACATTTGGAAATTTTAACGTGATCATGAATTTTATGGAATTGGTATCATGCTTTGATTTTGTGAATTGGTTTCAACGATATGGGATTTACCTATTTTCAAAGACTAGTAATGTTATATTGTTGTGTCTTTGAAATCCCTGTTTTGCATTATTTGATATTATAAGGTGGAATTTTCAAGAACTCAGAGGATTTTCCACATTGGTGATTCGAAAATGTTTTGACATGGAAATGACATATGATTTCAAAGCTTGCTGTTGTTGTTGAATGCTTTTAAAAACCTCAGTTTGTATTGTTAGATTTCATGAAGGAAGATTTTCAAGCATTCAAAAAACGAAATTTCAGATGTGGTTGTTGTTTTAAAACTGTCTATGGTATTGAGATAAATTAAGATATGTTAAGAGCTTGCATCCTTAACTTTAGAGGTAGTATCAACCCGACCCTAATTGCATACTCGCTCGTGAAGCCATCAAAATAGATGAGGAATTGATGTACATTGAAGAGCCTGTGTAAGTGCTGGATCGAAAGGAACAAATTCTCAGGACCAAGAGAATTCTATGGTGATATCATGATGTGGAGGGAGCCACATGGGAGAGTAAAAATGAGATGAGGAAAAGGTACCCTCACTTGTTTTAAGAGACATAGGAAATGTCTAATTTCGAGGACGAAATTCCCTAAGGAGGGGAGAATTGTGGCACCCGAGAATTTTAACAATCCTCGAATGTATGATGACCATGACAAATCAATAGAAGTACTGTTGGATGGTGCCATTAGTATTTTGCATGAGCATTGTTTGATTCCATTGTGGAACTGATGGGCCGCGTTTAGAAATATTTTGATCGTCGCATAAGGCATAGACCCATCCCTGTGTACTATCATTGATGCGACCGAGATTGTGCCACAAGATGGATTGACAAGAAATTTTCTATACTTGGCCATGTACCCTACGAATCGAACCATCCTTGTTTATTGTTATAGCATCATACGGCCATATGAATAAGCCGTATGTAACTCATGCACATGCGGAGATTTAAGGCGAATATTTAGAATAAAGTGTGGCTGGATATTAAGAGTAATAAAGTTGCAACCCACCGACCCAAACCACTCCATAGTAACTATTTAATTAGTCGACATAATGGTCAACAAGAGAGAAGAGATGTTGACCGAGACCCTGTAAATGATGGCCACGTCGCTAGAGGAGGAGTGACAACTGGAGTTCCGCCCATTGCATGGACGAGCAAGCTGATGAGTGCTCACCCACAAGCCTCCGTGTTTCCCTGTTACAAGCTGCCACGAAGCAGCTAATGATTAGCAAAGAATTAATTTAAAATTTAAATGAACTTATAGAAGAATAAATGGACTGAGTAGTCGAGGAAGAGAGGAGAAGAGAATCGGAAAAAGACTTCTCCCCCCACACTTGTCTCCTCCGTAATCACACTTGTCCTTTGACATTAAACACTTGGGCTTGTTGTACCTACACCTGTCCTCCATGCATGCATCCACTGAATATCACCGCGCTAGCTCATATACGTGCTGCAAATATAGGATAACGCTAGAGTCAAAAATATTAATCAGAAGGTCCTTTGTCTTGTTCTAATTGACCTTATAAAGACTATGTGTCCTTGTTACCGCTTTGCAGCTTAATTGGAACGATCAACGACGATTGCTTTTGATCAGGATTTGTTTGGAGTCCGATTTTGGCTTCAATGTCTTCATGGAAGTTGTAGCTAACATCTTTTACTATAACATACTGAAATTTCATGGAAAATAATGGAGATATGAGGGGTTAAAGTTCTATTATACGGAGACCCTAGATCTCTGAAGTTTTCACTGATCTCTTGCTGGATTCTTGTTTGCATGTTGATTTCTGTTGAAGATTTGACTTCCATTTCTTGATGAAAGTTGTAGGTGACACCTTAAAATACAACATACTCAAATTTGAAGCGAAAAGAACAAGTATATCTTGGTGAATCAGCTAGATCTTGGAAACGACGGTTCTGGTGAAGTATTCCGAGACACCCGAGACTTCATGGACTTAAATGGTGACCATACTTTGGTTATTTGACCTAGATCTCTTCATGAAACTTGTAAAGGACACCTTGGTACATAACATACTCAAATTTCAGAGGAAACGAAAGAGAATAGATGGGTGAAATCTTAAAATTTCGGAGATGTGTATTCTGGAGGACGCGGTAGTGGTTCCAGAAGTTTCGTGGGGTTGTATAAATTAATCTAAAAAGAATTTGGCTTGGAGTTCTGCATCAAAAATGCACGATAATGTGTTGGCTATCACCCTGTAATTTGAATTTACTAATTTTTGGAGGCCATATGAGTATTTTAATCGAATTTATTTGGAAACTGTGCAATTCTGGTCATTATCCGAATATCATGTGCTATTTTGTGGAAATTGTGAATTTGTGAGAAATTCAATTTGGCCATGAATTTTGTATGAAATTGTGACCCTATTGATTTGTTTAAAGATTGTTTGAATATTATGATTTTAGGAAAGTCAAAGATATTAAATTTAATATTTATTTATGAAAATAAATAAATATAATAATAAAATAATAATAAAATAATAATAAAATAGTAAGGGATTATTTTATTGGCCATGAATTTCATTAAATTTATTATGCATTGTTATATGACATTGGTGTATGTATGATCATCAATTGTGGTGCATGTGTGAATCCTATGCCATGTAATAATGAGATTAAAAGGATGGTGATATGTGAGTAAGAGGATGTGGTGGATGATGATGCTCGGTGGCCTAGTGGCGTAATTCCGGAGATTCCCCGGGAGTGTCGGGATGCCCGGTGGTATACGGTACGTAATTCCAGGGGAAGCCTGGTGGTATGTCGGTACATAATTCCGGAAGCCTTGTCGGAGGTCTTTGCCCGAAGGGAATGCCTCGGGATGCTAGGATTTGGGTGCGAGATGCCCGGCTAGAAGGGTAAAGGCCGGATGTCCAGTTGTATCTTGGATACAAGCCCGGAGGTTCCTCGTGATGCTAGTTAAGATGCGAGATGCCCGGAATGTGGGGGGCCGGATGCCTGGTTGTATCTTGGATACATGCCCAGAGGTTTTTCTCGCATGAGATTTGAGTGTAAAATATGAGATAAAATTGATGAATCGAGGAAGGGTGATGTGGTGATCAAATTTAAAGATAAAGATGAAAATTAACTCATGGCATGATATGGTATGATATGCTTGATGATATGCATGATGATGGTGATGATATGTGATATGATATGATGATCACCCACGGTATGATATGCATGATGATATGCATGATGATGGTGATGATATGTGATGTGATATGATGATCACCCATGGTATGATATGCATGATGATATGCATGATATGTGATGTGATGATGTCATGATAAGGATGACATGTATGATATAATGATGCCATGATGATGATTATGATGATGACATATGATGATATGATACGCATGATGATAAGGCATGATGATGCATGATAGTATTACACATGGCTGCAAGGTAAGTTACGCCTCCAATGCATGTATGATTTGTATGATGTATTGAGTGGTTATTGGATTCCTTTATCTGCTGAGTGGTTGTACTTACCCCTTTTGGGGACCAACATTTTAGATTAGTAGATTCTTTGAACGGTTGGATACAACCGTGAGGAGGAGGATAGCAAGGGAAGGAGCTTTTGGACGCCGACACTGATCGATGGACTTTAAGTGTATGACTGTTGGAGGAAATGTCGGTCATCTTTTGAAGTGTAGTCGAATATAGAAGACTACGGCATTTTGATGTACCGATGAATGATGTCCATCTGATTTAAGTAAATAAAAGTGTACGGCTTTTACTTATCAATATTTAGTAGGTGTGCATCGTTTTTGTATATAGAGAAGGGAGTTAATGGATGTGCTTCTGCTATATGAATTGAGCAAGGGACCGATTAAAGAAAAAAAATGTGTAAACCCCCATGGTTGTATGGACCCACTGCAATTGAAATGGTATCAGAGTGACATATTAATAAGGCAAAAGAAAGGTACACGAACTGTGGCGACCCTAATCGGATTGGGGGCTGTCGAGGGGTGCCACATTCCTTTTGTTAATATAAAAAAAAAAAAACTCATAATAAAAACTGGTGTAGTTATTGGATACGCTTGCAATTACATCTTCTCGATGATTGAACGGATTGCGCGTGACAGTTTTGCAAGGAGTAACGTCGCTGACGTTGGTGTTATGTGCCACGCTAGAATCACCGCACTAGCTCATATACGTTCCGCAAATATAGGATAACGCCAGAGTCAAAATTATTAATGAGTAGGTCCTTTGTCTTGTTCTAATTGACCTTCTAAAGACTATATGTCCTTGTTACCGCTTTGCCCGATGAAAATTGATCATATTAGTCTTGGCGAATGGAAAGGGCAAGCAATACTAATATGGTCAATCCTCATCAGGCAACTGCCAAGCCTAGTAAAGGAGATTACCGTCCCACAATCCAAAGTGCCTTCTGATTAATATTTATGACTCCATCCTTCTCCAATATTTGTGGCGTTTATATGAGCCAGCCTGCCGATGTTGGCATGGCACATAACACAATCACCATTAACATCAACGGTGTTACTCCCTCGCAAAACATGACACGCCATCCGTTCAATCTTCGACAAGATGTAACTGCCAGCATATCCTATAACGACACCAGCGTTGGTGGGTCACGATTGAATAGATTGGGCCAAGAAAAGCTGTTGTGGGCTTCAAAACCTAGACTGATAGGGTCCATCTCAGCTTAAATGGACTGGACGCTTTGACTCGATCCGATTTTCCTTTTGTTAATATAGAAAAAAAACTCATAATAAAAACTGGTGTAGTTCATGGATACGCTTGCAATTACATCTTCTCGATGAATGAATGGATGGCGCGTGATGGTTTTGGAAGGAGTAACGTCGCTGACGTTGTTGTTATGTGCCATGCTAGAATCACCGCGCTAGCTCATATACGTGCCACAAATATAGGATAACGCCAGAGTCAAAAATATTAATGAGAAGGTCATTTGTCTTGTTCTAATTGACCTCCTAAAGACTATGTATCCTTGTTACCGCTTTGCTGCTTAACTGGAACGTTCGACGACCATTGATTTTAATCAGGATTTCCCTTATTAGTTTTGGGAGTTGCTTGATGAACCCTGAACATATTAGTCTTGGCGAATGGAAAGGGCAAGCAATACTATTATGGCCAATCCTCATCAGGCAACTGCCAAGCCTAGTAAAGGAGATTACCATCCCACAATCCAAAGCACCTTTTAATTAATATTTATGACTCCAGCCTTCTCCAATATTGGTGGCGTTTATTTGAGCCAGCGCGCTGATGTTGGCATGGCACATAACACAATCACCAGCAACATCAACAGCGTTAGTCCCTTGCAAAACATGACACACCATCCGTTCAATCTTCGAGAAGATGTAATTGCCAGCCTATCCAACAATGACACCAGCGTTAGTGGGTCACGATTGAATAGATTGGGCCAAGAAAAGCTGTTGTGGGCTCAAAAACCTGGACTGATGGGGTCCGTGTCAGCTTAGCTGGACTGGACACTTTGACTCAATCCGATTTTCCTTTTGTTAATACAAAAAAAAAAAAATCATAATAAAAACTGGAGTAGTTCTTTGATACGCTTGCAATTACATCTTCTCGATGATTGAACAGACGTCGTGTGATGTTTTTGGATGGAGTAACATCGCTGACGTTGGTGTTACGTGCCATGCTAGAATCTCCGCGCTAGCTCATACACGTGCCGCAAATATAGGATAACGCCAGAGTCAAAAATATTAATGAGAAGGTCCTTTGTCTTGTTTTGATTGACCTTCGAAAGACTATGTGTCCTTGTTACCGCTTTGCTGCTTAAGTGGAATGATTGAGGATGATTGCTTTTGATCAGGATTTGTTGGATGGTAGTCTCCCTTATTTGTTTTGGGAGTTGCTCGATGATCATTGACCATATTAGTCTTGGCGAATGGAAAGGGCAGGCAATACTAATATGGTCAATCCTCATTAGGCAATTGCCAAGCCTAGTAAAGGAGAATACCATCGCACAATCCAAAGCGCCTTCTAATTAATATTTATGACTCCAGCCTTCTCCAATTTTTGTGGCGTTTATATGAGCCGGCGTGCTGATGTTGGCATGGCACATAACACAATCACCAGCAACATCAACGGCTTTACTACCTCGCAAAACATGACACACCATCCGTTCAATCATCGAGAAGATGTAAATGCCGGCATATCCAACACCGACACAAGCGTTAGTGGGTCACGATTGATTAGATTGGGCCAAGAAAAGCTGTTGTGGCCTCAAAAACTTGGACCGATAAGGTCCGTGTCAGCTTAGCTGGACTGGACACCTTGACTTGATCCGATTTTCCTTTTGTTAATAATAAGAAAAAAAAACTCATCACAAAAATTGGAGTAGTTATTGGATACGCTTGTAATTACATCTTCTCAATGATTGAACGGATGGCGTGTGATGTTTTTGGATGGAGAAACGTCGCTGACGTTGGTGTTATGTGCCATGCTAGAATCACCGCACTAGCTCATATACGAGCCGCAAATATAGGATAATGCCAGAGTCAAAAATATTAATGAGAAGTTCCTTTGTCTTGTTCTAAGTGACCTTCGAAAGACTATGTGTCCTTGTTCCCACTTTGCTGCTTAACTGGAATGATTGAGGATAATTGCTTTTGATCAGGATTTGTTAGATGGTAGTCTCCCTTATTTGTTTTGGGAATTGCTCGATGAACATTGACCATATTAGTCTTGGCGAATGGAAAGGGCGGGCAATACTAATATGGTCAATCCTCATCAGGCAATTGCCAAGCCTAGTAAAGGAGATTACCATCACACAATCCAAAGAGCCTTCTGATTAATATTTATGACTCCAGCCTTCTCCAATTTTTGTCGCGTTTATATGAGCCGGCGCGCTGATGTTGGCATGGCACATAACACTATCACCAGCAACATCAATGGCTTTACTTGTAACACCCCGAACCCTTCGCAGGTCGTTAACAGTGCCGATGTTACATCTTTATCCATCTCTATCTATTGGCTAAATAAAGCCTTGCCAGATTACAGGCATTTTTTTTTTTTTTTTTTTTTAAACGGTCCCATGCGCGACTCATAGCGGAAGCAAATAAATATCACCATCTATCTCCCTACCAATCCCATGATACAAATACACACCGACTAAACACCACGATTTTATAAACAGTGTTGACGCTTTGCTTACATGCATACATATAGCGAGATGGGGTTTTTCCTCGGGTCGGTACAAAAAAGAAAGAAAAGGGTAAGGATTCTGCCATGTCCTCCCTAAAATCTCAAAAAGGAACTCCGACCTCTAACATCATATGAGCACAAAAACCCTCCCATCACGAGCGTCAACTATCTATACCAAAAAGCGGTCTAGCTCCTACTCCTCGCGTGCGATCTCACACCCATCCCGGTGCGTCAGGTGGTGGCGGCGGCAGCATCCCCCGCATCACTCCATCCCGTCGTATGTGCACGGACAAAAACTCTTGTATGACAGGGCCCCCAGCCAGGCCGATATCATACATGACTAAGCATCGCACTCGGATGAACGTCAATCCGGGCACAGAGGGACAATCTATCTCAGTCATCTCCACCTCGACGTCAGACGGAATACCGTAAAACACGCCACGCGAAACAGCAGGCAGCGGCATAGTGCTAATCTGAAATGTTATCCCCAAAAGGGGTGAGTACGGCCACTCGGCAGATAGGAAATCCAATAACAACTCAGTGCACCATGCATACCATCATACAATTCAGGCATCACTTACCTTTTTGATGACAAGCGTATTCATGCATCATCATAGCATACATATCATCATTAACCATGCATCACCATGCATATCACATCATATCATCATTAGCCATGCATCACCATGCATATCACATCATCATTAGCCATGCATCACCATGCATATCACATCATATCATCATTGGCCATGCATCACCATGCATATCACATCATCATTAACCATGCATCACCATGCATATCACATCATATCATCATTGGCCATGCATCACCATGCATATCACATCATCATTAACCATGCATCACCATGCATATCACATCATATCATCATTGGCCATGCATCACCATGCATATCACATCATCATTAACCATGCATCACCATGCATATCACATCATATCATCATTGGCCATGCATCACCATGCATATCACATTATCATTAACCATGCATCACCATGCATATCACATCATATCATCATTGGCCATGCATCACCATGCATATCACATCATATCATCATTGGCCATGCATCACCATGCATATCACATTATCATTAACCATGCATCACCATGCATATTACATCATATCATCATTTTCCATTTTTATTTATCAATTGATCCCCACATTATCTTTTCTCAAATCATCACCATCCCTTCGGGCAGAAACCTCCGACAGGGTATCATTATCAATCCTTCGGGCAGAAACCTCCGACAGGATTCCATGATCAATTTGATCATCACCCTTCGGGCAGAAACCTCCGACAGGGTTCCCAGCATTCCAGCCATCTCATGGCCACCGGGCTTCCGGCCCCCACATTCCGGGCATCTCGCACCTCAACTAGCATCACGAGGAACCTCCCTTCGGGCGAAACCTCCGACAGGGACTTCCGGTCTTTACCCTTCTAACCGGGGATCTCGCACCCTAATCCTGGCATCGCGAGTCACTTCCGGGCATGTATCCGAGATACAACCGGACTTCCGGCCCCCCACATTCCGGGCATCCTGAAACTCCCAGGGAATCTCTGGAATCACGCCCCCAGGCCACCAGACAACATCCTCCATCACAACCTCTTACTCACATACCATTTTCCACTTTCATCATTCTTTTCATCTTGTTATTTCATGGCATATGATTTACATACATGCATCACAATTCATGATCATTCATACATCAATGCCATATAACAATACATCATAATTCATGATCATACATGCATCAATGTCACATAGCAATGCATCATAATTCATGATCATTCATACATCAATGCCATATAACAATACATCATAATTAATGATTTCACATGCATCAATGTCATATAGCAATGCATCATAGTTCAATAGGACTCATGGCCAATAAAATAATCCACCTTTTATTTTTTTTTTTTTATTATTTTATTATATTATTATATTATTATTTTATTATTTTATTTATTTTCATAAATAAATATTATATTTAATATTTATGATTTTCCAAAAATCATAATCTTCAATCAATCCTTAAACAAACAATTAGAATCAGATTCCACATAAAATCCATGGCTAATTCGCATTTTACATAATTTCCCAAATTTCCACAAAACACTCACAACATTCGGATCATGGCCAGATTGCACAGTTTTCGAATTAATTCAATTAAAATACTCATATGACCTCCGAAAATTCCCAAATTTCACAGGATGATAGCCAACATATTTTCGTGCATTTTTCATGAAGAACTCTTAGCCAAATTCTTTATAGATTAATTTATATAACTCCACGAAGCTTCTGGAACCTCTACCGTTTCGTCCAGAACGTTCATCACCGAAAAACTTAGGTTTGACCCATCAAATCTCTTTCGTTTCTTCTGAAATTCGAGTATGTTATACATCAATGTGTCCTTTAAAATTTTTATGAAGGGATCTAGGTAAAATACCCAGATTTTGGTCACCATTTTAACCCGTGAAGTCTCGGGTGTCTCGGTTCACTTCAACAGAACCATCCGTCTCAAAGATTTAGCCGATTCACCAAGTTATACTTGTTCTTTTTGCCTCATTTTCGAGTATGTTGTAGCTTAGGGTGTTTCCTACAACTTTCAAGAAGACAACAAAGTGAGATCTTCAACAGAAATCAACATTCAACCAAGAAATCATCAAGAGGTCAGTAGGAAATTCGCAGATCTAGAACCTCCGTATAACAAAGCATTTGACCCCTCATATCACCTTCGTTTTCCATGAAATTCGAGTATGTCATACTAAAAGATGTTAGCTTCAACTTTCATGAAGACACCGAAGCCAAAATCACACTCCAAATACACATGCAAGCCCGAATAAGAAACTGTCTACCACAAACCGAACGGAAACAGCTACATGGCATGCAAACAAACCCTCCTTGGCTCGGTTTTCTCACACATAACACTCAAAACCAGACATGCAACTACCAAAACAGACGTGCAAGAGAAGTTATGAACTCCCACTTGCCTCTATGATGGACGAATAGCAACACACGGCGGCGTACGGCGGCGTAGGACGGCGAACGGACAGCACCCTCCTCCGGCTCCGCCTCCTTCCCTCTCGGCTTCTCTCCCTCTCACTCGCAATTTCTCCCTCTCTCTCTCTCACCTTGGACGAAAATGGAGCCAAGGTCCGGCCACTCTCTCTCCTCATCCTTTTATACCCCCTTAGGCCATCATTTGCAATGATTATTCACCTATCCAATGGCCAATGCATGCTCTTTACTTTATGCCACTTGTAATTTCTAATTTTGAATTTGAATTTGGGCTTAATGGGCTTGGGCTTAGGCCCAACCGGCCACTCCTTCTTGGGCTGGTCGACAGCCACCTCTTGGGCCCAATGGGCCGACTAGCTTGGCCCACCAAGCTTGAGGCTAATGGGCTCAAGGCCCATTCCAAAAATTAGCCCTTTTTCTCTTTTTTTTTTTTTTGAACTCCTTTTAATTAATATTTCTAAATTCAAATTTCATCTTGGCCAAAGTCTTGGGATTTAAATCATATGGCCAAGCATTTATAAATTAAATTTAAATTTCCACAATCACAAGCATAATTCATCAAATTAAAAGACAAATTAGCTAAAGCATAGGCCATAAAATTCTATCACCTAATTAAAGACATTTAACACACCTTAAGGCTCGGCTTTGAATTTCCGGGATGCCACATTACTCCCTCGCAAAACATGACACACCATCTGTTCAATCATCGAGAAGATGTAAATGCCGGCATATCCAACACCGACACAAGCGTTAGGGGGTCACGATTGATTAGATTGGGCCAAGAAAAACTGTTGTGGCCTGAAAAACTTTGACTGATAGGGTCCGTGTCAGCTTAGCTGGACTGGACACCTTGACTCGATCGCATTTTCCTTTTGTTAATAATAAGAAAAAAAGAAAACTCATAACAAAAACTTGAGTAGTTCTTGGATACGCTTCCAACTACATCTTTTCGTTAATTGAACGGATGGTGTGTGATGTTTTTGGATGGAGAAACGTCGCTGACGTTGGTGTTATGTGCCATGCTAGAATCACCGCACTAGCTCATATACGTGACGCAAATATAGGATAATGCCAGAGTGAAAAATATTAATGAGAAATTGCTTTGTCTTGTTCTAATTGACCTTCTAAAGACTATGTGTCCTTGTTACCACTTTACTGCTTCATTGGAACGATCGATGACAATTGCTTTTGATCAGGATTTGTTGGATGGTAGTATCCCTTATTAGTTTTGGGAGTTGCCCGATGAACATTGACCATATTAGTCTTGGCGAATGGAACGGGCAAGCAATACTAATATGGTCAATCCTCATCAAGCAACTGCCAAGCCTAGTAAAGGAGATTACTATCGCACAATCCAAAGCGCCTTCTGATTAATATTTATGACTCCAGCCTTCTCCAATATTTGTGGCCTTTATATGAGCCAGCGTGCTGATGTTGGCATGGCACATCAGACAATCACCAGCAACATCAACGGCGTTACTCCCTCGCAAAACATGACACGCCATCTGTTCAATCTTTGAGAAGATGTAATTGTCAGCATATCCAAGAACGAGTCACGATTGAATATATTGGCCCAAGAAAAGCTGTTGTGGGCTGAAAAACCTAGACTGATAGGGTCCGTGTCAACTTAGCTGGACTCGACACTTTGACTCGATCAGATTTTCCTTTTGTTAATATAAAAAAAAAAAAAACTCATCATAAAAACTCGAGTAGTTCTTGGATACGCATGCAATTACATCTTCTCGATGATTTAACGGATGCTGTGTGATGTTTTTGGATGGAGTAACGTCGCTAAGGTTGGTGTTATGTGCCATGCTAGAATCACCGCGCCAGCTCATATACATGCCGCAAATATAGGATAACGCCAGAGTCAAAAATATTAATGAGAAGGTCCTTTGTCTTGTGATAATTGACCTTCTAAAGACTATGTGTCCCTGTTACCGCTTTGCTGCTTAACCGAAACGGTCGATGAGAATTGCTTTTGATCAAGATTTGGTGGATGGTAGTATCCCTTATTAGTTTTGGGAGTTGCCCGAAGATCATTGACCATATTAGTCTTGGCAAATGGAAAGGGTAGGCAATACTAATATGGTCAATCCTCATCAGGCAACTGCTAAGACTAGTAAAGGAGATTACAATACCACAATCCAAAGCACCTTCTGATTAATATTTATGACTCCAGCCTTGTCCAATATTTGTGGCGTTTATATGAGCCAGCGTGCTGATGTTGGCATGGCACATAACCCAATCACCAGCAACATCAACGACGTTACTCCATCGCAAAACATGAAACCCCATCCATTCAATCTTCGAGAAGATGTAATTGCCGACATATCCAACAACGATACCAGTGTTAGTGGGTCACGATTGAATACATTGGGCCAAGAAAAGCTGTTGTGAGTTGAAAAACCTGGAATGATATGGTCCGCGTCAACTTAGTTGGACTGTACACTTTGACTCGATTTGATTTTCCTTTTTTTAATATAAAAAAAGCATAATAAAAACTGGAGTAGTTCTTGGATACGCTTGCAATTACATCTTCTCGATGATTGTACGGATGTCGTGTGATGTTTTTGGATGGAGTAACGTCGCTGACGTCGGTGTTATGTGCCTTGCTAGAATCACCGCGCTAGCTCATATTCGTGCCACAAATATAGGATAACGCAGAGTCAAGAAAATTAATGAGAATGTCCTTTGTGTTGTTCTAATGGACCTTCTGAAGACTATGTGTCCTTGCCACCGCTTTGCTGCTTATTTCGAACGATCGACGACAATTGCTTTTGATCAGGATTTGTTAGATGGTAGTATCCCCTATTTGTTTTGGGAGTTGCCCAATGAACATTGACCATATTAGTCTTGCTGAATGGAAAGGGCAAGTAATACTAATATGGTCAATCCTCATCAGGCAACTGCCAAGCCTAGTAAAGGAGATTACCATCCCACAATCCGAAGCGCCTTTTGATTAATATTTATGACTCCAGCCATCTCCAATTTGTGTGGCGTTTATGTGAGCCAGTGCCCTGATGTTGGCATGGCACATAACACAATCACCAACAACATTAACGGCGTAACTCCCTCGCAAAACATGACACGCCATTCGTTCAATCTTCGAGAAGATGTAATTGCCAGCATATCCAAAAATGACACCAACGTTAGTGGGTCACGATTGAATAGACTGGGCCAACAAAAGCAATTGTGGGCTCAAAAACTGGACTGATAGGGTCTGTGTCAGCTTAGCTGGACTGGACACTTTGACTCGATCCATTTTTCCTTTTGTTATTTAAAAAAAAAAAAAACTCATAGTAAAAACTGGTGTAGTTCTTGGATAGGCTTGCAATTACATCTTCTCGATGATTGAACGGATGGCCTATGATGTTTTTGGATGGAATAATGTCATTGACGTCGGTGTTATGTGCCAAGCTAGAAAAGGGTAGGCAATACTAATATGGTCCATCCTCATCAGGCAACTGGCAAGCCTAGTAAAGGAGATTACTATCCTACATTCCAAAGCGCCTTCTGAATAATATTTATGACTCCAGTCTTCTCCAATATTTGTGGCATTTATATGAGCCAGCGCGCTGATGTTGGCACGGCACATAACACAATCACCAGCAACATCAACGGCGTCACTCCCTTGCAAAATGTAATTGCCGGCATATCCAACAATGACACCAGCGTTAGTGGGTCACGATTGAATAGATTGGGCCAAGAAAAGATGTAGTGGACTCCAAAACCTGGACTGATAGCGTCCGTGTCAGCTTAGCTGGACTGGACACTTTGACTCGATCCGTTTTTCCTTTTGTTAATATTAAAAAAAAAATGATACGCTTGCAATTACATGTTCCCGATGATTTAACGGATGGCGTGTGATGATTTTGGATGGAGTAACGTCGCTGATGTTGGTGTTACGTGCCGCATATATACGATAATGCCAGAGTAAAAAATATTAATGATAATGTCCTTTGTCTTGTTCTAATTGACCTTCTAAAGACTATGTGTCCTTGTTAGTACTTTGCTGCTTAATTGGAATGATCGACGACAATTGCTTTTGATCGGGATTTGTTGGATGGTAGTATGCCTTATTTGTTTTGGGAGTTGCCTGATGAACATTGACCATATTAGTCTTGGCGAATGGAAAGGGCAGGCATTATTAATATGGTCAATGCTTTAAGGCAACTGCCAAGACTAGTAAAGGAGATTACAATCCCACAATCTAAGGCACCTTTTGATTAATATTTATGACTGCAGCCTTCTCCAATATTTTGTGGCGTTTATATGAGCCAGCGCGCTAATGTTGGCATATCACATAACACAATCACCAGCAACATCAATGGCGTTACTCCCTCGGAAAACATGACACGCCATCCGTTCAATCTTCAAGAAGATGTAATTGCCGGCATATCCAAGAACGACACTAGCGTTAGTGGGTCACGATTCAATTGATTGGGCCAAGAAAAGCTGTTGTGGGCTGAAAAACCTGGACGAATAGGGTCCGTGTCAACTTAGCTGGACTTGACACTTTGACTCGATCTGATTTTCCTTTTGTTAATATAAAAAAAAAACACATAATAAAAACTCGACTAGTTCATGGATACGCTTGCAATTACATGTTCTCGATGATTGAACGTATGCCGTGCTATGTTTTTGGATGGAGTAACGTCGCGGACGTTGGTGTTATGTGCCATACTAGAATCACCGCGCTAGCTCATATACCTGCCGCAATTATAGAATAACGCCAGAGTCAAAAATATTAAAGAGAAGGTCCTTTGTCTTGTTCTAATTGACCTTCTAAAGACTATGTGTCATTGTTAGTACTTTGCTGCTTAATTGGAACGATCGACGAAAATTGCTTTTGATCGGGATTTGTTGGATGGTAGTATGCCTTATTTGTTTTGGGAGTTGCCTGATGAACATTGACCATATTAGTCTTGGCGAATGGAAAGGGCAGGCATTATTAATATGGTCAATCCTCATCAGGCAACTGCCAGGACTTGTAAAGGAGATTACAATCCCACAATCTAAAGCACCTTTTGATTAATATTTATGACTCCAGCCTTCTCCAATATTTGTGGTGTTTATATGAGCCAGCGCCTTGATGTTGGCATGGCACATAACATAATCACCAGCAACATCAACGGCGTCACTCCCTTGCAAAACATGATACGCCATCCGTTCAATCTTTGAGAAGATGTAATTGCCAGCATATTGAACAAGGACACCAGCGTTAGTGGGTCACGATTGAATAGATTGGGCCAAGAAAAGCTGTAGTGGACTAAAAAACCTGGACTGATTGGGTCCGTTTCAGCTTAGCTAGACTGGACACTTTGACTCGATCTGTTTTTCCTTTTGTTAATATAAAAAAAAAAAAACTCATAATAAAAACTGGTGTAGTTCTTGGATACGCTTGCAATTACATCTTCCCGATGATTGAACTGATGGCGTGTGATGTTTTTGGATGGAGTAACGTCGCTGATGTTGGTGTTATGTGCTATGCTAGAATCACCGCACTAGCTCATATACCCGCAGCAAATAGAGGATAACGCCAGAGTAAAAAATATTAATGAGAATATCCTTTGTCTTGTTCTAATTGACCTTCTAAAGACTATGTGTCCTTGTTACTGCTTTGCTCCTTAACTGGAACGATCGACGAAAATTGCTTTTGATCAGGATTTGTTGGATGGTAGTATCCCTTATTCGTTTTGGGAGTTGCCTGATGAACATTGACAATATTAGTCTTCGCAAATGGAAAGGGCAGGCAATACTAATATGGTCAGTCCTTATCAGGCAACTGCTAAGACTAGTAAAGGAGATTACAATCCCACAATCCAAAGCACCTTCTGATTAATATTTATGACTCCAGCATTCTCCAATATTTGTGGCGTTTACATGAGCCAGTGCGTTGATGTTGGCATGGCACATAACACAATCACCAGCAACATCGACGACGTTACTACCTCGCAAAACATGACACCCCATCCCTTCAATCTTCGAGAAGATGTAATTGCCGACATATCCAACAACGACACCAGCGTTAGTGGGTCAAGATTGAATAGATTGGGCCAAGAAAAGCTGTTGTGGGCTGAAAACATTGACTAATAAGGTCATTGTCAACTTAGCTGGACTGTACACTTTGAGTCAGTCCAAATTTCCTTATGTTAATATAAAAAAAATCATAATAAAAATTGGAGTAGTTCTTGGATACGCTTGCAATTACATCTTCTCGATGATTGAACGGATGTCGTGTGATGTTTCTTGATGGAGTAACGTCGCTGACGTCGGTGTTATGTGCCATGCTAGAATCACCGCGCTAGCTCATAGTCGTGCCGCAAATATAGGATAACGAAGAGTCAAGAAAATTAATGAGAAGGTCCTTTGTGTCCTTGCTACCGCTTTGCTGCTTAACTGGAACGATCTACGACAATTGCTTTTGATCAGGATTTGTCGGATGGTAGTATCCCTTATTAGTTTTCGGAGTTGCCGGATGAACACTGACCATATTAGTCTTGGCGAATGGAAAGGGCAGGCAATACTAATATGGTCAATCCTCATCAGGCAACTGCCAAGCCTAGTAAAGGAGATTACCATCCCACATTCCAAAGCGCCTTTTGAATAATATTTATGACTCCAGCCTTCTCCAATATTTGTGGCATTTATATGAGCCAGCGCGTTGATGATGGCATGGCACATTACACAATCACTAGCAACATCAAAGGCGTCACCCCCTCGCAAAATGTGACACGCCATCTGTTCAATGTTCGAGAAGAGGTAATTGTCGGCATATCCAACAACGACACCAGCGTTAGTGGGTCACGATTGAATAGGCTGGGCGAAGAAAAGCTATTGTGGGCTCAAAAACCTGGACTGATAGGGTCCGAGTCAGCTTAGCTGGACTGGACACTTTGACTCGATCCACTTCCTTTTCTTAATAAAAAAAAAACTCATAATAAAAACTGGAGTAGTTCTTGGATACGCTTGCAATTACATCTTCTCGACGGTTGAACGGATGGCGTTTGATGTTTTTGGATGGAGTAACGTCGCTGACGTTGGTGTTACGTGCCATGCTAGAATCTCCTCGCTAGCTAATATACGTGCCGCAAATATAGGATAACGCCAGAGTCAAAAATATTAAGGAGAAGGTCCTTTGTCTTGTTCTAATTGACCTTCGAAAGACTATGTGTCCTTGTTAGCGTTTTGCTGCTTAACTGGAATGATTGAGGATAATTGCTTTTGATCAGGATTTGTTCGATGGTGGTATCCCTAATATTTTTTTGGGAGTTGCCCGATCAACGTTGACCATATTAGTCTTGGCGAATGGAAAGGGCAGGCAATACTAATATGGTCAATCCTCATTAGGCAACTGCCAAGCCTAGTAATGGAGATTACCATCGCACATTCCAAAGCGCCTTCTGATTAATATTTATGATTCTAGCCTTCTCCAAAATTGTTGCCTTTAATATGAGCCAGCGCAGTGATGTTGGCTTGGCACATAACAGAATCAGCAGCAACATCAACGGCGTTACTCCCTCGCAAAACATGACACACCATCCGTTCAATCTTCGAGAAGATGTAATTGCCGGCATATCCAAAAACGACACCAGCTTCAGTGGGTCACGATCGAATAGACTAGGCCAACAAAAGCAATTGTGAGCTCAAAAACCTGGACTGATAGTGTACGTGTCAGCTTAGCTAGATTGGACACTTTGACTCGATCCGTTTTTCCTTTTGTTAATATAAAAAAAAAACTCATAATAAAAACTAGTGTAGTTCTTGGATACGCTTGCAATTACATCTTCTCGATTATTGAACGGATGGCGTGTGATGTTTTTGGATGGAGTAACGTCGCTGACGTTGGTGTTATGTGCCATGCTAGAATCACCGCGCTAGATCATATACGTGTCGCAAATATAGGATAACGCAGAGTCAAGAAAATTAATGAGAAGGTCCTTTGTGTTGTTCAAATGGACCTTCTCAAGACTATGTGTCCTTGCTACCATTTTGCTGCTTATTTGGAACGATTGACGACTATTGCTTTTCATCAGGATTTGTTGGATGGTAGTATCCCTTATAAGTTTTCGGAGTTTCCGAATGAACATTGAGCATATTAGTCTTGGCGAATGGAAAGGGCAGGCAATACTAATATGCTCAATCCTCATCAGGCAACTGCCAAATCTAGTAAAGGAGATTTCCATCCCACATTCCAAAGCGCCTTCTGAATAATATTTATGACTCTAGCCTTCTCCAATATTGGTGGCGTTTATATGAGCCAGCGCACCGATGTTGGCATGGCACATAACACAATCGCCAGGAACAACAACGACGTCACTCCCTCGCAAAACATGACACGCCATCCGTTCAATCTTCGAGAAGATGTAATTGCCGGCATATCCAAGAGCGTCACCAACGTTAATGGGTCACGATTGAATAGATTGGGCCAAGAAAAGCTATTGTGGGCTGAAAAGCCTAGACTGATAGGGTCCGTGGTAACTTAGCTGGACTGTACACTTTGACTCGATCTGATTTTCCTTTTGTTAATATAAAAAAAAAAACTTATAATAAAAACTGGTGTAGTTCTTGGATACGCGTGCAATTACATCTTCCCGATGATTGAACGGATGGTGTGTGATATTTTGGGATGGTGTAACGTCGCTGACGTTGGTGTTATGTGCTATGCTAGAATCACCGCGCTGGCTCATATACGTGCCGTAAATATAGGATAACGCCAGTGTCAAAAATATTAATGAGAATGTCCTTTGTCTTGCTCTAATTGACCTTCGAAAGACTATGTGTCCTTGTTACCGCTTTGCTGATTAACTGGAATGATTGAGGATAATTGCTATTGATCATGATTTGTCCAATGGTAGTATCCCTAATTTCTTTTGGGAGTTGCCTGATGAACATTGACCATATTAGTCTTGGCGATTGGAAAGGGCAGGCAATACTAATATGGTGAATCCTCATTAGGCAACTGCCAAACCTAGTAAAGGAGATTACCATCACACATTCCAAAGCGCCTTCTGATTAATTTTTATGACTGTAGCCTTCTCCAATATTGGTGGCGTTTATATGAGCCAGCGCGCCGATGTTGGCATGGCACATAACACAATCACCGGGAAGATCAATGGCGTTACTCCCCCGATAAACATGACACGCCATCCGTTCCATCTTCGAGAAGATGTAATTGCCGGCATATCCAAAAACAACACCAGTGTTAGTGGTTCACGATTGAATAGACTAGGCCAACAAGAGGAATTGGGGGTTCAAAAACCTGGACTGATAGCGTCCGTGTCAGCTTAGCTGGACTGGACAATTTGACTCGATCCAGTTTTCCTTTTGTTAATATAAAAACTGGTGTAGTTCTTGGATACGCTTGCAATTACATCTTCCCGATGATTGAACGGATGGCGTGTGATGTTTTTCGATGGAGTAACGCCGCTGACGTTGGTGTTATGTGCTATGCTAGAATCACCGTGCTAGCTCATATACGTGCCGCAAATATAGGATAATGCCAGAGTCAAAAATATTAATGAGAATGTCATTTGTCTTGTTCTAATTGACCTTTTAAAGACTATGTGTCCTTGTTACTGCTTTGCTGCTTAACTGGAACGATCGACGACAATTGCTTTTGATCAGGATTTGTTGGATGGTAGTATCCCTTATTTGTTTTGGGAGTTCCCTGATGAACATTGATCATATTAGTCTTGGCGAATGGAAAGGGCAGGCAATACTAATATGGTCAATCATCATCAGGCAACTGCCAAGACTAGTAAAGGAGATTACAATCCCACAATCCAAAGCACCTTCTGATTAATATTTAAGACTCCAGCCTTCTCCAATATTTGTGGTGTTTATATGAGCCAGCGCAGTGATGTTGGCATGGCACATAACACAGTCAGCAGCAACATCAACGGCGTTACTCCCTCGCAAAACATGACACACCATCCGTTCAATCTTCGAGAAGATGTAATTGCCAGCATATCCAAGAACGTCACCAGCGTTAGTGGGTCACGATTGAATAGATTGGGCCAAGAAAAGCTGTTGTGGGCTAAAAAACCTGGACTGATAGGGTCCGTGTTAACTTAGCTGGACTGGACACTTTGACTCGATCTGATTTTCCTTTTGTTAATATAAAAAAAAAATATATAATAAAAACTGTTGTAGTTCTTGGATACGCTTGCAAGTACATCTTCCTGATGATTGAAGGGATGGCGTGTGATATTTTTGGATGGCGTAACTTCGCTGACGTTGGTGTTATGTGCTATGCTAGAATCGCAGCGCTAGCTCATATACGTGTCACAAATATAGGATAACGCCAGAGTCAAAAATATTGATGAGAATGTCCTTTGTCTTGCTCTAATTGACCTTCGAAAGACTATTTTTCCTTGTTACCGCTTTGCTGATTAACTGGAATGATTGAGGATAATTGCTATTGATCAGGATTTGTTCAATGCTAGTATCCCTAATTTCTTTCGGGAGTTGCCCGATGAACATTGACCATATTAGTCTTGGCGAATGGAAAGGCTAGGCAATACTAATATGGTCAATCCTCATCAGGCAACTACCAAGCCAAGTAAAGCAGATTACCATCCCACATTCCAAAGCACCTTCTGAATAATATTTATGACTCCACCCTTCTCCAATATTTGCAACGTTTATATGAGCCAGCGCGCTAATGTTGGCAGGGCACATGACACAATCACAAGCAACATCAACGGCGTCACTCCCTCACAAAATGTGACACGCCATCCGTTCAATGTTCTAGAAGATGTAATTACCGGCATATCCATGAACGAGACCAGCGTTAGTGGGTCACGAGTGAATAGGCAGGGCCAAGAAAAGCTGTTGTGGGCTTAAATACCTGGACTGATAGGGTCCGTGTCAGCTTAGCTGGACTGGACACTGTGACTGGATCCACTCTTCCCTTTTGTTAATATAAAAAAAAAAAACTCATAATAAAAACTGGAGTGGTTCTTGGATACGCTTGCAATTACATCTTCTCGACGGTTGAATGGATGGCGTGTCATGTTTTTGGATGGAGTAACGTCGCTGACGTTGGTGTTACGTGCCATGCTAGAATCTCCGCGCTAACTCATATACGTGCCGCAAATATAGGATAACGCCAGAGTCAAAAATATTAATGAGAAGGTCCGTTGTCTTGTTCTATTTGACCTTTGAAAGACTATGTGTCCTTGTTACCGCTTTGCTGCTTAACTGGAATGATTGAGGATAATTGATTTTGATCAGGATTTGTTCGATGGTAGTATCCCTCATTTGTTTTGGGAGTTGCCCGTTGAACATTGACCATATTAGTCTTGGCGAATGGAAAGGGCAGGCAATACTAATATGGTCAATCCACATCAGGCAACTGCCAAGCCTAGTAAAGGAGATTACCATCGCACATTCCAAAACGTCTTCTGATTAATATTTATGACTCTAGCCTTCTCCAATATTGGTGGCGTTTCTATGAGCTAGCGTGCCAATGTTGGCATGGCACATAACACAATCACCTGGAACATAAATAGCGTTACTCCCTTGCAAAACATGACACGCCATCCGTTCAATGTTCGAGAAGATGTAATTGCTTACATATCCAAGAACGAGACCAGCGTTAGTGGGTCACGAGTGAATAGGAAGGGCCAAGAAAAGCTATTGTGGGCTTAAATACCTGGACTGATAGGGTCCGTGTCAGCTTAGCTGGACTGGACACTGTGACTGGATCCACTCTTCCCTTTTGTTAATATAAAAAAAAAAGAAACTCATAAAAAAAACTGGAGTAGTTCTTGGATACACTTGCATTTACATCTTGTCGACGATTGAACAGATGTCGTGTGATGTTTTTGGATGGAGTAACATTGCTGACGTTGGTGTAATGTGCCATGCTAGAATCACCGCGCTAACTCATATACGTGCCGCAAAAATAGGATAACGCCAGAGTCAAAAATATTAATGAGAAGGTCATTTGTCTTGTTCGAATTGACATTTTAAAGACTATTTGTCCTTGTTACCGCTTTGCTGCTTAACTGGAACGATCGACGACGATTGCTTTTGATCAAGACTTGTTGGCTGGTAGTATCCCTTATTAGTTTTGGGAGTCGCCCGATGAACATTGACCATATTAGTGTTGGCGAATGGAAACGGCAGGCAATACTAATGTGGTCAATCCTCATCCCGCAACTGCCAAGACTAATAAAGCAGAATACCATCCCACATTCCAAAGCGCCTTCTGATTAATATTTATGGCTCCTGCTTTCTCGAATATTTGTTGCGTTTTGTGAGCCAGGGCACTGATGCTGGCATCGCACATAAATCAATCACTAGCAACATCAACGGCGTTACTCCCTCGCAAAACTTGACACGCCATCCGTTCAATATTCGAGAAGATGTAATTGCTAGAATATCCAAGAACGACACCAGCGTTAGTGGGTCAAGACTGAATAGACTGGGCCAAGAGATACTATTGTGGGCTGAAAAACCTGGATTGATAGTGTCCGTGTCAGCTTAGCTGGACTGGACACTTTGACTAGATCTGATTTTCCTTCTGTTAATAAAAAAAAAAAATCATGATAAAATTTGGAGTAGCTCTTGGATACGCTTGGAATTACATCTTCTCGATGGTTGAACGGATGGCGTGTGATGTTTTTGGATGGACTAACGTCGTTGACGTTGGTGTTATGTGCCATGCTAGAATCACCACGCTAACTCATATACGTGCCGCAAAAATAGGATAACGCCAGAGTCAAAAATATTAATGAGAAGGTCATTTGTCTTGTTGGAATTGACCTTCTAAAGACTATTTGTCCTTGTTACTGCTTTGCTGCTTAACTGGAACGATCGATGACAATTGCTTTTGATCAGGACTTGTTGGCTGGTAGTATCCCTTATTAGTTTTGGGAGTCGCCCGATGAACATTGACCATATTAGTGTTGGCGAATGGAAAGGGTAGGCAATACTAATGTGGTCAATCCTCATCTCGCAACTGCCAAGACTAATAAAGCAGAATACTATACCACAATCCAAAGCGCCTTCTGATTAATATTTATGGCTCCTGCCTTCTCGGATATTTGTGGCGTTTTGTGAGCCGGGGCGCTGATGTTGGCATCGCACATAACACAATCACTAGCAACATGAACGGCGTTACTCCCTCGCAAAACTTGACACGCCATCCGTTCAATATTCGAGAAGATGTAATTGCTAGAATATCCAAGAACGACACCAGCGTTAGTGGGTCAAGATTGAATAGACTAGGCCAAGAGATGCTATTCTGGGCTGAAAAACCTGGATTGATAGTGTCCGTGTCAGCTTAGCTGGACTGGACACTTTGACTAGATCTGATTTTCCTTCTGTTAATAAAAAAAAAAAACTCATGATAAAAATTGGAGTAGTTCTTGGATACGCTTGCAATTACATCTTCTCGATGGTTGAACGGATGGCGTGTGCTGTTTTTGGATGGAGTAACGTCGCTGACGTTGGTGTTATGTGCCATGCTAGAATCACCGCGCTAACTCATATACGTGCCAAAAAATCAGATAACGCCAGAGTCAAAAATATTAATGAGAAGGTCATTTGTCTTGTTGGAATTGACCTTCTAAAGACTATTTGTCCTTGTTACCGCTTTGCTACTTAACTGGAATGATCGACGACAATTGCTTTTGATCAGGACTTGTTGGCTGGTAGTATCCCTTATTAGTTTTGGGAGTCGCCCGATGAACATTGACCATATTAGTGTTGGCGAATGGAAAGGGCAGGCAATACTAATGTCGTCAATCCTCATGTCGCAATTGCCAAGACTAATAAAGCAGAATACCATCCTACAATCCAAAGCGCCGTCCGATTAATATTTATGGCTCCTGCCTTCTCGAATATTTGTGGCATTTTGTGAGCCATGGCGTTGATGTTGGCATCGCACATAACACAGTGACTACCAACATCAACGGCGTTACTCCCTCGCAAAACCTGACACGCCATCCGTTCAATATTCGAGAAGATGTAATTGCTAGAATATCCAAGAATGACACCAGCGTTAGTGGGTCACGATTGAATAGACTGGGCCAAGAAATGCTATTGTAGGCTCAAAAACCTGGATTGATAGTGTCCGTGTCAATTTAGATGGACTAGACACTTTGACTCGATCCACTTTTCCCTTTTTTTAATATATATATTAAAAAAAAGAAACTCATAATAAAAACTGGAGTAGTTCTTGGATACGCTTGCAATTACATCTTCTCGATGGTTGAACGGATGGTGTGTGATGTTTTTGGATGAAGTAACGTCGCTGACGTTGGTGTTATGTGCCATGCTAGAATCACCGCCTTAACTCATATACGTGCCGCAAATATAGGATAACGCCAGAGTCAAAATTTTTAATGAGAAGGTCATTTGTCTTGTTCGAATTGACCTTCTAAAGACTATTTGTCCGTGTTACCACTTTGCTGCTAAATTGGAACGATCGATGACAATTGCTTTTGATCAGGACTTGTTGGCTGGTAGTATCCCTTATTAGTTTTAGGAGTTGCCCGATGAACATTGACATTATTAGTGTTGGCGAATGGAAAGGGCAGGTAATACTAATGTGGTCAATCATCATCTGGCAACTGCAAAGACTAATAAAGCAGAATACCATCCCACAATCCAAAGCGCCTTCTGTTTAATATTTATTGCTCCTGCCTTCTCGAATATTTGTGGCGTTTTGTGACCCATGGCGTTGATGTTGGCATCGCACATAACACAGTCACTAGCAACATGAAACGGCGTTACTCCCTCGCAAAACCTGACACGCCATCCGTTCAATATTCGAGAAGATGTAATTGCTAGAATATCCAAGAATGACACCAGCGTTAGTGGGTCACGATTGAATAGACTGGGCCAAGAAATGCTATTGTAGGCTCAAAAACCTGGATTGATAGTGTCCGTGTCAGCTTAGCTGGACTAGACACATTGACTCGATCCACTTTTCCCTTTTTTTTAATATATATATTAAAAAAAGAAACTCATAATAAAAACTGGAGTAGTTCTTGGATACGCTTGCAATTACATCTTCTCGATGGTTGAACGGATGGTGTGTGATGTTTTTGGATGAAGTAACGTCGCGACGTTGGTGTTATGTGCCATGCTAGAATCACCGCCTTAACTCATATACGTGCCGCAAATATAGGATAACGCCAGAGTCAAAATTTTTAATGAGAAGGTCATTTGTCTTGTTCGAATTGACCTTCTAAAGACTATTTGTCCGTGTTACCGCTTTGCTGCTGAATTGGAACGATCGATGACAATTGCTTTTGATCAGGACTTGTTGGCTGGTAGTATCCCTTATTAGTTTTAGGAGTTGCACTATGAACATTGACATTATTAGTGTTGGCGAATGGAAAGGGCAGGTAATACTAATGTGGTCAATCATCATCTGGCAACTGCAAAGACTAATAAAGCAGAATACCATCCCACAATCCAAAGCGCCTTCTGATTAATATTTATTGCTCCTGCCTTCTCGAATATTTGTGGCGTTTTGTGAGCCATGGCGTTGATTTTGGCATCGCACATAATACAGTCACTAGCAACATCCACGCCGTTACTCCCTCGCAAAACCTGACACGCCATCCGTTCAATATTCGAGAGGATGTAATTGCTAGAATATCCAAGAATGAAACTAGCGTAAGTGGGTCATGTTTGAATAGACTGGGCCAAGAAATGCTATTGTAGGCTCAAAAACCTGGATTGATAGTGTCCGTGTCAGCTTAGCTGGACTAGACACTTTGACTCGATCCACTTTTCCCTTTTTTTAATATATATATTAAAAAAAGAAACTCATAATAAAAACTGGAGTAGTTCTTGGATACGCTTGCAATTACATCTTCTCGATGGTTGAACGGATGGCGTGTGATGTTTTTGGATGGAGTAACGTCGCTGACGTTGGTGTTATGTGCCATGCTAGAATCACCGCGCTCACTCATATACGTGCCGCAAAAATAGGATAACGCCATAGTCAAAAATATTAATGAGAAGGTCATTTGTCTTGTTCGAATTGACCTTCGAAAAGCTATTTGTCCTTGTTACCGCTTTGCTGCTTAACTGGAACGATCGATGACAATTGCTTTTGATCAGGACTTGTTGGCTGGTAGTATCCCTTATTAGTTTTGGGAGTTGCCCGATGAACATTGACCATATTAGGGTTGGCGAATGGAAAGGGCAAGCAATACTAATGTGGTCAATCCTCATCTCGCAACTGCCAAGACTAATAAAGCAGAATACCATCCCACATTCCAAAGAGCCTTCTGATTAATATTTATGGCTCCTGCTTTCTGGAATATTTGTCGCATTTTGTGAGCCAAGGCACTGATGTTGGCATCGCACATAACACAATCACTAGCAACATCAACGGCGTTACTCCCTCGCAAAACTTGACACGCCATGCGTTCAATATTCGAGAAGATGAAATTGCTAGAATATCCAAGAACGACACCAGCGTTAGTGGGTCAAGATTGAATAGACTGGGCCAAGAGATGCTATTGCGGGCTGAAAAGCCTCGATTGATAGTGTCCGTGTCAGCTTAGCTGGACTGGACACTTTGACTAGATCTGATTTTCCTTCTGTTAATAAAACAAAAAAAAAACAACTCATAATAAAAATTGGAGTAGTTTTTGGATACGCTTGGAATTACATCTTCTCGATGGTTGAACGGATGGCGTGTAATGTTTTGGGATGGAGTAACGTCGCCGACGTTGGTGTTATGTGCCATGCTAGAATCACTGCGCTAACTCATATACGTGCCGAAAAATTGGATAACGCCAGAGTCAAAAATATTAATGATAAGGTCATTTGTCTTGTTCGAATTGACCTTCTAAAGACTATTTGTCCTTGTTACCGCTTTGCTGCTTAACTGGAACGATCGACGACAATTGCTTTTGATCAGGACTTGTTGGCTGGTAGTATCCCTTATTAGTTTTGGGAGTCGCCCGATGAACATTGACCATATTAGTGTTGGCGAATGGAAAGGGCAGGCAATACTAATGTGGTCAATCCTCATCTCGCAACTGCCAAGACTAATAAAGCAGAATACCATCCCACAATGCAAAGCGCCTTCTGATTAATATTTATGGCTCCTGCCTTCTCGAATATTTGTGGCATTTTGTGAGCCATGGCGTTGATGTTGGCATCGCACATAACACAGTCACTAGCAACATGAAACGGCGTTACTCCCTCGCAAAACCTGACACGCCATCCGTTCAATATTCGAGAAGATGTAATTGCTAGAATATCCAAGAATGACACCAGCGTTAGTGGGTCACGATTGAATAGACTGGGCCAAGAAATGCTATTGTAGGCTCAAAAACCTGGATTGATAGTGTCCGTGTCAGCTTAGCTGGACTAGACACTTTGACTCGATCCACTTTTCCCTTTTTTTAATATATATATTAAAAAAAAGAAACTCATAATAAAAACTGGAGTAGTTCTTGGATACGCTTGCAATTACATCTTCTCGATGGTTGAACGGATGGCGTGTGATGTTTTTGGATGGAGTAACGTCGCTGACGTTGGTGTTATGTGCCATGCTAGAATCACCGCACTAACTCATATACGTGCCGCAAAAATAGGATAACGCCAGAGTCAAAAATTTTAATGAGAAGGTCATTTGTCTTGTTCGAATTGACCTTCTAAAGACTATTTGTCCTTGTTACCGCTTTGCTACTTAACTGGAATGATCGATGACAATTGCGTTTGATCAGGACTTGTTGGCTGGTAGTATCCCTTATTAGTTTTGGGAGTCCCCCGATGAACATTGACCATATTAGTGTTGGCGAATGGAAAGGGCGGGCAATACTAATGTGGTCAATCCTCATCTCGCAACTGCCAAGACTAATAAAGCAGAATACCATCCCACATTCCAAAGCGCCTTCTGGTTAATATTTATGGCTCCTGCTTTCTCGAATATTTGTGGCGTTTTGTGAGCCAGGGCACTGATGTTGGCATCGCACATAACACAATCACTAGCAACATCAACGGCGTTACTCCCTCGCAAAACTTGACACGCCATCCGTTCAATATTCGAGAAGATGTAATTGCTAGAATATCCAAGAACGGCACCAGCGTTAGTGGGTCAAGATTGAATAGACTGGGCCAAGAGATGCTATTGCGGGCTGAAAAACCTCGATTGATAGTGTCCGTGTCAGCTTAGCTGGACTGGACACTTTGACTAGATCTGATTTTCCTTCTGTTAATAAAAAAAAAAAAAACAACTCATAATAAAAATTGGAGTATTTCTTGGATACGCTTGGAATTACATCTTCTCGATGGTTGAACGGATGGCGTGTGATGTTTTCGGATGGAGTAACGTCGCTGACGTTGGTGTTATGTGCCATGCTAGAATCACCGCGCTAACTCATATACGTGCCGAAAAATAGGATAACGCCAGAGTCAAAAATATTAATGAGAAGGTCATTTGTCTTGTTCGAATTGACCTTCTAAAGACTATTTGTCCGTGTTAGCGCTTTGCTGCTTAACTAGAACGATCGACGACAATTGCTTTTGATCAGGACTTGTTGGCTAGTAGTATCCCTTATTAGTTTTAGGAGTTGCCTGATGAACATTGACATTATTAGTGTTGGCGAATGGAAAGGGCAGGCAATACTAATGTGGTCAATCATCATCTGGCAACTGCAAAGACTAATAAAGCAGAATACCATCCCACAATCCAAAGCGCCTTCTGATTAATATTTATGGCTCCTGCCTTCTCGAATATGTGTGGCGTTTTGTGAGCCATGGCGTTGATGTTGGCATTGCACATAACACAGTCACTAGCAACATCCACGGCGTTACTCCCTCGCAAAACCTAACACGCCATCCGTTCAATATTCGAGAAGATGTAATTGCTAGAATATCCAAGAATGACACTAGCGTAAGTGGGTCCTGATTGAATAGACTAGGCCAAGAAATGCTATTGTAGGCTCAAAAACCTGGATTGATAGTGTCCGTGTCAGCTTAGCTGGACTAGACACTTTGACTCGATCCACTTTTCCCTTTTTTAATATATATATTAAAAAAAGAAACTCATAATAAAAACTGGAGTAGTTCTTGGATACGCTTGCAATTACATCTTCTCGATGGTTGAACGGATGGCGTGTGATGTTTTTGGATGTAGTAACGTCGCTGACGTTGGTGTTATGTGCCATGCTAGAATCACCACGCTAACTCATATACGTGCCGCAAAAATAGGATAACGCCAGAGTCAAAAATTTTAATGAGAAGGTCCTTTGTCTAGTTCGAATGGACCTTCTAAAGACTATGTGTCCTTGTTACCGTTTTGCTGCTTAACTGGAACGATGGACGACAATTGCTTTTGATCAGGAGTTGTTGGATGGTAGTATCCCTTATTAGTTTTGGGAGTTGCCCGATGAACATTGACGATATTAGTCTTGGCGAATGGAAAGGGCAGGCAATACTAATATAGTCAATCCTCATCCGGCAACTGCCAAGCCTAGTAAGGGAGATTACCATCCTACAATCCAAAGCATCTTCTTATTAATATTTATGACTCCAGGCTTCTCGAATATTTGTGGCGTTTATATGAGCCAAGGCGCTGATGTTGGCATAGCAGATAACACAATCACTAGCATCATCAACGGCGTTACTCCCTCGCAAAATTTGACACGCTATCCCTTCCATCTTCGAGAAGATGTAATTGCCAGCATATCCAACAATGACACCAGCGTTAGTGAGTCACGATTGAATAGACTCGGCCAAGAAAAGCTATTGTGGGCTCAAAAACCTGGACTGATAAGGTCCGTGTCAGCCTAGCTGGAATGGATACTTATACTTAATCCGATTTTCCTTTTGTTAATATAAAAAAAAAAAACTCATAATAAAAACTGGAGTAGTTCTTGGATACACTTGCAATTACATCTTCTCGACGATTGAACAGCTGTCGTGTCATGTTTTTGGATGGAGTAACGTGGCTGACGTTGGTGTTATGTGCCATGCTAGAATCACCGCGCTAGCTCATATATGTGCCGCCAAAATGGGATAACGCCGGAGTTAAAAATATTAATGAGAAGGCCCTTTGTCTTGTTCGAATTGACCTTCTAAAAACTGTGTCCTTGTTTCCGCTTTGCTGCTTAACTGGAACGATCGACGACAATTGCTTTTGATCAGGATTTGTTGACTGGTAGTATCCCTTATTTGTTTTGGGAGTTGCCCGATGAACATTGACCATATTAGTGTTGGCGAATGCAAAGGGCAATCAATACTAATGTGGTCAATCCTCATCAGGCAACTACCAAGCCTAATAAAGGAGATTACCATCCCACAATCCAAAGTGCCTTCTGATTAATATTTATTACTCCAGCCTTGTCGAGTACTTATGGCGTTTATACGAGCTAGGGCGCTCATGTTGGCATGGCATATAAGACAATCACGAGAAATATCAACGGCGTTACTCCCTCGCAAAAGATGACACAACATCCGTTCAATCTTCGAGAAGATGTAATTGCCAGCATATCCATGAACGACACCAGCGTTAGTGGGTCACGATTGAATAGACTGGGCCAAGAAAATCTATTGTGGGCTAAAAAACCAGGACTAATAGGGTCCATGTCAGCTTAGCTGGACTGGACAGTTTAACTCGATCCACTTTTCCCTTTTGTTAAAAACTGGAGTAGTTATTTGAGACGTTTGCAATTACATCTTCTCGATGGTTGAACGGATGGCGTGTGATGTTTTTAGATGGAGTAACGTCGCTGACGTTGGTGTTATGTGCCAAGCTAGAATCAGCGCGCTAGCTCGTATACATGCCTCAAATATAGGATAACGCCAGAGTCATAAATATTAATGAGAAGGTCCTTTGTGTTGTTGTAATTGACCTTCTAAAGACGATGTGTCCTTGCTACCGCTTTGCTTCTTAACTGGAACGATCGACGACAATTCCTTTTGATCAACATTTGTTGGATGGTAGTATCCCTTATTAGTTTTGGGAGTTGCACGATGAACCTTGACCATATTAGTCTTGGCGAATGGAAATGGCAGGCAATACTAATATGGTCAATCCTCATCAGGCAACTCCCAAGCCTAGTAAAGGAGATTACCATCCCACAATCTAAAGGGCCATCTGATTAATATTTATCACTCCAGCCTTCTTCAATATTTGAGGCGTTTATATGAGCCAGCGTGCCGATGTTGGCATGGCACATAACACAATCACCAGCAACATCAACGGCATTACTCCCTCGCAAAACATGACACGCCATCCGTTCAATATTCGAGAAGGTGTAACTGCCAGCATATCCTACAACGAAACGAGCATTGATGGGTCACGAATGAATAGATTGGGCCAAGAAAAGCTATTGTGGGCTCAAAAACCTGGACGGATAGTCTCCGTGTCAGCTTAGCTGGACTAGACACTTTGACTCGATCGGATTTTCCTTTTGTTAATATATAAAAAAAAAAAAAACTCATAATAAAAACTGGGGTAGTTCTTGGATATGCTTGCAATTACATCTTCTCGATGGTTGAACGGATGGCGTGTGATTTTTTGGATGGAGTAACGTCGCTAACGTTGGTGTTATGTGCCATGCAAGCATCACCGCGCTAGCTCATATACGTGCGTGAAATATAGGATAACGCCAGAGTCAGAATTATTAATGAGAAGGTCCTTTGTGTTGTTCTAACTGACCTTTTAAAGACTATGTGTCCTTGTTACCGCTTTGCTGCTTAACTGGAACGATCGACGACAATTGCTTTTGATCAGGATTTGTTGGATGGTAGTATCCCGTTTTAGTTTTGGGAGTTGCATGATGAACAATGACCATATTAGTCTTGGCGAATGGAAAGGGCAGGCAATACTAATATGGTCAATCCTCATCAAGCAACTGCCAAGTCTAGTAAACGAGAATACCGTCCCACAATCCAAAACGCCTTCTGATTAATATTTATGACTCATGCCTTCTCTAATATTTGTGGCGTTTATATTAGCCCGGGCGCTAATGTTGGCATGGCACATAACACAATCAGTAGCAACATCAATGGCGTTACTCCCTCCCAAAACCTGACACGCCATCCGTTCAATATTCGATAAGATGTAATTGCCAGCAAATCCAAGAACGACACTAGCGTTTTTGGGTCACGATTGAATAGACCGGGCCAAGAAAAGCTATTGTGGGGTCAAAAACCTGGACTGATAGTGTCCGTGTCAGCTTAGCTGGACTAGACAGTTTGACTCGATCCGATTTTCCATTGTTAATATAAAAAAAAAAAACTCATAATAAAAACTTGGGTAGTTCTTGGATACGCTTGCAATTACATCCTCTCGATGGTTGAACGGATGGCGTGTGATGTTTTTGGATGGAGTAACGTCGCTGACGTTGGTGTTATGTCCCATGCTGGAATCACCGCGCTAGCTCATATTCGTGCCGCAAATATAGGATAACGCCAAAGTCAAAAAAATTAATGAGGAGGTCCTTTGCCTTGTTCTAATTGACCTTCGAAAGAGTATGTGTCCTTGTTACCGCTTTGCTGCTTAACTAGAACAATTGACGACAATTGCTTTTGATCAGGATTTGTTGGATGGTAGTATCCTGTATGATTTTTGGGAGTTGCCCGATGAACATTGACCATATTAGTCTTGGCGAATGGAAAGGGCAGGCAATACTAATATGGGGAATCCTCATCAAGCAACTGCCAAGCCTAGTAAAGGAGATTACCATCCTACAATCCAAAGCGCCTGCTAATTAATATTTATGACTCCAGCCTTCTCGAATATTTATGGCGTTTATATGAGTTAGGGCGCTCATGTTGGCATGGCACATAAGACAATCACTAGCAACATCAACGGCGTTACTCCCTCGCAAAACATGACACGCCCTCCATTCAATCTTCGAGAAGATGTAATTGCCAGCATATCCAAGAACGACACTAGCGTTAGTGGGTCACAGTTGAATAAATTGGGGCAAGAAAATCTATTGTTGGCGAAAAAACCTGGACTGATAGGGTCTGTGTCAGCTTAGCTAGACTGGACACTTTAACTTGATCCACTTTTCCCTTTTTTTAATATAAAAAAAAAACTCAAAATAAAAACTGGAGTAGTTCTTGGAGACGCATGCAATTACATCTTCTCGATGGTTGAACGGATGGCATGCGATGTTTTTGGACGGAGTAACGTCACTGACGTTGGTGTTATGTGCCATGCTAGAATCACCGCGCTAGCTCATATACGTGCCCCAAATATAGTATAATGCCAGAGTCAGAAATATTAAAGAGAAGGTCCTTTGTGTTGTTCTAATTGACCTTCTAAAGACTATGTGTCCTCGTTACCCCTTTGCTGCTTAACTGGAACGATCGACGACAATTGCTTTTGATCAGGATTTGTTGGATGGAAGTATCCCTTAATAGTTTTGGGAGTTGCATGATGAACATTAATCATATTAGTCTTGGCGAATGGAAAGGGCAGGTAATACTAATATGGTCAATCCTCATCAGGCAACTGCCAAGCCTAGTAAAGGAGATTACAATCCAACAATCCAAACTGCCTTCAGATTAATTTTTATGACTCCAGCCTTCTCCAATATTTGTGGTGTTTATATGACCCAGCGCGCTGATGTTGGCATGGAACATAACACAATCACCAGCAACATCACCGGCGTAACTCCCTCTCAAAACATGACACGCCATCCGTTCAATCTTCGAGAAGATGTATTTTCCGGCATATCCAAGAACGACACCAGCGTTAGTGGGTCATGATTGAATAGACTGGGCCAACAAAAGCTATTGTGGGCTCAAAAACCTGGACTAATAGGGTCCGTGTCAGCTTAGCTGGACTGGACACTTTGACTCGATCATATTTCCGTTTTGGTAATATAAAAAAAAATACTCAAGATAAAAGCTTGTGTAGTTCTTGGATACGCTTGCAATTACATCTTCTCGATGATTGAACGGATGCCGTGCGATGTTTTTGCATGGAGTAACGTCGCTGACGTTGGTGTTATTTGCCATGCTAGAATCGCTGCGATAGCTCATATACGTGCCGCAAATATAGGACAAGGCCAAAGTCGAAAATGTTAATGAGAAGGTCCTTGCTCTTGTTCTAATTGACCTTCGAAAGACTATGTGTCCTTGTTACCGCTTTGCTGCTTAACTGGAACGATTGACGACAATTGCTTTTGATCAGGATTTTTTGGATGGTAGTATCCCTTATTAGTTTTGGGAGTTGCCCGATGAACATTGACGTTATTAGTCTTGGCGAATGGAAAGGGCAGGCAATACTAATATGGTCAATCCTCATTAGGCAACTGCCAAGCCTAGTAAAGGAGATTACCATCCCAAAATCCGAAGGGCCTTCTGATTCATATTTATGACTCCTGCTTCTCCATTATTGGTGGCGTTTATGTGAGCCAGCGTGCCGATGTTGGCGTGGCACAAAAGACAATCACCAACAACATCAACGGCATTACTCCCTCGCAAAACATGACACGCCATCCGTTCAATCTTCGAGAAGACGTAATTGCCAGCATATCGATGAACGACATTAGCGTGACTGCGTCATAATTGAATAGATTGCGCGAAGAAAAGCTATGTGGGCTAAAAAACCTGGACTGATAGTGTCCATGTAAGCTTAGCTGGACTAGACACTTTGACTCGATCGGATTTTCCTTTTCTTAACATAAAAAGAAAAAATTCAAAATAAAAACTGGTGTAGTTCTTGGAGACGCTTGCAATTACATCTTCTCGATGGTTGAACGGATGGCATGTGATGTTTTTGGATGGAGTAACGTCACTGACGTTGGTGTTATGTGCCATGCTAGAATCACCGCGCTAGCTCATATACGTGCCTCAAATATAGGATAACGCCAGAGTCAGAAATATTAAAGAGAAGGTCCTTTGTGTTGTTCTAATTGACCTTCTAAAGACTATGTGTCCTTGTTACCCCTTTGCTGCTTAACTGGAACGATTGACGACAATTGCTTTTGATCAGGATTTGTTGGATGGTAGTATCCCTTTTTAGTTTTCGGAGTTGCCCGATGAACATTGACCATATTAGCCTTGGCGAATGGAAAGAGCAGGAATACTAATATGGTCAATCCTCATCAGGCAACTGCCAAGCCTAGTAAAGGAGATTACGATCCCACAATCCAAACTGCCTTCAGATTAATTTTTATGACTCCAGGCTTCTCCAATATTTGTGGCATTTATATGACCCAGCGCGCTGATGTTGGCATGGAACATAACACAATCACCAGCAACATCAATGGCGTAATTCCCTCGCAAAACATGACGTGCCATCCGTTCAATCTTCAAGAAGGTGTAATTGCCGGCATATCCAAGAACGACACCAGCGTTAGTGGGTCACGATTGAATAGACTGGGCCAACAAAAGCTATTGTGGGCTCAAAAACCTAGACCGATAGGGTCCATGTCAGCTTAGCTGGACTCGACACTTTGACTCGATCCACTTTTCCCTTGTATTAATATAAAAAAAAAAACTCATAATAAAAACCGGAGTAGTTCTTGGATACGCTTGCAATTACATCTTCTCGATGGTTGAACGGATGGGGTGTTATGTTTTTGGATGGAGTAACGTCGCTGACGTTGGTGTTATGTGCCATGCTAGAATCACCGCGCTAGTTCATATTCGTGCCGCAAATATAGGATAACGCCAGAGTCAAAAAAATTAATGAGAACGTCCTTTGTGTTGTTCTAATTGACCTTATCAAGACTATGTGTCCTTGCTACCGCTTTGCTGCTTAATTGGAACGATCGTTGACAATTGCTTTTGATCAGGATTTGTTGGATGGTAGTATCCCTTATTAGTTTTGGGAGTTGCTTGATGAACATTGACCATATTTGTCTTGCCGAATGGAAAGCGCAGGCAATACAAATATGGTCAATCCTCATCAGGCAATTGCTAAGCCTAGTAAATGAGATTACCATCCCACAATCCAGAGCACCTTCTGATTAATTTTTATGACTCCTGCTTCTCCATCATTGGTGGCGTTTATGTGAGCCAGCGTGCTGATGTTGGCGTGACACAAAAGACAATCACCAACAACATCAACGGCATTACTCCCTCGCAAAACATGACACGCCATCCGTTCAATCTTCGAGAAGACGTAATTGCTAGCATATCGATGAACGACACCAGCGTGAGTGCGTCATGATTGAATAGATTGCGCGAAGAGAAGCTGTGTTGGCTAAAAAACCTGGACGGATAGTGTCCGTGTCAGCTTAGCTGGACTAGACACTTTGACTCGATCGAATTTTCCTTTTCTTAACATAAAAAGAAAAAATTCCATATAAAAACTGGAGTAGTTCTTGGATACGCTTGGAAATACATATTCTCGATGATTGAACGGATGTCGTGCGATGTTTTGGGATGGAGTAACGTTGCTGACATTGGTGTTAGGTGCCAAGCAACAATCACTGTGCTAGCTCATCTACGTGCCACAAATATGGGATAACGCTATAGTCAAAAATATTAATGAGAAGGTCGTTTTTCTTGTTCTAATTGACCTTCTAAAGATTATGTGTCCTTGTTACCGCTTTGTTGCTTAACTGGAACGATCGATGACAATTGCTTTTGATTAGGATTTGTTGGATGGTAGTATCCCTTATTAGTTTTCGGAGTTGCCGGATGAACATTGACCATATTAGCCTTGGCGAATGGAAAGAGCTGGAATACTAATATGGTCAATCCTCATCAGGCAACTGCCAAGCCTAGAAAAAGAGATTACCATCCCACAATCCAAACCGCCTTCAGATTAATATTTATGACTCCAGCCTTCCCCAATATTTGTGGCATTTATATGAGCTAGTGCGCTGATGTTGGCATGGCACATAACATAATTGCCAGCAACATCAACGGCGTAACTCCCTCGAAAAACGTAACACGCCATCCATTCATTCTTCGAGAAGATGTAATTGCCGGCATATCCAAGAACGACACCAGCGTTAGTGGGTCACGGTTGGATAGACTAGGCAAACAAAAGCTATTGTGGGGTCAAAAAGATGGATTGATAGGGTCCGTGTCAGCTTAGCTAGAGTGGACACTTTGACTCTATCCACTTTTCCCTTTTGTTAATATTAAAAAAAAAAAACTCATAATAAAAACTGGAGTAGTTCTTGGATACGCTTGCAATTACATCTTCTCGATGGTTGAATGGATGGCATCTGATATTTTTGGATGGAGTAACGTCGCTAACGTTGGTGTTATGTGCCATGCTAGAATCACCACGCTAGCTCATATTCGTGCCGCAAATATAGGATAACGCCATAGTCAAAAAAATTAATGAGAAGGTTCTTTGTGTTGTTCTAATTGACCTTATCAAGAGTATGTGTCCTTGCTACCGCTTTGCTACTTAATTGGAACGATCGACGACAATTGCTTTTGATCAGGATTTGTTGGATGGTAGTATCCCTTATTAGTTTTGGGAGTTGCCTGATGAACATTGACCATATTAGTCTTGGTAAATGGAAAGGGCAGGCAATACTAATATGGTCAATCCTCATCAGGCAACTGCCAAGCCTAGTAAATGATATTACCATCCCACAATTCAAAGCGCCTTCTGATTAATTTTTATGACTCTGGCCTTCTCCAATATTAGTGGCGTTTATATGAGCCAGCGCGCTGATGTTGGCATGGAACATAACACAATCACCAGCAACATCAATGGCGTAATTCCCTCGCAAAACATGACGCGCCATCTGTTCAATCTTCGAGAAGGTGTATGTGTTGGCATATCCAAGAACGACACCAGCATTAGTGGGTCACGATTGAATAGACTAGGCCAACAAAAGCTATTGCGGGCTCAAAAAGCTAGACCGATATGGTCCATGTCAGCTTAGCTGGACTGGACACTTTGACTCGATCCACTTTTCCCATTTCTTAATAAAAAAACAATCATAATAAAAACCGGAGTAGTTCTTGGATACGCTTGCAATTACATCTTCTCGATGGTTGAACGGATGGCGTGTGATGTTTTTGCATGGAGTAACGTCGCTGAAGTTGGTGTTATGTGCCATGCTAGAATCACCGCGCTTGCTCATATTCGTGCCGCAAATATAGGATAACGCCATAGTCAAAAAAATTAATGAGAAGGTTCTTTGTGTTGTTCTAATTGACCTTATAAAGACTATGTGTCCTAGCTACCGCTTTGCTGCTTAATTGGAACGATTGACGACAATTGCTTTTGATCACGATTTGTTGGATGGTAGTATCCCTTATTAGTTTTGGGAGTTGCCCGATGAACATTGACCATATTTGTCTTGGCGAATGGAAAGGGCAGGCAATACAAATATGGTCAATCCTCATCAGGCAACTGCCAACCCTAGGAAATGAGATTACCATCCCACAATCCAAAGCACCTTTTGATTAATTTTTATGACTCCAGCCTTCTCCAATATTTGTGGCGTTTATATGAGCTAGCGTGCTGATGTTGGCATGGCACATAACACAATCACCAGCAACATCAACTGCGTAATTCCCTCGCAAAACATGACACGCCATCCATTCAATCTTCGAGAAGATGTAATTGCCGGCATATCCAAGAACGACACTAGCGTTAGTGGGTCACGATTTCCCAATAAAAATTGGAGTAGTTCTTGGATACGCTTGTCAATACATCTTCTCGATGATTGAACGGATGCTGTGTGATGTTTTCAGATGGAGTAACGTTGTTGACGTTGGTGTTTGGTGCCATGCTACAATCACTGCGCTAGCTCATATACGTACCGCAAATATGGGATAACGCTAGATTTAAAAATATTAATGAGAAGGTCCTTTTTCTTGTTCTAATTGACCTTCTAAAGACTTTGTGTCCTTGTTACCGCTTTGCTACTTAACTGGAACGATCGACGACGATTGCTTTTGATCAAGATTTGTTGGTTGGTAGTATCCCTTATTAGTTTGGGAGTTGCTCGATGAACATTGACCATATGAGTCTTGGCGAATGTATAGGGCAGGCAATACTAGTATGGTCAATCCTTATCAGGCAACTGCCAAGCCTAGTAAAGGAGATTACAATCCCACAATCCAAAGCGCCTTCTGATTAATATTTATGACTCCAGCGTTCTCCAATATTTGTGGCATTTATATGAGCTGGGGCGCTGATGTAGGCATGTCACATAACACAATCACTAGCAATGTCAATAGCGTTACTCCCCAGCAAAACATGACACGCCATCCCTTCAATCTTCGAGAAGATGTAATTGCCAACATATCCAAGAACGATACCAGCATTAGTGGGTCACGATTGAATAGACTGGGCCAAGAAAAGCTATTGTGGGCTCAAAAGCCTTGACTGATAGGGTCCGTGTCAGCATAGCTGACTAGACACTTTGACACGAACCTATTTTCCTTTTGTTAATAGAAAAACAAAAACAAAAATAATCATAAAAGCTGGATTAGGTCTTGGATACACTTGCAATTAAATCTTCTCGATGATTGAACGGATGTCGTGCGATGTTTTTGGATGGAGGAACGTCGCTGACATTGGTGTTGGTGCCATGCTAGAATCACTGCGCTAGCTCATATACGTGCCGCAAATATGGGATAACACTAGAGTCAAAAATATTAATGAGAAGGTCCTTTGTCTTGTTCTAATTGACCTTCTAAAGACTATGTGTCCTTGTTACCGCTTTGCAACTTAACTGAAACAATCCACGACAATTGCTTTTGATAAGGATTTGTTGGATGGTAGTATACCTTATTAGTTTTAGGTGTTGCCCGATGAACATTGATCGTATTAGTCTTGGCGAATGGAAAGGCCAGGCAGTACTAATATGGTCAATCCTCATCAGGCAACTGCCAAGCCTAGTAAAGGAGATTACCATCCCACAATCCAAAGGGCATTCTGATTAATATTTATGACTCCAGCCATCTCAAATATTTGTAGCGTTTATATGAGCCAGCGCGCTAATGTTGGCATGGCACATAACATAATCACCAGCAACATCAACGGCGTAACTCCCTCGAAAAACATGACACGCCATCTGTTCAATCTTCGAGAAGATGTAATTGCCAGCATATGAAAGAATGACACCAGCGTTAGTTGGTCACGATTGAATAGATTGGGCCAAGAAAAGCTGTTGTGGGCTCAAAAACCTAGATTGATAGGTTCCGTGTCATCTCAGCTGGACTGGACACTTTGACTCGATCCACTTTTCCCTTTTGTTAATATAAAAAAAAAATCATAATAAAAACTGGAGTAGTTCTTAGATACACTTGCAATTACATCTTCTCGATGGTTGAATAGATGGCGTGTGATGTTTTTCGATGGAGTAACGCTGCTTACGTTGGTGTTCTGTGCCATGCTAGAATGACCGCGCTAGCTCATATATGTGCCGCAAATATAGGATAACGCTAGAGTCAAATATATTAATTAGAAGGTCCTTTGTGTTGTTCTATATGACCTTATAAAGACTATGTGTCCTTGTTACCGCTTTGCTGCTTAACTGGAACGATCGACGACAATGGCTTTTGATTAGGATTTCTTGGATGGTAGTATCCCTTATTAGTTTTGGGAGTTGCGCGATGAACATTGACCATATTAGTCTTTTGGAATGGAAAGGGCAGGCAATACTAATATGGTCAATCCTCATCAGGCAACTGCCAAGCATAGTAAAGGAGATTACCATCCCATAACCCAAAGCGCCTTCTGATTAATATTTATGACTCCAGCCTTCTCCAATAATTGTGGCGTTTATATGAGCCAAGGCGCTGATGTAGGCATGGCACATAACACAATCACCAGCAACATCAACGACGTTACTCCCTGGCAAAATATGACACACCATCCGTTCAATCCTCGAGAAGATGTAATTGCCAGCATATGCAAGAATGACACGAGCGTTAGTGGGTCACGATTGAATAGATTAGGCCAAGAAAATCTATTGTGGGCTCAAAAACCTGGACTAATAGGGTCCGTGTCAGCTTAGCTCGACTGAACACTTTGACTCGATCCAATTTTCCTTTTGTTACTATAAAAAAAAAAAAAAACTCTTGATAAAAATTGGAGTAGTTCTTCGATACGTTCGCAATTACATATTCTCGATGGTTAAACAGATGGCGTGTGATGTTTTGGGATGGAGTAACGTCGCTTACGTTGGTGTCAGCTTAGCTCGACTGGACACTTTGACTCGATCCGATTTTCCTTTTGTTAATATAAAAACAAAAAAAAAACTCTTGATAAAAATTGCAGTAGTTCTTCGATATGCTCACAATTACATCTTCTCGATGGTTGAACATATGGCGTGTGATGTTTTTTAATGGAGTAACGTCGCTTACGTTGGTGTCAGCTTAGCTCCACTGGACACTTTGACACGATCCGATTTTCCTTTTGTTAATATAAAAACAAAACAAAAAACTCTTGATAAAAATTGGAGTAGTTCTTCCATATGCTCGCAATTACATCTTCTCGATGGTTGAACAGATGGCGTGTGATGTTTTTGGATGGATTAACGTCGCTTACTTTGGTGTTCTGTCCCATGCTAGAATGACCGCGCTAGCTCATATATGTGCCGCAAATATAGGATAACGCTAGAGTCAAATATATTAATTAGAGGGTCCTTTGTGTTGTTCTAAATGACCTTATAAAGACTATGTGTCCTTGTTACCGTTTTGCTGCTTAACTGGAACGATCGACGACAATTGCTTTTGATTAGGATTTGTTGGATGGTAGTATCCCTTATTAGTTTTGGGAGTTGCCCGATGAACATTGACCATATTAGTCTTTCCGAATGGAAAGGGCAGGCAATACTAATATGGTCAATCCTCATCAGGCAACTGCCAAGCCTAGTAAAGGAGATTACCATCCCACAAGCCAAAGCGCCTTCTGATTAATATTTATGACTCTAGCCTTCTCCAATAATTGTGGCGTTTATATGAGCCAAGGCGCTAATGTAGGAATGGCACATAACACAATCACTAGCAACATCAACGATGTTACTCCCTGGCAAAACATGACACACCATCCCTTCAATCCTCGAGAAGATGTAATTGCCAGCATATCCAAGAATGACACTAGCGTTAGTGGGTCACGATTGAATACACTGGGCCGAGAAAAGCTATTGTGGGCTAAAAAACCTGGACTGATAGGGTCCGTGTTAGCTTAGCTCGATTGGACACTTTGACTCGATCCAATTTTCCTTTTGTTACTATAAAAACAAAAAAAAACTCCTGATAAAAATTGGAGTAGTTCTTCGATACGCTCGCAATTACATCTTCTCGATGGTTGAACAGATGGCGTGTGATGTTTTTGGATAGAGTAACGTCGCTTACGTTGGTGTCAGCTTAGCTCGACTGGACACTTTGACACGATCCGATTTTCCTTTTGTTAATATAAAAAAAAAAAACTCTTGATAAAAATTGGAGTAGTTCTTCGACACTCTCGCAATTACATCTTCTCGATGGTTGAACTGATGGCGTATGATGTTTTTGGATGGAATAACGTCGCTTACGTTGGTGTTCTGTGCCATGCTATAATCACCGCGCTAGCTCATATATGTGCTGCAAATATAGGATAACGCCAGAGTCAAAAATATTAATGAGAAGGTCCTTTTTCTTGTTCTAATTGACCTTCTAAAGACTATGTGTCCTTGTTACCGCTTTGCTGCTTAACAAGAACGATCGACGACAATTGCTTTTGCTCAGGATTTGTTGGATGGTAGTATCCCTTATTAGTTTTGGGAGTTGCTCGATGAACATTGACCATATTAGTCTTGGCGAATGGAAAGGGCAGGCAATACTAATATGGTCAATCCTCATCAAGCAACTGCCAAGCCTTGTAATGGAGATTACCATCCCTCAATCCACAGAGCCTTCTGATTAATATTTATGACTCCAGCCATCCCCAATATTTGTGGCATTTATATGAGCCAGCGCGCTGATGTTGGCATGGCACATAACACAATCACCAGCAACGTCAACGGCGTTACTCCCTCGCAAAACGTGACATGCAATCCGTTCATTCTTCAAGAAGATGTAATTGCCAGCATATCCAAGAATGACACCAGCGTTAGTGGGTCACCATTGAATAGATTGGGCCAAGAAAAGCTGTTGTGGGCTCAAAAACCTGGACTGATAGGGTCACCATCGACTCGATCCGATTTTCCTTTTCTTAATATAAAAAGAAAAAACTCATAATAAAAACTTGTGTAGTTCTTGGATACACTTGCAATTACATCTTCCCGATGATTCAACGGATGCCGTGCGATGTTTTTTGATCGTGTAACGTTGCTGACATTGGTGTTATGTGCCATGCTATAATCACTACGCTAACTCATATACGTGGCATAAATATAGGATAACGCTAGAGTCAAAAATATTAATCAGAAGGTCCTTTGTCTTGTGCTAATTGACCTTCTAAAGACTATGTGTCCTTGTTACCGCTTTGCTGCTTAACTGGAACGATCGACGACAATTGCTTTTGATCAGGATTTGTTGGATTGTAGTATCCCGTTTTAGTTTTGGGAGTTGCATGATGAACAATGACCATATTAGTCTTGGCGAATGGAAAGGGCAGGCAATACTAATGTGGTCAATGCTCATTTGGCAACTGCCAAGGCTAATAAAGGATTTTACCATCCCAAAATCCAAAGTGCCTTCTCATTAATATTTATGACTGCAGCCTTCTCGAATATTTATGGCGTTTATTTGAGCCAGGGCGCTGATGTTGGCATGGTGCATAACACAATCACTTGCAACATCAACGGCATTACACCCGCGTAAAACATGAATAGACACGAGCGTTAGTGGGTCACGATTGAATAGACTGGGCCAACAAAGGCTATTGTATACTAAAAAACCTGGACTGATAGGGTCCGTGTCAGCTTAGCTCGACTGGACAGTTTGACTCGAACCGATTTTCCTTTTGTTAATATAAGAAGAAAAAAAGAAAACTCATAATAAAAACTGGAGTAGTTCTTGGATACGCTTGCAATTGCATCTTCTCAATGGTCGAACGGATGGCGCATTATGTTTTTGGATGCGGTAACGTCGCTGACGTTGGTGTTATGTGCCATGCTAGAATCACCGCGGTTGCTCATATACGTGCCGCAAATATAGGATAACGCCAGAGTCGGAAATATTAATGAGAAGATCCTTTGTGTTGTTCTAATTGACCTTCTAAAGACTATGTGTCCTTGTTACCGCTTTGCTGCTTAACTAGAACGATCGACGACAATTGCTTTAGATCAGGATTTGTTGGATGGTAGTATCCCTTATTAGTTTTAGGAGTTGCCCAATGAACATTGACCATATTAGTCTTGGCGAATGGAAAGGGCATGCAATACTTTTATGGTTAATCCTCATCAGGCAACTGCCAAGCCTTGTAATGGAGATTACCATCCCAGAATCCAAAGTGCCTTCTGATTAATAGTTATGACTCCAGCCTTCTCGAAAATTTGTGGCATTTATATGAGCCAACGCGCTGATGTTGGCATGGCACATAAAACAATCACTAGCAACATCAACGGCGTTACCCCTCGCAAAACATGACACGCCATCTGTTGAATCTTCGAGAAGACGTAATTGCCAGCATATCCAAGAACGACACCAGTGTAACTAGGTCACGAATGAATAGACTGGGCCAAGAAAATCTATTGTGGGCTCAAAAACCTGGACTGACAGGGTCCGTGTCAGCTTAGCTGGACTGGAAACGTTGACTCGATCTGAATCTCCTTTTGTTAACAAAAAAAAAATCTCATAATAAAGAATGGAGTAGTTCTTGGATACACTTGCAATTACATCTTCTCGACGGTTGAACGGATGGCGAGTGATGTTTTTGGATGGAGTATTATCGCTGACGTTGGTGTTATGTGCCATGCTGGAATCACCGCGCTAGCTCAGATACGTGCCACAAATATAGCATAACGCTAGAGTCAAAAATATTCATGAGAAGGTCCTTTGTCTTGTTCTAATTGACCTTCTAAAGACTATGTGTCCCTGTTACCGCTTTGCTGCTTAAATCGAAAGATTGACCACAATTGCTTTTGATGAGGATTTGTTGGATGGTAGTATCCCTTATTAGTTTTGGGAGTTGCCCGATGAACATTGACAATATTTGTCTTGGCGAATGGAAAGGGCAGGCAATACTAATATCATCAATCCTCATCAGGCAACTGCCAAGCCTAGTAATGGAGATTACCATCCCACAATCCAAAGTGCCTTCTGATTATTATTTATGACTCCAGCCTTGTCCAACGTTTGTGGTGCTTATATGAGCGAGCGTGCTAATGTTGGCATGGCACATAACACAATCACTAGCAACATCAACGGCGTTACTCCCTCGCAAAACATGACACGCCATCCGTTCAATCTTCGAGAAGATGGAATTGCCAGCATATCCAAGACACGACACTAGTGTTAGTGGGTCACGATTGAATAGACTGGGCCAAGAAAAGCTATTGTGGGCTCAAAAACATGGACCGATAGGGTCCGTGTCAGCTTAGCTGGACTGGAAACTTTGACTCGATCTAATTTTCCTTTTGTTAATAAAAAAGATAAACTCAGAATAAAAACTGGAGTAGTTCTTGGATACGCTTGCGATTACATCTTCTCGATGGTTGAACGGATGCCGTGTGATGTTTTTGGATGGAGTAACGTCGGCGACATTGGTGTTATGTGCCATGCTAGAATCACTGCGCTAGCTCATATATGTGCCGCAAATATAGGATAACGCCAGAGTCAAAAATATTAATGAGAAGGTCATTTGTCTTGTTCTAATTCACCTTCTAAAGACTATGTGTCATTGTTACCGCTTTGCTGCTTAACTTGAACGATCGACGACAATTGCTTTTAACCAAGATTTGTTGGATGGTAGTATGCCTTATTAGTTTCGGGAGTTGCCCGATCAACATTGACCATATTAGTCTTGGCGAATGGAAAGGGTAGGCAATACTTATATGGACCACCCTCATCAGGCAACTGCCAAGCCTAGTAAAGGAGATTACCATCCCACAATCCAAAGCGCCTTCTGATTAATATTTATGACTCCATCCTGCTCCAATATTTGTGGCGTTTATGTCAGCTAGCGCGCTGATGTTGGAATGACACATAAAACAATCACCAGTAACATCAACGGCGTTACTTTCTCGCAAAACATGACTCGCCATCCCTTCAATATCCGAGAAGATTTAATTGCCAGCATATCCAAGAACGACACGAGCAGTAGTGTGTCACGATTGAATAGACTGGCCCAAGAAAAGCTATTGTGGGCTCAAAAACCAAGACTGATAAGGTCCATGTCAACTTAGCTGGACTGGACAATTTGGCTTGATCGAATTTTCCTTTAGTTACTATAAAAAAAAAAAAAAACTCATAATAAAAACTGGTGTAGCTCTTGGATACGCTTGATATTACATCTTCTTGATGATTGAACGGATGCCATGTGATGTTTTTGCATGGAGTAAGGTCGCTGACGTTGGTGTTATGTGCCATGCTAGAATCACCGCGCTAGCTCATATACTTGCAACAAATATAGGATAACACCAGAGTCAAAAATATTAATGAGAAGGTCCTTTGTCTTGTTCTAATTCACCTTCTAAAGACTATGTGTCCTCGTTACCGCTTTGCTGCTTAACTGGAACGATTGACGACAATTGCTCTTGATCAAGATTTGTTGGATGGTAGTATCCCTTATTAGTTTTGGGAGTTGCCCGATTAACATTGACCATATTAGTCTTGGCGAATGGAAAGGGCAGGCAATACTAATACGGTCAATCCTCATCAGGCAACTGCCAAGCCTAGTAAAGGAGATTACCATCCCACAATCCAAAGAGCCTTCTAATTAATATTTATGACTCCAGCATTCTCGAAAATTTGTCGCGTTTATATGAGCCAGTGCACTGATGTTGGCATGGCACATAACACAATCACTAGCAACATCAACGGCGTTACTCCCTCGCAAAACATGACACGCCATCCGTTCAATCTTCGAGATGATGTAATTGCCAGCATATCCAAGAGCGACACTAGTGTTAATGGGTCACGATTGAATAGACTGGGCCAAGAAAAGCTATTGTGGGCTCAAAAACCTGGATTGATAGGGTTCGAGTCAGCATAACTAGACTGGACACTTTGACTCGATCCAATTTACCTTTTGTTAATATAAAAAAAAAACTCATAATAAAAACTGGTGTAGTTTTTGGATACGCTTGCAATTACATCTTCTCGATGATTGAACGGATGCGGTGTGATGTTTTTGGATGGAGTAACATCGCTCACGTTGTTCTTATGTCCCATGCTAGAATCACCGCGCTAGCTCATATACGTGCATCAAACATAGGATAACGCCAGAGTGAAAAATATTAAAGAGAAGGTCCATTGTCTTGTTCTAATTGACCTTCTAAAGACTATGTGTCCTTCTTACTGCTTTGCTGCTTAACTGGAATGATTGACGACAATTGCTCTTGATAAGGATTTGTTGGATGGTAGTATCCGTTATTAGTTTTTGGAGTTGCCCTATGAACATTTACATATTAGTCTTGGCGAATGGAAGGGATAGGTAATACTAATATGGTCAATCCTCATCAGGCAACTGCCAAGCCTAGTAAAGGAGATTACCATCCCACAATCCAAAGCGCCTTCCGATTAATATTTATGACTCCAGCCTTCTCGAAAATGTGTAGCGTTAATATGAGCCAGCGCGCTGATGTTGGCATGGCACATAACACAATCACTAGCAACAGCAACGGCGTTACTCCCTCGCAAAACATGACATGCCATCCGTTCAATCTTTGAGAAGATGTAATTACCAGCATATCCAACAAACACAGCAGCATTTGTGGGTCACGATTGACTAGATTGGCCTAAGAAAGGCTGTTGTGGGCTCAAAAACCTAGACTGATAGGGTCCATGTCAGCTTAGCTGGACTGGACACTTTGACTCGATCCGATTTTCCTTTTGTTATATTTTTTTAAAAAAAACTCATATTAAAACCCTGTGTAGTTCTTGGATACGCTCTCAATTACATCTTATGGATTATTGAACGGATGTCGTGCGATGTTTTTGGACGGAGTAACGTCGCTGAGTTGGTGTTATGCGCCATGCTAGGATCACCGCGCTAGCTCATATACGTGCCGTAAATATAGGATAACGCCAAAGTCAAAAATATTAATGAGAAGGGGCTTTGTCTTGTTTTAATTGACCTTCTAAAGACTATGTGTCCGTGTTACCGCTTTGTTGCTTAACTGGAACGATCGATGACAATTTCTTTAGATCAGGATTTGTTGGATCGTAGTATCCCTAAGTAGTTTTGGGAGTTGCCCGATGAACTTTGACCATATTAGTCTTGGCGAATGGAAAGGGTAGGCAAGACTAATATGGTCAATCATCATCAGGCAACTGCCAAGCCTAGTAAAGGAGATTACCATCCCACAATCCAAAGCGCCTTCTGATGAATATTTATGACTCCAGCCTTGTCGAAAATTTGTGGCCTTTATATGAACCAGCGCGCTGATGTTGGCATGGCACATAACACAATCACTAGCAACATCAACGGCGTTACTTCCTCGCAAAACATGACACGCCATCCGTTCAATCGTCGAGAAGATGTAATTGCCAGCATATCAAACAACCACACCATTGTTAATGGGTCACGATTGAATAGATTGGGCCAAGAAAAGCTGTTGTAGGCTCAAAGACCTGGACTGATAGGGTCCGTGTCAGCTTAGTTGGACTGAATACTTTGACTCAATTCGATTTTCCTCTTGTTAATATAAGAAAAAAAAAACTCATAATAAAAACTGGAGTAGTTCTTGGATACGCTTGCGATTACATCTTCTCGATGGCTGAACGGATGCCGTGTGATGTTTTTGGATGGAGTAACGTCGCTAAAGTTGGTGTTATGTGCCTTGCTAGAATCACCGCGCTAGCTCATATACGTGCCGCAAATATAGCATAACGCCAGAGTCAAAAATATTAATGAGAAGGTCCTTTGTCTTGTCCTAATTGACCTCCTAAAGACTATATGTCTTTGTTACCGCTTTGCAGCTTAAATCGAAAGTTTGACGACAATTGCTTTTGATCAGGATTTGTTGGATGGTAGTATCCCTCATTACTTTTGGGAGTTGCCCGATGAACATTGACCATATTAGTCTTGGCGAATGGAAAGGGCAAGCAATACTAATATGGTCAATCCTCGTCAGGCAACTACCAAGCCTAGTAAAGGAGATTACCTCCCACAATCCAAAGGGCCTTCTGATTAATATTTATGACTCCAGCATTCTCCAACGTTTGTGGCATTTATATGAGCCAGCGCGCTGATGTTGGCATGGCACATAACACAATCACTATCAACATCAACGGCGTTACTCCCTCGCAAAACATGACACGCCATCCGTTCAATCTTCGAGAAGATGGGATTGCCAGCATATCCAAGAACGACACCAGTGTTAGTGGGTCACGATTGAATAGACTAGGCCAAGAAAAGCTATTGTGGGCTCAAAAACATGGACTAATAGGGTCCGTGTCAGCTTAGCTGGACTGGAAACTTTGACTCGATCTGATTTTCCTTTTGTTAATAAAAAAAAAACCCATAATAAAAACTAGAGTAGTTCTTGGATACGCTTGCAATTACATCTTCTCGATGGTTGAACGGATGGCGTGTGATTTTTTTGGATGGAGTAACGTCGCTGACGTTGGTGTTATGTGCCTTGCTAGAATCACCACGGTAGCTCATATATGTGCCGCAAATATAGGATAACGCCAGAGTCAAAAATTTTAATGAGAAGGTCCTTTGTCTTGTTCTAATTGACCTTATAAAGACTATGTGTCCTTGTTACCACTTTTCTACTTAATTGGAACGATCGATGACAATTGCTTTTGATCAGGATTTGTTGGATGGTAGTATGCCCTGTTAGGTTTGGGAGTAGCCCGAAGAGCAGTGACCATATTAGTCTGGGCGAATGGAAAGGGCAGCGAATACTAATATGGTCAATCATGATCAAGCAACTACCAAGCCTAGTAAAGGAGATTACCATCCCACAATCCAAAGTGCCTTCAGATTAATATTTTTGAGTCTAGCCTTCTCGAATATTTGTTGCGTTTATATGAGCCAGCGTGTTGATGTTTGCATGGCACACAACAAAATCACTAGCAGCATCAATAGCGTTACTCCCGCCCAAAACATGACACGCCATCGGTTCAACCTTTGAGAAGATGTAATTGCCAGCATATCCAAGAACGACACCAGCGTTAGTGGGTCACGATTAATTATGCTGGGCCATGAAAAGCTATTGTGGGTTGAAAAAGCTTGACTGATAGGGTCCGTGTCAGCTTAGCTAGACTGGACTCTTTAACTCGATCCGATTTTCCTTTTTTTAATATGAAAAAAAGAAATTCATAATAAAAACTGGAGTAGTTTTTGGATATCCTTGCAATTAAATCTTCTCAATGGTTGAATGGATGACGTGTGATTTTTTTGGATGGAGTAACGTCGCTGACGTTGGTGTTATGTGCGATGCTAGAATCACCGCAAATATAAGACAACGCTAGGGTCAAAAATATTAATGAGAAGGTCCTTTGTCTTGTTCTAGTTCACCTTGTAAAGACTATGTGTCCGTGTTACCGCTTTGCTGCTTAACTGGAACGATCGTTGACAATTGCTTTTGATCAGGATTTGTTGGATGGTAGTATCCCTTATTAGTTTTGGGAGTTGCTCGATGAACATTGAGCATATTAGTCTTGGCGAATGGAAAGGGTAGCCAATACTAATATGGTGAATCCTCATCAGGCAACTGCCAAGCCTAGTAAAGGAGATTACCATACGACAATCCAAAGTGCCTTTTGATTAATAGTTATGACTCCAGCCTTCTCGAAAATTTCTGGTGTTTATATGAGCCAGGGCGCTGATGTTAGCATGGCACATAACACAATCACTAGCAACATCAACGGCGTTACTCCCTCGCAAAACATGACACGCCATCCGTCGAATCTTAGAAGATGTAATTGCTAGCATATCCAAGAACGAAACAAGTGTTAATGGGTTACAATTGAATATACGGGGCCAACAAAAGCTATTGTGGGCTCAAAAACCTGGACTGATAGGGTCCGTGTCAGCTTAGCTAGACTGAACACTTTGACTCGTTTTGATTTCCCATTTTAAAAAAAAAAAAAAAAAAAAAAAAAAACTAATAATAAAAACTGGTGTAGTTTTTGGATACGCTTGCAGTTAAATCTTCTTGATGGTTGAATAGATGGCGTGTGACGTTTTTGGATGGAGTAACGTCGCTGACGTTAGTGTTATGTGCCATGCTAGAATCAACGTGCTAGCTCATATACGTGTAGCAAATATAGGGTAACGCGAGAGTCAAAAATATTAATGAGAAGGTCCTTTGTCTTGTTCTAGTTCACCTTGTAAAGACTATGTGTCCGTGTTACCGCTTTGCTGCTTAACGGAACGATCGTTGACAATTGCTTTTGATCAGATTTGTTGGATGGTAGTATCCCTTATTAGTTTTGGGAGTTGCTCGATGAACATTGAGCATATTAGTCTTGGCGAATGGAAAGGGTAGCCAATACTAATATGGTGAATCCTCATCAGGCAACGCCAAGCCTAGTAAAGGAGATTACCATACGACAATCCAAAGTGCCTTTTGATTAATAGTTATGACTCCAGCCTTCTCGAAAATTTCTGGTGTTTATATGAGCCGGGCGCTGATGTTAGCATGGCACATAACACAATCACTAGCAACATCAACGGCGTTACTCCCTCGCAAAACATGACACGCCATCCGTCGAATCTTAGAAGATGTAATTGCTAGCATATCCAAGAACGAAACAAGTGTTAATGGGTTACAATTGAATATACGGGGCCAACAAAAGCTATTGTGGGCTCAAAAACCTGGACTGATAGGGTCCGTGTCAGCTTAGCTAGACTGAACACTTTGACTCGTTTTGATTTCCCATTTTAAAAAAAAAAAAAACTAATAATAAAAACTGGTGTAGTTTTTGGATACGCTTGCAGTTAAATCTTCTTGATGGTTGAATAGATGGCGTGTGACGTTTTTGGATGGAGTAACGTCGCTGACGTTAGTGTTATGTGCCATGCTAGAATCAACGCGCTAGCTCATATACGTGTAGCAAATATAGGGTAACGCGAGAGTCAAAAATATTAATGAGAAGGTCCTTTGTCTTGTTCCAGTTCACCTTGTAAAGACTATGTGTCCGTGTTACCGCTTTGCTGCTTAACGGAACGATCGTTGACAATTGCTTTTGATCAGGATTTGTTGGATGGTAGTATCCCTTATTAGTTTTGGGAGTTGCTCGATGAACATTGAGCATATTAGTCTTGGCGAATGGAAAGGGTAGCCAATACTAATATGGTGAATCCTCATCGTGCAACGCCAAGCCTAGTAAAGGAGATTACCATACGACAATCCAAAGTGCCTTTTGATTAATAGTTATGACTCCAGCCTTCTCGAAAATTTCTGGTGTTTATATGAGCCAGGGCGCTGATGTTAGCATGGCACATAACACAATCACTAGCAACATCAACGGCGTTACTCCCTCGCAAAACATGACACGCCATCCGTCGAATCTTAGAAGATGTAATTGCTAGCATATCCAAGAACGAAACAAGTGTTAATGGGTTACAATTGAATATACGGGGCCAACAAAAGCTATTGTGGGCTCAAAAACCTGGACTGATAGGGTCCGTGTCAGCTTAGCTAGACTGAACACTTTGACTCGTTTTGATTTCCCATTTAAAAAAAAAAAAAAAAAACTAATAATAAAAACTGGTGTAGTTTTTGGATACGCTTGCAGTTAAATCTTCTTGATGGTTGAATAGATGGCGTGTGACGTTTTTGGATGGAGTAACGTCGCTGACGTTAGTGTTATGTGCCATGCTAGAATCAACACGCTAGCTCATATACGTGTAGCAAATATAGGGTAACGCGAGAGTCAAAAATATTAATGAGAAGGTCCTTTGTCTTGTTCCAGTTCACCTTGTAAAGACTATGTGTCCGTGTTACCGCTTTGCTGCTTAACTGGAACGATCGTTGACAATTGCTTTTGATCAGGATTTGTTGGATGGTAGTATCCCTTATTAGTTTTGGGAGTTGCTCGATGAACATTGAGCATATTAGTCTTGGCGAATGGAAAGGGTAGCCAATACTAATATGGTGAATCCTCATCAAAGCGCCAAGCCTAGTAAAGGAGATTACCATACGACAATCCAAAGTGCCTTTTGATTAATAGTTATGACTCCAGCCTTCTCGAAAATTTCTGGTGTTTATATGAGCCGGGCGCTGATGTTAGCATGGCACATAACACAATCACTAGCAACATCAACGGCGTTACTCCCTCGCAAAACATGACACGCCATCCGTCGAATCTTAGAAGATGTAATTGCTAGCATATCCAAGAACGAAACAAGTGTTAATGGGTTACAATTGCATATACGGGGCCAACAAAAGCTATTGTGGGCTCAAAAACCTGGACTGATAGGGTCCGTGTCAGCTTAGCTAGACTGAACACTTTGACTCGTTTTGATTTCCCATTTTAAAAAAAAAAAAAAAACTAATAATAAAAACTGGTGTAGTTTTTGGATACGCTTGCAGTTAAATCTTCTTGATGGTTGAATAGATGGCGTGTGACGTTTTGGATGGAGTAACGTCGCCGACGTTAGTGTTATGTGCCATGCTAGAATCAACGCGCTAGCTCATATACGTGTAGCAAATATAGGGTAACGCGAGAGTCAAAAATATTAATGAGAAGGTCCTTTGTCTTGTTCTAATTGACCTTGTAAAGACTATGTGTCCTTGTTACCGCTTTGCTGCTTAACTGGAACCATCGACGACAATTTGTTTTGATCAGGATTTGTTGGATGGCAAAATCCCTTAATAGTTTTGGGAGTTGCCCGATGAACATTTAACATATTAATCTTGGCGAATGGAAAGGGCAGGCAATACTAATATGGTCAATCCTCATCAGGCTACTACCAAGCCTAGTAAAGGAGATTACCATCCCATAATCCAAAGCGCCTTCTGATTAATATTTATGACTCCAGCCTTCTCCAATATTTGTGGCGTTTATATGAGCCAGCGCGCTAATGTTGGAATGGCACATAACACAATCACCTGCAACATCAACAGTGTTACTCCCTCGCAAAACATGACACGCGATTCGTTCAATCTTCCAAAAGATGTAATTGCCAGCATATCCAAGAACGACACCAGTGTTAGTGGGTCACGATTCAATAGACTGGCCCAAGTAAAGCTATTGTGGGCTCGAAAACCTGGCCAGATTGGGTCCGTGTCAGCTTAGCTGGACAAGTCACTTTGACTCGATCCGATTTTCCACTTGTTAATATAAAAAAAAAAACTCATAATAAAAACAGGTGTAGTTCTTGGATACGCTTGCAATTACATCTTCTCGATGATTGAACGGATGCCGTGTGATGTTCTCGGATGGAGTAACGTCGCTAACGTTCGTGTTCTGTGCCATGCTAGAATCACCGCGCTAGCTCATATACGTGCAGCAAATATAAGATAATGCCAGAGTCAAAAATATTAATGAGAAGGTCCTTTGCCATGTTCTAATTGACCTTCTAAAGACTATGTGTCCTTGTTACCGCTTTGCTGCATAACTAGAACGATCGACGACAATTGCTTTTGATCAGGATTTGTTGGATGGTAGTATCCCCTATTAGTTTTGGGAGTTGCCCGATGAACTTTGACCATATTAGTCTTGGCGAAAGGAAAGGGCAGGCAATACTAATATGGTCAATCCTCATCAGGCTACCACCAAGCCTAGTAAAGGAGATTACCATCCCATAATCCAAAGCGCCTTCTGATTAATATTTATGACTCCAGCCTTCTCCAATATTTGTGGCGTTTATATGAGCCAGCGCGCTAATGTTGGAATGGCACATAACACAATCACCTGCAACATCAACGGCGTTACTCCCTCGCAAAACATGACACGCATTTCGTTCAATCTTCCAGAAGATGTAATTGCCAGCATATCCAAGAACGACACCAGTGTTAGTGGGTCACGATTAAATAGACTGGCCCAAGTAAAGCTATTGTGGGCTCAAAAACCTGGCCAGATTGGGTCCGTGTCAGCTTAGCTGCACAAGTCACTTTGACTCGATCCGATTTTCCACTTGTTAATATAAAAAAAAAACTCATAATAAAAACTGGTGTAGTTCTTGGATACGCTTGCAATTACATCTTCTCGATGATTGAACGGATGCCGTGTGATGTTTTCGGATGGAGTAACGTCGCTAACGTTCGTGTTCTGTGCCATGCTAGAATCACCGCGCTAGCTCATATACGTGCAGCAAATATAAGATAATGCCAGAGTCAAAAATATTAATGAGAAGGTCCTTTGCCTTGTTCTAATTGACCTTCTAAAGACTATGTGTCCTTGTTACCGCTTTGCTGCATAACTAGAACGATCGACGACAATTGCTTTTGATCAGGATTTGTTGGATGGTAGTATCCCTTATTAGTTTTGGGAGTTGCCCGATGAACTTTAACCATATTAGTCTTGGCGAATGGAAAGGGCAGGCAATACTAATATGGTCAATCCTCATCAGGCAACTGCCAAGCCTAGCAAAGGAGATTACCATCCCACAATCCAAAGTGCCTTTCGATTAATATTTATGACTCCAGCCTTCTCGAAAATTTGTGGCGTTTATATGAGCCAGCGCTCTGATGTTGGCATGGCACAAAACACAATCACTAGCAACATCAACGGCGTTACTCCCTTGCAAAACATGACACGCCATCCATTCAATCTTCAAGAAGATGTAATTGCCAGCATATCCAAGAGGGACACCAGTGTTAGTGGGTCACGATTGAATAGACTGGGCCAAGAAAAGCTATTGTGGACTCAAAAACCTGGACTAATAGGGTCCGTGTCAGCATAGTTGGACTGGACACTTTGACTCGATCCGATTTTCCTTTTGTTAATATAAAAAAAAAAACTCGTAATAAAAACTGGCGTAGTTCTTGGATACGCTTGCAATTAAATCTTCTGGATGGTTGAACGGATAGCGTGTGATGTTTTTGGATGGAGTAACGTCGGCGACGTTGGTGTTATGTGCCATGCTAGAATGACTGCGCTAGCTCATCTATGTGCCGCAAATATAGGATAACGCCATAGTCAAAAATTTTAATGAGAAGGTCATTTGTCTTGTTCTAATTCACCTTCTAAAGACTATGTGTCCTTGTTACCGCTTTGCTGTTTAACTTGAACGATCGACGACAATTGCTTTTGATCAAGATTTGTTGGATGGTAGTATCCCTTATTAGTTTTGGGAGTTGCCCGATTAACATTGACCATATTAGTCTTGGCGAATGGAAAGGGCATGCAATACTAATACAATCAATCCTCATCAGGCAACTGGCAAGCCTAGTAAAGGAGATTACCATCCCCCAATCCAAAGAGCCTTCTGATTAATATTTATGACTCCAGCCTTCTCCAATATTTGTGGCCTTTATATGATCCTGTGCGCAGATGTTGGCATGCCACATAACACAATCACCAGAAACGTCAACGGCGTTACTCTCTCGCAGAACATGACTCACCATCCGTTCAATATCCGAGAAGATTTAATTGCCAGCATATCAAAGAACGACACGAGCAGCAGTGGGTCACGATTGAATACACTGACCCAAGAAAAGCTATTGTGGGCTCAAAAACCAGGACTGATAAGGTCCGTGTCAACTTAGCTGGACTGGACAATTTGGCTCGATCCAATTTTCCTTTTGTTACTATAAAAAAAAAAAAAAAAACTCATAATAGAAACTGGTGTAGTTCTTGGATACGCTTGATATTACATCTTCTCGATGATTGAACGGATGCCATGTGATGTTTTTGGATGGAGTAACGTCGCTGACGTTGGTGTTATGTGCCATGCTAGAATCACTGCGCTAGCTCATGTACTTGCAACAAATATAGGATAACGCCAGAGTCAAAAATATTAATGGGAAGGTCCTTTGTCTTGTTCTAATTCACCTTCTAAAGACTATGTGTCCTCGTTACCGCTTTGCTGCTTAACTGGAACGATCGATGACAATTGCTCTTGATCAAGATTTGTTGGATGGTAGTATCCCTTATTAGTTTCGGGAGTTGCCCGATTAACATTGACCATATTAGTCTTGGCGAATGGAAAGGGCAAGCAATACTAATACGGTCAATCCTCATCAGGCAACTACCAAGCCTAGTAAAGGAGATTACCATCCCACAATCCAAAGCGCCTTCTGATTATTATTTATGACTCTAGCATTCTTGAAAATCTGTCGCGTTTATATGAGCCAGTGCGATGATGTTGTCATGGCACATAACACAATCACTAGCAACATCAACGGCGTTACTCTCTCGCAAAACATGACACGCCATCCATTCAATCTTCGAGAAGATGTAATTGCCAGCATATCCAAGAGTGACACCAATGTTAATGGGTCACCGTTGAATAGACTGGGCCAAGAAAAGCTATTGTGGGCTCAAAAACCTGGACTGATAGGGTTCGTGTCAGCATAGCTAGACAAGACACTTTGACTCGATCCGATTTACATTTTGTTAATATAAAAATATATATATAAAAAAAATAAAACTCATAATGAAAACTAGTGTAGTTCTTGGATACGCTTGCAATTACATCTTCTCGATGATTGAACGGATGTCGTGTGATGTTTTTGGATGGAGTAACATCGCTCACGTTGTTCTTATGTCCCATGCTAGAATCGCCGCGCTAGCTCATATACGTGCATCAAACATAGGATAGCGCCAGAGTGAAAAATATTAAAGAGAAGGTCGTTTGTCTTGTTCTAATTGACCTTCTAAAGACTATCTGTCCTTGTTACTGCTTTGCTGCTTAACTGAAACGATCGACGACAATTGCTCTTGATAAGGATTTGTTGGATGGTAGTATCCTTTATTAGTTTTTGGAGTTGCCCGATGAACATTTACATATTAGTCTTGGCGAATAGAAGGGATAGGTAATACTAATATGGTCAATCCTCATCAGGCAACTGCCAAGCCTAGTAAAGGAGATTACCATCCCACAATCCAAAGCGCCGTCCGATGAATATTAATGACTCCAGCCTTCTCGAAAATTTGTGGCGTTTATATGAGTCAGCGCGTTGATGTTGGCATGGCACATAACACAATCACTAGCAACAGCAACGGCATTACTCCCTCGCAAAACATGACACGCCATCTGTTGAATCTTTGAGAAGATGTAATTGCCAGCATATCCAACAAACACAGCAGCGTTAGTGGGTCACGATTGACTAGATTGGCCCAAGAAAGGCTGTTCTGGGCTCAAAAACCTATACTGATAGGGTCCGTGTCAGCTTAGCTAGACTGGACACATTGACTCGATTCGATTTTCCTTTTGTTAATTTTTTTTAAAAAAAACTCATATTAAAAACCTGTGTAGTTCTTTGATACGCTCTCAATTACATCTTCTGGATTATTGAAAGGATGTCGTGCGATGTTTTTTGATGGAGTAACGTCGCTGAGTTGGTGTTATACGCCATGCTTGGATCACCGCGCTAGCTCATATACGTGCCGCAAATATAGGATAACGCCCAAGTCAAATATATTAATGAGAAGGGGCTTTGTCTTGTTCTAATTGACCTTCTAAAGATTATGTGTCCGTGTTACCGCTTTGTTGCTTAACTGGAACGATCGATGACAATTTCTTTTGATCAGGATTTGTTGGATCGTAGTATCCTTAAGTAGTTTTGGGAGTTGCCCGATGAACTTTGACCATATTAGTCTTGGCGAATGGAAAGGGCAGGCAATACTAATATGGTCAATCCTCATAAGGCAACTTCCAAGCCTAGTAAAGGAGATTACCATCCCACAATTCAAAGCGCCTTCTGATTAATATTTATGACTCCAGCCTTCTCCAATATTTGCGGCGTTTATATGAGCCAGCGCGTTGATGTTGGCATGGCACATAACAGAATCACCAACAACATCAATGGCGTTACTCCCTCGCAAAACATGACATGCCATCCATTCAATCTTCGAGAAGATGTAATTGCTGGCATATCCAACAAGGAGACCAGTGTAAGTGGGTCACGATTGAATAGATTGGGCCAAGAAAGGCTGTTGTTGGCTCAAAAACCTGGACTGATAGGGTTCGTGTCAACTTTGCTAGACTGGGCACTTTGACTAGATCCAATTTTCCTTTTGTTAATATAAAAAAAAAAAAAGCTCATAATAAAAACTGGTGTAGGTCTTGGATACGCTTGCAATTACATCTTCTCAATGATTGAACGGATGCCGTGTGATGATTTACGATGGACTAACGTCGCTGACGTTTGTCTTATGCGACATGTTATAATGACCGCACTAGCTCATATACGTGCCGCAAATATAGGATAACGCCAGAGTCAAAAATATTACTGAGAAGGTCCTTTGTCTTGTTCTAATTGACCTTCTAAAGACTATGTGTCCTTGTTACTGCTTTGCTACTTAATTGGAACGATCACCGACAATTGCTTTTGATCAGGATTTGTTAGATGGTAGTATCCCTTATTAGTTTTGGAAGTTGCCCGATGAACATTTACATATTAGTCTTGGCGAATGGAAAGGGCAAGCAATACTAATATGGTCAATCCTCATAAGGCAACTACTAAGCCTAGTAAAGGAGATTACCATCCCACAATCCAAAGCGCCTTCTGATAAATATTTATGACTCTAGCCTTGTCGAAAATTTGTGGCGTTTATATGAGCCAGTGCGCTGATGTTGGCATGGCACATAACACAATCACTAGCAACATGAACGGCGTTACTCCAACGAAAACATGACACGCCATCCGTTCAATCTTCGACAAGATGTAATTGCTAGCATATCCAAGAGCGACACCAGTGTTAGTGTGTCATGATTGAATAGACTGGGCTAAGAAAAGCTATTGTGGGCTCAAAAACCTGGACTGATAGGGTCCGTGTCAGCTTAGCTGAACTGGACAGTTTGACTCGATATGATTTTCCATTTGTTAATAAATAAATAAAAACTCATAATAAAAACTATTGTAGTTCTTGGATACGCTTCCAATTACATCTTCTCGATGATTGAACGTATGCCGTGAGATGTTTTTGAATGGAGTAACGTCGCTGACTTGGGTGTTATGTGCCATGCTAGAATCACCACGCTAGCTCATATACGTGCCACAAATATAGGATAATGCCAGAGTCAGAAATATTAATGAGAAGGTCCTTTGTCTTGTTCTAATTGACCTTCTAAAGACTATGTGTCCTAGTTACCGCTTTGCTGCATAACTCAGAAATATTAATGAGAAGGTCCATTGTCTTGTTCTAATTGACCTTCTAAAGACTATGTGTCCTAGTTACCGCTTTGCTGCATAACTGGAACGATCGCCGACAATTGCTTTTGATCAGGATTTGTTGGATGGTAGTATCCCCTATTAGTTTTGGGAGTTGCCCAATGAACATTAACCATATTAGTCTTGGCGAATGGAAAGGGTAGGCAATACTAATATGGTCAATGCTCATCAGGCAACTAGCAAGTCTAGTAAAGGAGATTACCATCCCACAATTCAAAGCACCTTCTGATTAATATTTATGACTCCAGCCTTCTCCAATATTTGCGGCCTTTATATGAGCCAGCGCGCTGATGTTGGCATGGCACATAACACAATCACCAGCAACATCAACGGCCTTACTCCCTCGCAAAACATGACATGCCATCCGTTCAATCTTGGAGAAGATGTAATTGCCAGCATATCCAAGAACGACACTCGCGTTAGTGAGTCACGATTGAATACACTGGGCCAAGAAAAGCTATTGTGGGCACAAAAACCTGGACTAATAGGGTCCGTGTCATCTTAGCTGGACTCGACACTTTGACTCAATCAAATTTTCCTTTTGTGAATTTAAAACATTAAAAACTCGTAAGAAAAACTGGTGTAGTTCTTGGATACACTTGCAATCACATCTTCTCGGTGATTAAAGGGATGTCGTGCGATGTTTTTGGATGGAGTAACGTCGCTAACTTGGGTGTTATGTGCCATGCTAGAATCACCGCGCTAGCTCATATACGTGCCGCAAATATAGGATAATGCCAGAGTCAAAAAAATTAATGAGAAGGTCCTTTGCCTTGTTCTAATTGACCTTCTAAAGACTATGTGTCCTAGTTACCACTTTGCTGCATAACTGGAACGATCGACGACAATTGCTTTTGATCAGGATTTGTTGGATGGTAGTATCCCCTATTAGATTTGGGTGTTGCCCGATGAAGATTAACCATATTAGTCTTGGTGAATGGAAAGGGTAGGCAATACTAATTTGGTCAATGCTCATCAGGCAATTACCAAGCCTAGTAAAGGAGATTACCATCCCACAATTGAAAATGCCTTCTGATTAATATTTATGACTCCAGCCTTCTCGAATATTTGTGGCGTTTATATGAGCCAGAGCGGTGATGTTGGCATGGCACATAACACAATCACAAGGAAAATCAACGACGTTACTCCCTCACAAAACATGACACGCCATCTAATCCATCTTCGAGAAGCTGCAATTGCCAGCATATCCAAGGACACCGGCGTTAGTGGGTCACGATTGAATACACTGGGCCAAGAAAAGCTATTGTGGGTTCAAAAAGCTAGACTGATAGGGTCTGTGTCAACTTAGCTGGACTGGACACTTTGAGTGGATCCGATTTTCCTTTTGTTAATATGAAAAAAAATAATTCATAATAAAAACTGGAGTAGTTCTTGGATACGCTTGCAATTAAATCGTCTCGATGGTTGAGTGGATGGCGTGTGATGTTCTTGGATGCAGTAACGTTGCTGATTTTGGTGTTATGTACCATGCTAGAATCACCGCGCTAGCTCATATACGTGCCGCAAATATAGGATAAAGACTATTTGTCCTTGTTACCGCTTTGCTAGTTAACTGGAACGATCAACGACAATTGCTTTTGATCAGGACTTGTTGGATGGTAATATCCTTTATTAGTTTTGGGAGTTGCCCGATGAACATTGACCATATTTGTCTTGGCGAACGGAAAGGGCAGGCAATACTAATATGGTCAATCCTCATCAGGCAACTGCCAAGCCTAGTAAAGGAGATTACCATCGCACAATCCAAAGTGCCATCTGATTAATAGTTATGACTACAGCCTTCTCAAAAATTTGTGGCGTTAATATGAGCCAGCGCGCTGATGTTGGCATGGCACACATCACAATCACTAGCAACATCAACGGCGTTAGTCCCTCGCAAAATATGACACGCCATCCCTTCAATCTTCGAGAAGATGTAATTGCCAGGATATCAAAGAACAAAACTAGTGTTTGTGGGTCACGATTGAATAGACCGGGCCAACAAAAGCTATTGTGGGCTCAAAAACTTGGACTGATTGGGTCCGTGTCAGCATAGCTGGACTGGACACTTTGACTCGATCCGATTTTCTTTTTGTTAATATAAAAAAAAAAACTCATAATAAAAACTGGTGTAGTTCTTGGATACGCTTGCAATTACATCTTCTCGATGATTGAACGGATGCCGTGCGATGTTTTTGGATGGAGTAACGTCGCTGACGTTGGAGTTATGTGCCATGCTAGAATCACCGTGCTAGCTCATATACGTGCAACAAATATAGGATAACGCTAGAGTAAAAAAAATTAATGAGAAGGTCCATTGTCTTGTTCGAATTCACCTTCTAAAGACTATGTGTCCTTGTTACCGCTTTGCTGCTTTACTGGAACGATCGACGACAATTGCTCTTGATCCGGATTTGTTGGATGGTAGTATCCCTTATTAGTTTTGGGAGTTGCCCGATGAACATTTACATATTAGTCTTGGCGAATGGAATGGGCAGGCAATACTAATATGGTCAATCCTCATCAGGCAACTGCCAAGCCTAGTAAAGGAGATTACCATCCCACAATCCAAAGCGCCTTCCGATTAATATTTATGACTCTAGCCTTCTCGAAAATTTGTGGCCTTTATATGAGCCAGCGCGCTGATGTTGGCATGGCACATAACACAATCACTAGCAACATCAATGGCGTTACTCCCTCGCAAAACATGACACGCCCTCCATTCAATCTTCGAGAAGATGTAATTGCCAGCATATCTGAGAACGACACCAGTGTTAGTGGGTCACGGTTGAATAGACTCGGCCAAGAAAATCTATTATGGGCTAAAAAACCTGGACTGATAGGGTCCGTGTCAGCTTAGTTGGGCTGGACACTTTGACTCAATTCGATTTTGCTTTTGTTAATATAAAAAAAAAATCATAATAAAAATTGGTTTATGTCTTGGATACGCTTGCAATTACATCTTCTCGATGATCGAACGGATGCCGTGTTTGTTTTTGGATGGAGTAACGTCGTTGACGTTTATGTTATGCGACATGCTCATATACGCGCCGCAAATATAGGATAATGCCAGAGTAAAAAATCTTAATGAGAAGGTCCTCTGTCTTGGTCTAATTGACCTTCTAAAGACTATGTGTCCTTGTTACCGCTTTGCTACTTAACTGGAACGAACGACGACAAATTGTTTTGATCAGGATTTGTTGGACCGTAGTATCCCTTATTAGTTTTGGCAGTTGCCCGATGAACATTGACCATATTAGTCTTGGCGAATGGAAAGGGCAGGCAATACTAATATGGACCATCCTCATCAGGCAACTGCCTAGCCCAGTAAAGGAGATTACCTTCCCACAATGCGAAGCACCTTTTGATTAATATTTATGACTCCAGCCTTCTCCAATATTTGTGGCATTTATATGTGCCAGCGGCGTTACTCACTTGCAAAACATGTCACGCCATCCCTTCAAATTTGTGATATGCGACATGCTAGAATCACGGCGCTAGCTCACATATGCGCCGCAAATAGAGGATAACGCCAGAGTCAAAAATATTAATGAGAAGGTCCTTTGCCTTGTTCGAATTGACCTTCTAAAGGCTATGTGTCCTTGTTTCCGCTTTGCAGCTTAACTGGAACGATTGACGGCAATTGCTCTTGATCAGGATTTGTTGGATGGTAGTATCCCTTATTAGTTTTGGGAGTTGCCCGATGAACATTTACATATTAGTCTTGGCGAATGGAAAGGGCAGGCAATACTAATATGGTCGATCTTCATCAGAAAACGGCTAAGCCTAGTAAAGGAGATTACCATCCCACAATCCAAAGCGCCTTCTGATTAGGATTTATGGCTCCAGCCTTCTCCAATATTTGTGGCCTTTATATGAGCCAGCGTGCTGTTGTTGGCATGGCACATAACACAAGAACGACACTCGCGTTACTCCCTCGCAAAACATGACACGCCATCCGTTCAATCTTCGAGAAGATATAATTGCCAGCATACCCAAGAACGACACTAGCGTTAGTGATTCACGATTGAATAGACTGGCCCAAGAAAAGCTATTGTGGGCTCAAAAACCTGGGATGATTGGGTCTCTGTCAACATAGTTGTACTGGACATTTTGACTCGATCCGATTTTCCTTTTGTTAATATATATAAAAAAAAACTCTTAATAAAAACTGGTGTAGTTCTTGGATACGCTTGCAATTACATCTTCTCGATGATTCAATCGATGCCGTGTGATGTTTTTGGATGGAGTAACGTCGCTGACGTTGGTGTTATGTGCCATGCTAGTATCACCATGCTAGCTCATATACGTGCAGTAAATATACCATAACGCCAGAGTCTAAAATATTAATGAGAAGGTCCTTGGACTTGTTCTAATTGACCTTCTAAAGACTATGTGTCCTTGTTACGCCTTTGTTGCTTAACTGGAATGATCGACGACAATTTGTTTTGTTCAGGATTTGTTGGATGGTAGTATCTCTTATTAGTTTTGGAAGTTGCCCGATGAACAATTACCATATTAGTCTTGGCGAATGGAAAGGGCAGGCAATACTAATATGGTCAATCGTCATCAGGCAACTACCAAGCCTAGTAAAGGAGATTACCATCCCACAATCCAAAGAGCCTTCTGATTAATATTTATGACTCCGGACTTCTCCAATATTTGTGGCGTTTATATGAGCCACCGCGCTGATGTTGGCATGGCACATAACACAATCACCAGCAACATCAACGCCGTTACTTCCTCGCAAAACATGACATGCCATCCATTCAATCTTGGAGAAGATGTAATTGCCAGCATATCTAACAACGACACTAGCGTAAGTGGGTCACGATTGAATAGATAGGGCCAAGAAAAGCTGTTGCGGGCTCAAAAACCTGGACTAATAGGGTCCGTGTCAGCTTAGCTGGATTGGACACTTTGACTCGATCGGATTTTCCTTTTGTGAATTTAAAAAAAAAAAAAAAACCTCATAATAAAAACTGGTGTAGTTCTTGGATACACTTGCAATTACATCTTCTCGATGATTGAACGGATGCCGTGCTTTGTTTTTGGATGGAGTAACGTCGCTGACGTTTGTGTTATGCGACATGCTAGAATCACCGAGCTAGCTCATATACACGCCGCAAATATAGAATAACGCCAGTGTAAAAAATATTAAAGAGAAGGTCCTTTGCCTTGTTCTAATTGACCTTCTAAAGGCTATGTGGCCTTGTTATTGCTTTGCTGCTTAACTGCAACGATCGACGACAATTGATCTTGATCAGGATTTGTTGGATGGTAGTATCCCTTATTAGTTTTGGGAGTTGCCCGATGAACATTTACATATTAGTCCTGGCGAATGGAAAGGGCAGGCACGACTAATATGGTCAATCCTCATTAGGCAACTGCCAAGCCTAGTAAAGGAGATTACCATCCCACAATCCAAAGCGCCTTCTGATTAGTATTTATGGCTCCAGCGTTCTCCAATATTTGTGGCCTTTATATGAGCCAGCGCGCTGATGTTGGCATGGCACATAACACAATCTCCAACAACATCAACGGCGTTAGTCCCTCGCAAAACATGACACACCATCCGTTCAATCTTCGAGAAGATGTAATTGCCAGCATATCCAAGAACGACACCCGCGTTAGTGAGTCACGATTGAATATACTGGCCCAAGAAAAGCTATTGTGGGCTCAAAAACCTGGACTGATTGGGTCCGTGTCAACATATCTGGACTGGACAATTTGACACGTTCCGATTTTCCTTTTGTTAATATAAAAAAAAAACTCATAATAAAAACTGGTGTAGTTCTTGGATACACTTGCAATTACATCTTCTCAATGATTGAATGGATGCCGTGTGATGTTTTTGGATGGAGTAACGTAGCTGACGTTGGTGCTATGTGCCATGCTAGAATCACCGTGCTAGCTCATATATGTGCAGTAAATATAAGATAACGTCAGAGTCTAAAATATTAATGAGAAGGTCCTTTGCCTTGTGCTAATTGACCTTCTAAAGACTATATGTCCTTCTTACCCCTTTGTTGCTTAACTGGAACGATCGACGACAATTTGTTTTGTTTAGGATTTGTTGGATGGTAGTATCCCTTATTAGTTTTGGGATTTGCCCGATGAACATTTACCATATTAGTCTTGGCGAATGGAAAGGGCAGGCAATACTAATATGGTCAATCATCATCAGGCAACTGCCAAGCGTAGTAAAAGAGATTACCATCCCACAATCCAAAGCGCCTTCTGATTAATATTTATGACTCCAGCCTTCTCCAATATTTGTGGCGTTTATATGAGCCAGTGCGGCTGATGTTGGCATGGCACATAACATAATCACCAGCAACATCAACGCCGTTACTTCCTCGAAAAACATGCCATGCCATCCGTTCAATCTTCGAGAAGATGTAATTGCCAGCATATCTAACAACGACACTAGCGTAAGTGGGTCACGATTGAATGGATAGGGCCAAGAAAAGCTGTTGCGGGCTCAAAAACCTGGACTAATAGGGTCCGTGTCAGCTTAGCTGGACTGGACACTTTGACTTGATCCGATTTTGCTTTTGTGAATTTAAAAAAAAAAAAACTCATTATAAAAACTGGTGTAGTTCTAGGATACACTTGCAATCACATCTTCTCGATGATTGAACGGATGTCGTGCGATGTTTTTGGATGGAGTAACGTCGCTGACGTTGGTGTTATGTGCCATGCTAGAATGACCGCACTAGCTCATATACGTGCATCAAATGTAGGATAACGCCATAGTCAAAAATACTAATGACAAGGTCCTTTGTCTTGTTCTAATTGACCTTCTAAAGACTATGTGTCCTTGTTATTGCTTTGCTGCTTAATTGGAATGATCGACGACAATTACTTTTGATCAGGATTTGTTGGATGGTAGTATCCCTTATTAGTTTTGAGAGTTGCCCGATGAACATTTACATATGAGACTTTGGCGAAAGGAAAGGGCAGGAAATACTAATATGCTCAATCCTCATTAGGCAACTACCAAGCCTAGTAAAGGAGATTACCATCCCACAATCCAAAGCGCCTTCTGATTAATATTTATGGCTCCAGCCTTCTCCAATATTTGTGGTGTTTTTATGAGCCAGCGCGCTTATGTTGGCATGGCACATAACGCAATCACCAGCAACATCAACGGCGTTACTCCCTCGCAAAACATGACACGCCATTCGTTCAATCTTCGAGATGATGTAATTACAAACATATCCAAGAAGGACACTAGCGTTAGTGAGTCACGATTGAATAGACTGGCCCAAGAAAAGCTATTATGGGCTCAAAAACCTGGACTGATTGGGTCTGTGTCAACTTAGCTGGATTGGACACTTTGACTCGATTTGTTTTAGCTATTGTTAATAAAAAAAAAACTCATAATAAAAACTGGTGTTTCTCTTGGATACGCTTGCAATTACATCTTCTCGATGATTGAACGGATGCCGTGTTTTGTTTTTTGATGCAGTAACGTCGCTGACGTTTGTGTTATGCGACATGCTAGAATCACCGCGCTAGCTCATATACGAGCCGCAAATATAGGATAACGTCAGAGACAAAAATATTAATGAGAAGGTCCTTTGCCTTGTTCTAATTGACCTTCCAAAGGCTATGTGTCCGTGTTACCGCTTTGTTGCTTAACTGGAACGATCGACGACAATTGCTCTTGATCAGGATTTGTTGGATGGTGGTATCCCTTACTAGTTTTGGGAGTTGCTCGATGACCATGTACATATTAGTCTTGGCGAATGGAAAGGGCAGGCACTACTAATATGGTCAATCCTCATCAGGCAACTGCCAAGCCTAGTAAAGGAGATTACCATCCACAATCCAAAACGTCTTCTAATCAGTAGTTATGGATCCAGCCTTCTCCAATATTTGTGGCCTTTGTATGAGCCAGCGCACTGATGTTGGCATGGCACATAACACAATCACCTGCACCATCAACGGCGTTACTCCCTCGCAAAATATGACATTCCATCCGTTCAATCTTCGAGAAGATGTAATTGCCAGCATATCCGAGAACGACACCAATGTTAGTGGGTCACGATTGAATAGATTGGCCCAAGAAAAGCTATTGTGGGCTCAAAAACCAGGATTGTTAGGGTTCGTGTCAGCTTAGCTGGACTGGACACTTTGACTCGATCCGATTTTCCTTTTGTTAATATAAAAAAAAAATCATAATAAGAACTGGTGTAGGTCTTCGATACGCTTGCAATTACATCTTCTCGATGATTGAATGGATGCCGTGTGATGTTTTTGGATGGAGTAACGTCGCTGACGTTTGTGTTATGCGACATGCTAGAATCACCGCACTAGCTCATATACGCGCCGCAAATATTGGATAACGCCAGAGTCAAAAATATTACTGAGAAGGTCCTTTGTCTTGTTCTAATTGAGCTTCTAAAGACTGTATGTGTCCTTGTTACCGCTTTGTTGCTTAACTGAAACGATTGACGACAATTGCTTTTCATAAGGATTTGTTGGATGGTAGTATCCCTTATTAGTTTTGGGAGTTCCCAATGAACATTTACATATTAGACTTGGCGAATGGAAAGGGTAGGCAATACTAATATGGACCATCCTCATCAGGCAACTGCCAAAACTAGCAAAGGAGATTACCATCCCACGATCCAAAGCGCCTTCTGATTAATACTTACGACTCCAGCCTTCTCCAATATTTGTGGTGTTTATATGAGCCAGCGCGCTGATGTTGGCATGCCACATAACACAATCACCAGCAACATCAACTACGTTACTCCCTCGTAAAACATGACACGCCATCCCTTCAATCTTCGAGAAGATGTAATTGGCCGCATATCCAAGAAGCACACCAGCGTTAGTGGGTCACGATTGAATAGATTGGGCCAAGAAAGGCTGTTGTGGGCCCAAAAACCTGGACTGATAGGGTCCGTGTCAGCTTAGCTGGACCGAAGACTTTGAGTGGATCTGATTTTCCTTTTGTTAATTTAGAAAAAAAAAACTCATAATGAAAACTTGTGTAGGTCTTGGACACGCTTGCAATTACATCTTCTCGATGATTGAACGGATGTCGTGTGATGTTTTTTGATGCAGTAACGTTGCTGACGTTGGTGTTATATGCCATGCTAGAATCAACACGCTAGTTCATATACATGCCGCAAATATAGGATAAAGCCAGAGTCGAAAATACTAATGAGAAGGTCCTTTGTCTTGTTCTAATTGACGTTCTAAAGACTATGTGTCCTTGTTACCGCTTTGCTGCTTAACTAGAACGATCGACGACAATGGCTTTTGATCAGGATTGGTTTGATGGTAGTATCCGTTATTAGTTTTGGGCGTTGCCCGATGAACATTGACCATATTAGTCGTGGCAAATGGAAAGGACAGGCAATACTAATATCGTCAATCGTCATCAGGCAACCGCCAAGCCTAGTAAAGGAGATTACCATCCCGCAATCCAAAGAGCCTTCTAAATAATATTTATGACTCCAGCCTTCTCCAATATTTGTGGCGTTTATATGAGCCAGCGCGCTGATGTTGGCATGCCACATAACACAATCACCAGCAACGTCAATGGCGTTACTCCCTCGCTAAAACATGACACGCAATCCATTCAATCTTCGAGAAGATGTAATTTCCAGCATATCCAAAAACGACACCAGCGTTAGTGGGTCATGATTAAATGGATTGGTATAAGAAAGGCCATTGTGGGCTCGAAAAACTGGACTGATAAGGTCCATGTCAGCTTAGCTGGTCTAGACAATTTGACTCGATCCAATGTTCCTTTTGTTAAAAAAAAAAATCATAATAAAAACTGGTGTAGTTCTTGGATACGCTTGCAATTACATCTTCTCGATGATTGAACGGATGCCGTGTTATTTTGGATGGAGTAACGTCGCTGACGTTGGAGTTATGTGCCATGCTAGAATCACCGCGCTAGCTCACATATGTGCAGCAAATGTTAGATAACGCCATAGTCAAAAATATTAATGAGAAGGTCCTTTGTCTTGTTCTAATGGACCTTCTAAAGACTCTGTGTCCTTGTTACGGCTTTGCAGCTTAACTGGAACGATCGACGACAATGGCTTTTGATCAGGATTGGTTTCATGGTAGTATCTGTTATTAGTTTTGGGCGTTGCCCAATGAACATAGACCATTTTAGTCGTGGCGAATGGAAAGGGCAGGCAATACTAATATGGTCAATCGTCATCAAGCAACCGCCAAGCCTAGTAAAGGAGATTACCATCCTACAATCCAAAGAACCTTCTAATTAATATTTATGACTCCATCCTTCTCCAATATTTGTGGCGTTTATATGAGCCAGGGCGCTGATGTTAGCATGCCACATAACACAATCACGAGCAACGTCAATGGCGTTACTCCCTCGCTAAACATGACACGCAATCTATTCAATCTTCGAGAAGATGTAATTGCTAGCATATCCAAAAACGACACCAGCGTTAGTGGGTCACGATTAAATGGACTGGCATAAGAAAGGCTATTGTGGGCTCGAAAACCTGGACTGATAAGGTCCGCGTCAGCTTAGCTGGACTAGACAATTTGACTCGATCCGACGTTCCTTTTGTTCATATAAAAAAAAAAGGAACTCATAACAAAAACTAGTGCAGTTCTTTGATACGCTTGCAATTACATCTTCTCGATGATTGAACGGATGCTGTCTGATGTTTTTGGATGGAGTAACGTCGCTGACGTTGGAGTTATGTGCCCTGCTACAATCACCGCACTAGCTTATATACGTGCAGCAAATGATAGATAACGACAGAGTCAAAAATATTAATGAGAAGGTCATTTGTCTTGTTCTAATTGACCTTCTAAAGACTATGTGTCTTTGTTACCGCTTTGCTGCTTAACTTGGACGATCAACGACGATTGCTTTTGATCAGGATTTGTAGGACGGTAATATCCGTTATTAGTTTTGGGACTTGCCCAATGAACATTTACCATATTAGTCTCGGCGAATGGAAAGGGCAGGCAATACTAATATGGTCAATCGTCATCAGGCAACTGCCAAGCATAGTAAAGGAGATTACCATCCCACAATCCAAAGAGCCTTATAATTAATATTTATGACTCCAGCCTTCTCCAATACTTGTGGCGTTTATATGAGCCAGCGCGCTGATGTCAGCATGCCACATAACACAATCACGAGCAACGTCAACGGTGTTACTCCCTCGCCAAATATGACACGCAATCTATTCAATCTTCGAGAAGATGTAATTGCTAGCATATCCAAAAACGACAGCAGCGTTAGTGGGTCACGATTAAATGGACTGGCATAAGAAAGGCTATTGTGGGCTCGAAAACCTAGACTGATAAGGTCCGTGTCAGCTTAGCTGCACTAGACACTTTGACTCGATCCAACGCTCCTTTTGTTACTATAAAAGAAAAAACTCATAATAAAAACTGATGAAGTTCTTGGATATGCTTGCAATTACATCTTCTCGATGATTGAACTGATGCCGTCTGACGTTTTTGGATGGAGTAACGTCGCTGACGTTGGAGTTATGTGCCATGCTAGAATCACCGCGCTAGCTCATATATGTGCAGCAAATGTTAGATAACGCCAGAGTCAAAAATATTAATGAGAAGGTCCTTTGTCTTGTTCTAGTGGACCTTCTAAAGACTATGTGTCCTTGTTACCACTTTGCTGCTTAACGGGAACGATCGACGACAATGGCTTTTGATCAGGATTGGTTTGATGGTAGTATCCGTTATTAGTTTTGGGCGTTGCCCGATGAACATTGACCATTTTAGTCGTCGCGAATGGAAAGGGCAGGCAATACTAATATGGTCAATCGTCATCAGGCAACCGCCAAGCCTAGGAAAGGAGATTACCATCCCACAATGCAAAGAGCCTTGTGCTTAATATTTATGACTCCAGCCTTCTCCAATATTTGTGGCGTTTATATGAGCCGCGCGCTGATGTTGGCATGCCGATAACACAATCACCAGCAACGTCAACGGCGTTACTCCCTCTTAAAACATGACACGCAATCCGTTCAATCTTCGAGAAGATGTAATTGCCAGCATATCGAAAACGACACCAGCGTTAGTGGGTCACGATTAAATGGACTGGCATAAGAAAGGCTATTGTGGGCTCGAAAACCTGGACTGAGAAGGTCCGTGTTAGCTTAGCTGGACTAGACACTTTGACTCGATCCAATGTTCCTTTTGTTAACATAAAAAAAAAAAAAAAAAAAACTCATAATACAAACTGGTGTAGTACTTGGATACGCTTGCAATTACATCTTCGCGATGATTGAACGGATGCCGTGTGATGTTTTTGGATGGAGTAACGTCGCTGACGTTGGAGTTATGTGCCATGCTAGAATCACCGCTCTAGCTCATATACGTGCAGCAAATGTTAGATAACGCCAGAGTCAAAAATATTAATGAGAAGGTCCTTTGTCTTGTTCTAATGGACCTTCTAAAGACTATGTGTCCTTGTTACCGCTTTGCTGCTTAACTAGAACGATCGACGACAATGGCTTTTGATCAGGATTGGTTTGATGGTAGTATCCGTTATTAGTTTTGGGCGTTGCCCGATAAACATTGACCATTTTAGTCGTGGCGTATGGAAAGGGCAGGCAATACTAATATGGTCAATCGTCATCAGGCAACCGCCAAGCCTAGTAAAGGAGATTACAATCCCACAATCCAAAGAGCCTTCTGATTAATATTTATCACTCCAGCCTTCTCCAATATTTCTGGCGTTTATATGAGCCAGCGCGCTGATGTTGGCATGCGAGATAACACAATCACCAGCAACGTCAACGGCGTTACTACCTCTTAAAACATGACACGCAATCCGTTCAATCTTCGAGAAGATGTAGTTGCCAGCATATCCAAAAACGACACCAGCGTTAGTGGGTCACGATTAAATGGACTGGCATAAGAAAGGCTATTGTGGGCTCGAAAACCTGGATTGAGAAGGTCCGTGTTAGCTTAGCTGGACTAGACACTTTGACTCGATCCAATTCTCCTTTGTTAATACAAAAAAAAAAAAAAAAAACTCATAATAAAAACTGGTGAAGTTCTTGGGTACCCTTGCAATCGCATCTTCTCGAGGATTGAACCGATGCCGTCGACGTTTCGGATGGAGTAACGTCGCTGACATTGGAGTTATGTGCCATGCTAGAATCACCGCGCTAGCTCATATATGTGCAGCAAATGTTAGATAACGCCAGAGCCAAAAATATTAATGAGAAGGTCCTTTGTCTTGTTCTAATGGACCTTCTAAAGACTATGTGTCCTTGTTACCGCTTTTTGCTTAACTAGAACGATCGACGACAATGGCTTTTGATCGGGATTGGTTTGATGGTAGTATTCGTTATTAGTTTTGGGCGTTGCCCGATAAACATTGACCATTTTAGTCGTGGCGTATGGAAAGGGCAGGCAATACTAATATGGTCAATTGTCATCGAAACCGCCAAGCCTAGTAAAGGAGATTACCATCCCACAATCCAAAGAGCCTTCTAATTAATATTTATGACTCCAGCCTTCTCCAATATTTCTGGCGTTTATATGAGCCAGCGAGCTGATGTTGGCATGCCACATAACACAATCACCAGCAACGTCAACGGCGTTACTCCCTCTTAAAACATGACACGCGATCCGTTCAATCTTCGAGAAGATGTAGTTGCCAGCATATCCAAAAACGACACCAGCGTTAGTGGGTCACGATTAAATGGACTGGCATAAGAAAGGCTATTGTGGGCTCGAAAACCTGGATTGAGAAGGTCCGTGTTAGCTTAGCTGGACTAGACACTTTGACTCGATCCAATTCTCCTTTTGTTAATATAAAAAAAAAACTCATAATAAAAACTGGTGAAGTTCTTGGATACCCTTGCAATCGCATCTTCTCGAGGATTGAACTGATGCCGTCTGACGTTTCTGGATGGAGTAACGTCGCTGACGTTGGAGTTATGTGCCATGCTAGAATCACCGCGCTAGCTCATATATGTGCAGCAAATGTTAGATAACGCCGAGCCAAAAATATTAATGAGAAAGTCCTTTGTCTTGTTCTAATGGACCTTCTAAAGACTATGTGTCCTTGTTACCGCTTTCTTCGCTTAACGGGAACGATCGACGACAATGGCTTTTGATCGGGATTGGTTTGATGGTAGTATCCGTTATTAGTTTTGGGCGTTGCCCGATGAACATTGACCATTTTAGTCGTCGCGAATGGAAAGGGCAGGCAATACTAATATGGTCAATCGACATCAGGCAACCGCCAAGCCTAGTAAAGCATATTACAATCCCACAATCCAAAGAGCCTTCTGATTAATATTTATCACTCCAGCCTTGTCCAATATTTCTGGTGTTTATATGAGCCAGCGCGCTGATGTTGGCATGCGAGATAACACAATCACCAGCAAAGTCAACAGCGTTACTCCCTCTTAAGACATGACAGGCAATCCGTTCAATCTTCGAGAAGATGTAATTGCCAGCATATCCAAAAACGACACCAGCGTTAGTGGGTGACGATTAAATGGACTGGCATAAGAAAGGCTATTGAGGGCTCGAAAACCTGGACTGAGAAGGTCCTTGTTAGCTTAGCTGGACTAGACACTTTGACTCGATCCAATTCTCCTTTTGTTAATATAAAAAAAAAACTCATAATAAAAACTGGTGAAGTTCTTGGATACCCTTGCAATCGCATCTTCTCGAGGATTGAACTGATGCCGTCTGACGTTTCTGGATGGAGTAACGTCGCTGACATTGGAGTTATGTGCCATGCTAGAATCACCGCGCCAGCTCATATATGTGCAGCAAATGTTAGATAACGCCAGAGCCAAAGATATTAATGAGAAGGTCCTTTGTCTTGTTCTAATGGACCTTCTAAAGACTATGTGTCCTTGTTACCGCTTTGCTGCTTAACTAGAACGATCGACGACAATGGCTTTTGATCAGGATTGGTTTGATGGTAGTATCCGTTATTAGTTTTGGGCGTTGCCCGATAAACATTGACCATTTTAGTCGTGGCGTATGGAAAGGGCAGGCAATACTAATATGGTCAATGGTCATCAGGAAACCGCCAAGCCTAGTAAAGGAGATTACCATCCCACAATCCAAAGAGCCTTCTAATTAATATTTATGACTCCAGCCTTCTCCAATATTTCTGGCGTTTATATGAGCCAGCGAGCTGATGTTGGCATGCCACATAACACAATCACCAGCAACGTCAACGGCGTTACTCCCTCTTAAAACATGACACGCAATCCGTTCAACCTTCGAGAAGATGTAGTTGCCAGCATATCCAAAAACGACACCAGCGTTAGTGGGTCACGATTAAATGGACTGGCATAAGAAAGGCTATTGTGGGCTCGAAAACCTGGATTGAGAAGGTCCGTGTTAGCTTAGCTGGACTAGACACTTTGACTCGATCCAATTCTCCTTTTGTTAATATAAAAAAAAAAACTCATAATAGAAATTGGTGAAGTTCTTGGATACCCTTGCAATCGCATCTTCTCGAGGATTGAACTGATGCCGTCTGACGTTTCTGGATGGAGTAACGTCGCTGACGTTGGAGTTATGTGCCATGCTAGAATCACCGCGCTAGCTCATATATGTGCAGCAAATGTTAGATAACGCGAGCCAAAAATATTAATGAGAAGGTCCTTTGTCTTGTTCTAATGGACCTTCTAAAGACTATGTGTCCTTGTTACCGCTTTGCTGCTTAACGGGAACGATCGACGACAATGGCTTTTGATCAGGATTGGTTTGATGGTAGTATCCGTTATTAGTTTTGGGCGTTGCCCGATGAACATTGACCATTTTAGTTGTCGCGAATGGAAAGGGCAGGCAATACTAATATGGTCAATCGTCATCAGGCAACCGCCAAGCCTAGTAAAGGAGATTACAATCCCACAATCCAAAGAGCCTTCTGATTAATATTTATCACTCCAGCCTTCTCCAATATTTCTGGCGTTTATATGAGCCAGCGCGCTGATGTTGGCATGCGAGATAACACAATCACCAGCAACGTCAACGGCGTTACTCCCTCTTAAGACATGACAGGCAATCCGTTCAATCTTCGAGAAGATGTAATTGCCAGCATATCGAAAAACGACACCAGCGTTGGTGGGTGACGATTAAATGGACTGGCATAAGAAAGGCTATTGTGGGCTTGAAAACCTGGACTGAGAAGGTCCATGTTAGCTTAGCTGGACTAGACACTTTGACTCGATCCAATTCTCCTTTTGTTAATATAAAAAAAAAACTCATAATAAAAACTGGTGAAGTTCTTGGATACCCTTGCAATCGCATCTTCTCGAGGATTGAACCGATGCCGTCTCACGTTCGGATGGAGTAACGTCGCGACGTTGGAGTTATGTGCCATGCTAGAATCACCGCGCTAGCTCATATATGTGCAGCAAATGTTAGATAACGCCGAGCCAAAAATATTAATGAGAAGGTCCTTTGTCTTGTTCTAATGGACCTTCTAAAGACTATGTGTCCTTGTTACCGCTTTGCTGCTTAACGGGAACGATCGACGACAATGGCTTTTGATCAGGATTGGTTTGATGGTAGTATCCGTTATTAGTTTTGGGCGTTGCCCGATGAACATTGACCATTTTAGTCGTCGCGAATGGAAAGGGCAGGCAATACTAATATGGTCAATCGTCATCAGGCAACCGCCAAGCCTATGAAAGGAGATTACCATCCCACAATGCAAAGAGCCTTGTGATTAATATTTATGACTCCAGCCTTCTCCAATATTTGTGGCGTTTATATGAGCCAGCGCGCTGATGTTGGCATGCCAGATAACACAATCACCAGCAACGTCAACGGCGTTACTCCCTCTTAAAACATGACACGCAATCCGTTCAATCTTCGAGAAGATGTAATTGCCAGCATATCGAAAAACGACACCAGCGTTAGTGGGTCACCATTAAATGGACTGGCATAAGAAAGGCTATTGTGGGCTCGAAAACCTGGACTGAGAAGGTCCGTGTTAGCTTAGCTGGACTAGACACTTTGACTCGATCCAATGTTCCTTTTGTTAACATAAAAAAAAAAAAAAAAAAACTCATAATACAAAGCGGTGTAGTACTTGGATACGCTTGCAATTACATCTTCGCGATGATTGAACGGATGCCGTGTGATGTTTTTGGATGGAGTAACGTCGCTGACGTTGGAGTTATGTGCCATGCTAGAATCACCGCTCTAGCTCATATACGTGCAGCAAATGTTAGATAACGCCGAGTCAAAAATATTAATGAGAAGGTCCTTTGTCTTGTTCTAATGGACCTTCTAAAGACTATGTGTCCTTGTTACCGCTTTGCTGCTTAACTAGAACGATCGACGACAATGGCTTTTGATCAGGATTGGTTTGATGGTAGTATCCGTTATTAGTTTTGGGCGTTGCCCGATAAACATTGACCATTTTAGTCGTGGCGTATGGAAAGGGCAGGCAATACTAATATGGTCAATTGTCATCAGGAAACCGCCAAGCCTAGTAAAGGAGATTACCATCCCACAATCCAAAGAGCCTTCTAATTAATATTTATGACTCCAGCCTTCTCCAATATTTCTGGCGTTTATATAAGCCAGCGTGCTGATGTTGGCATGCCACATAACACAATCACCAGCAACGTCAACGGCGTTACTCCCTCTTAAAACATGACACGCAATCCGTTCAATCTTCGAGAAGATGTAGTTGCCAGCATATCCAAAAACGACACCAGCGTTAGTGGGTCACGATTAAATGGACTGGCATAAGAAAGGCTATTGTGGGCTCGAAAACCTGGATTGAGAAGGTCCGTGTTAGCTTAGCTGGACTAGACACTTTGACTCGATCCAATTCTCCTTTTGTTAATACAAAAAAAAAAAAACTCATAATAAAAACTGGTGAAGTTCTTGGGTACCCTTGCAATCGCATCTTCTCGAGGATTGAACTGATGCCGTCTGACGTTTCTGGATGGAGTAACGTCGCTGACATTGGAGTTATGTGCCATGCTAGAATCACCGCGCTAGCTCATATATGTGCAGCAAATGTTAGATAACGCCAGAGCCAAAAATATTAATGAGAAGGTCCTTTGTCTTGTTCTAATGGACCTTCTAAAGACTATGTGTCCTTGTTACCGCTTTGCTGCTTAACTAGAACGATCGACGACAATGGCTTTTGATCAGGATTGGTTTGATGGTAGTATTCGTTATTAGTTTTGGGCGTTGCCCGATAAACATTGACCATTTTAGTCGTGGCGTATGGAAAGGGCAGGCAATACTAATATGGTCAATTGTCATCAGGAAACCGCCAAGCCTAGTAAAGGAGATTACCATCCCACAATCCAAAGAGCCTTCTAATTAATATTTATGACTCCAGCCTTCTCCAATATTTCTGGCGTTTATATGAGCCCGAGCTGATGTTGGCATGCCACATAACACAATCACCAGCAACGTCAACGGCGTTACTCCCTCTTAAAACATGACACGCGATCCGTTCAATCTTCGAGAAGATGTAGTTGCCAGCATATCCAAAAACGACACCAGCGTTAGTGGGTCACGATTAAATGGACTGGCATAAGAAAGGCTATTGTGGGCTCGAAAACCTGGATTGAGAAGGTCCGTGTTAGCTTAGCTGGACTAGACACTTTGACTCGATCCAATTCTCCTTTTGTTAATATAAAAAAAACTCATAATAAAAACTGGTGAAGTTCTTGGATACCCTTGCAATCGCATCTTCTCGAGGATTGAACCGATGCCGTCTCGACGTTTTCGGATGGAGTAACGTCGCTGACGTTGGAGTTATGTGCCATGCTAGAATCACCGCGCTAGCTCATATATGTGCAGCAAATGTTAGATAACGCCAGAGCCAAAAATATTAATGAGAAAGTCCTTTGTCTTGTTCTAATGGACCTTCTAAAGACTATGTGTCCTTGTTACCGCTTTGCCGCTTAACGGGAACGATCGACGACAATGGCTTTTGATCGGGATTGGTTTGATGGTAGTATCCGTTATTAGTTTTGGGCGTTGCCCGATGAACATTGACCATTTTAGTCGTCGCGAATGGAAAGGGCAGGCAATACTAATATGGTCAATCGTCATCAGGCAACCGCCAAGCCTAGTAATGCATATTACAATCCCACAATCCAAAGAGCCTTCTGATTAATATTTATCACTCCAGCCTTGTCCAATATTTCTGGTGTTTATATGAGCCAGCGCTGATGTTGGCATGCGAGATAACACAATCACCAGCAAAGTCAACAGCGTTACTCCCTCTTAAGACATGACAGCAATCCGTTCAATCTTCGAGAAGATGTAATTGCCAGCATATCCAAAAACGACACCAGCGTTAGTGGGTGACGATTAAATGGACTGGCATAAGAAAGGCTATTGTGGGCTCGAAACCTGGACCGAGAAGGTCCTTGTTAGCTTAGCTGGACTAGACACTTTGACTCGATCCAATTCTCCTTTTGTTAATATAAAAAAAAAAAAAACTCATAATAAAAACTGGTGAAGTTCTTGGATACCCTTGCAATCGCATCTTCTCGAGGATTGAACTGATGCCGTCTGACGTTTCTGGATGGAGTAACGTCGCTGACATTGGAGTTATGTGCCATGCTAGAATCACCGCGCCAGCTCATATATGTGCAGCAAATGTTAGATAACGCCTTGAGCCAAAGATATTAATGAGAAGGTCCTTTGTCTTGTTCTAATGGACCTTCTAAAGACTATGTGTCCTTGTTACCGCTTTCTGCTTAACTAGAACGATCGACGACAATGGCTTTTGATCGGGATTGGTTTGATGGTAGTATCCGTTATTAGTTTTGGGCGTTGCCCGATAAACATTGACCATTTTAGTCGTGGCGTATGGAAAGGGCAGGCAATACTAATATGGTCAATGGTCATCAGGAAACCGCCAAGCCTAGTAAAGGAGATTACCATCCCACAATCCAAAGAGCCTTCTAATTAATATTTATGACTCCAGCCTTCTCCAATATTTCTGGCGTTTATATGAGCCGGCGAGCTGATGTTGGCATGCCACATAACACAATCACCAGCAACGTCAACGGCGTTACTCCCTCTTAAAACATGACACGCAATCCGTTCAACCTTCGAGAAGATGTAGTTGCCAGCATATCCAAAAACGACACCAGCGTTAGTGGGTCACCATTAAATGGACTGGCATAAGAAAGGCTATTGTGGGCTCGAAAACCTGGATTGAGAAGGTCCGTGTTAGCTTATTTGGACTAGACACTTTGACTCGATCCAATTCTCCTTTTGTTAATATAAAAAAAAAAAACTCATAATAGAAATTGGTGAAGTTCTTGGATACCCTTGCAATCGCATCTTCTCGAGGATTGAACCGATGCCGTCGACGTTTGGATGGAGTAACGTCGGCGACGTTGGAGTTATGTGCCATGCTAGAATCACCGCGCTAGCTCATATATGTGCAGCAAATGTTAGATAACGCCGAGCCAAAAATATTAATGAGAAGGTCCTTTGTCTTGTTCTAATGGACCTTCTAAAGACTATGTGTCCTTGTTACCGCTTTGCTGCTTAACGGGAACGATCGACGACAATGGCTTTTGATCAGGATTGGTTTGATGGTAGTATCCGTTATTAGTTTTGGGCGTTGCCCGATGAACATTGACCATTTTAGTTGTCGCGAATGGAAAGGGCAGGCAATACTAATATGGTCAATCGTCATCAGGCAACCGCCAAGCCTAGTAAAGGAGATTACAATCCCACAATCCAAAGAGCCTTCTGATTAATATTTATCACTCCAGCCTTCTCCAATATTTCTGGCGTTTATATGAGCCGGCGCGCGATGTTGGCATGCGAGATAACACAATCACCAGCAACGTCAACGGCGTTACTCCCTCTTAAGACATGACAGGCAATCCGTTCAATCTTCGAGAAGATGTAATTGCCAGCATATCGAAAAACGACACCAGCGTTGGTGGGTGACGATTAAATGGACTGGCATAAGAAAGGCTATTGTGGGCTTGAAAACCGGACCGAGAAGGTCCATGTTAGCTTAGCTGGACTAGACACTTTGACTCGATCCAATTCTCCTTTTGTTAATATAAAAAAAAAACTCATAATAAAAACTGGTGAAGTTCTTGGATACCCTTGCAATCGCATCTTCTCGAGGATTGAACCGATGCCGTCGACGTTTCGGATGGAGTAACGTCGGTGACGTTGGAGTTATGTGCCATGCTAGAATCACCACGCTAGCTCATATATGTGCAGCAAATGTTAGATAACGCCAGAGCCAAAAATATTAATGAGAAGGTCCTTTGTCTTGTTCTAATGGACCTTCTAAAGACTATGTGTCCTTGTTACCGCTTTGCTGCTTAACGGGAACGATCGACGACAATGGCTTTTGATCAGGATTGGTTTGATGGTAGTATCCGTTATTAGTTTTGGGCGTTGCCCGATGAACATTGACCATTTTAGTCGTCGCGAATGGAAAGGGCAGGCAATACTAAAATGGTCAATCGTCATCGTGCAACCGCCAAGCCTATGAAAGGAGATTACCATCCCACAATGCAAAGAGCCTTGTGATTAATATTTATGACTCCAGCCTTCTCCAATATTTGTGGCGTTTATATGAGCCGGCGCTGATGTTGGCATGCCGAGATAACACAATCACCAGCAACGTCAACGGCGTTACTCCCTCTTAAAACATGACACGCAATCCGTTCAATCTTCGAGAAGATGTAATTGCCAGCATATCGAAAAAACGACACCAGCGTTAGTGGGTCACCATTAAATGGACTGGCATAAGAAAGGCTATTGTGGGCTCGAAAACGGGACCGAGAAGGTCCGTGTTAGCTTAGCTGGACTAGACACTTTGACTCGATCCAATGTTCCTTTTGTTAACATAAAAAAAAAAAAAAAAAAAACTCATAATACAAACTGGTGTAGTACTTGGATACGCTTGCAATTACATCTTCGCGATGATTGAACGGATGCCGTGTGATGTTTTTGGATGGAGTAACGTCGCTGACGTTGGAGTTATGTGCCATGCTAGAATCACCGCTCTAGCTCATATACGTGCAGCAAATGTTAGATAACGCCAGAGTCAAAAATATTAATGAGAAGGTCCTTTGTCTTGTTCTAATGGACCTTCTAAAGACTATGTGTCCTTGTTACCGCTTTGCCGCTTAACTAGAACGATCGACGACAATGGCTTTTGATCGGGATTGGTTTGATGGTAGTATCCGTTATTAGTTTTGGGCGTTGCCCGATAAACATTGACCATTTTAGTCGTGGCGTATGGAAAGGGCAGGCAATACTAATATGGTCAATTGTCATCGGAAACCGCCAAGCCTAGTAAAGGAGATTACCATCCCACAATCCAAAGAACCTTCTCATTAATATTTATGACTCCAGCCTTCTCCAATATTTGTGCCGTGTATATGAGCCAGCGGGCTGATTTTGGCATGCCACATAACACAATCGCTAGAACCGTCAACGGCGTTACTCCCTCTCAAAACGTGACACGCAACTCGTTCAATTTTCGAGTATATGTAATTGCAAGCATATCCAAGAACGACACAAGTTTTAGTGGGTCTCGATTAAATGGACTGGCATAAGAAAGGCTATTGTGGGCTCGAAAACTGGATTGAGAAGGTCCGTGTTAGCTTAGCTGGACTAGACACTTTGACTCGATCCAATTCTCCTTTTGTTAATATAAAAAAAAAACTCATAATAAAAACTGGTGAAGTTCTTGGATACCCTTGCAATCGCATCTTCTCGAGGATTGAACTGATGCCGTCTCACGTTTCTGGATGGAGTAACGTCGCTGACGTTGGAGTTATGTGCCATGCTAGAATCACCGCGCTAGCTCATATATGTGCAGCAAATGTTAGATAACGCCAGAGCCAAAAATATTAATGAGAAGGTCCTTTGTCTTGTTCTAATGGACCTTCTAAAGACTATGTGTCCTTGTTACCGCTTTGCTGCTTAACGGGAACGATTGACGACAATGGCTTTTGATCAGGATTGGTTTGATGGTAGTATCCGTTATTAGTTTTGGGCGTTGCCCGATGAACATTGACCATTTTAGTCGTCGCGAATGGAAAGGGCAGGCAATACTAATATGGTCAATCGTCATCAGGCAACCGCCAAGCCTAATAAAGGAGATTACAATCCCACAATCCAAAGAGCCTTCTGATTAATATTTATCACTCCAGCCTTCTCCAATATTTCTGGCGTTTATATGAGCCAGCGCGCTGATGTTGGCATGCGAGATAACACAATCACCAGCAATGTCAACGGCGTTACTCCCTCTTAAGACATGACAGGCAATCCGTTCAATCTTCGAGAAGATGTAATTGCCAGCATATCCAAAAAACGACACCAGCGTTCGGGTGACGATTAAATGGACTGGCATAAGAAAGGCTATTGTGGGCTCGAAAACCTGGACTGAGAAGGTCCATGTTAGCTTAGCTGGACTAGACACTTTGACTCGATCCAATTCTCCTTTTGTTAATATAAAAAAAAACTCATAATAAAAACTGGTGAAGTTCTTGGATAGCCTTGCAATCGCATCTTCTCGAGGATTGAACTGATGCCGTCTGACGTTTCTGGATGGAGTAACGTCGCTGACGTTGGAGTTATGTGCCATGCTAGAATCACCGCGCTAGCTCATATATGTGCAGCAAATGTTAGATAACGCCGAGCCAAAAATATTAATGAGAAGGTCCTTTGTCTTGTTCTAATGGACCTTCTAAAGACTATGTGTCCTTGTTACCGCTTTGCGCTTAACGGGAACGATCGACGACAATGGCTTTTGATCAGGATTGGTTTGATGGTAGTATCCGTTATTAGTTTTGGGCGTTGCCCGATGAACATTGACCATTTTAGTCGTCGCGAATGGAAAGGGCAGGCAATACTAATATGGTCAATCGTCATCAGGCAACCGCCAAGCCTAGTAAAGGAGATTACAATCCCACAATCCAAAGAGCCTTCGATTAATATTTATGACTTCAGCCTTCTCCAATATTTCTGGCGTTAATATGAGCAGCGCGCGATGTTGGCATGCGAGATAACACAATCACCAGCAACGTCAACGGCGTTACTCCCTCTTAAGACATGACAGGCAATCCGTTCAATCTTCGAGAAGATGTAATTGCCAACATATTCAAAAACGACACCAGCGTTAGTGGGTGACGATTAAATGGACTGGCATAAGAAAGGCTATTGTGGGCTCGAAAACCTGGACTGAGAAGGTCCATGTTAGCTTAGCTGGACTAGACACTTTGACTCGATCCAACGTTCCTTTTGTTAATATAAAAAAAAAAAAACTCATAATACAAACTGGTGTAGTACTTGGATACGCTTGCAATTACATCTTCTCGATGATTGAACGCATGCCGTGTGATGTTTTTGGATGGAGTAACGTCGCTGACGTTGGAGTTATGTGCCATGCTAGAATCACCGCGCTAGCTCATATACGTGCAGCAAATGTTAGATAACGCCAGAGTCAAAAATATTAATGAGAAGGTCCTTTGTCTTGTTCTAATTCACCTTCTAAAGAATATGTGTCTTTGTTACCGCTTTGCCGCTTAACTGGAATGATCGACGACAATGGCTTTTGATCAGGATTGCTTTGATGGTAGTACGCCTTATTAGTTTTGGGCGTTGCCCAATGAATATTTACCATATTAGTCTTGGCGAATGGAAAGGGCAGGCAATACTAATATGGTCAATCGTCATCAGGCAACCGCCAAGCCTAGTAAAGGAGATTACCATCCTACAATCCAAAGAACCTTCTAATTAATATTTATGACTCCAGCCTTCTCCAATATTTGTGGCGTTTATATGAGCCTGGGCGCTAATGTTGGCATGCCACATAACACAATCACCAGAAACGTCAACGGCGTTACTCCCGCGCAAAACATGACGCGCAATCCGTTAAATCTTCGAGAAGATGTAATTGCCAGCATATCCAACAACGACACCAGCATTAGTGGGTCACGATTAAATGTACTGGCATAAGAAAGGCTAGTGTGGGCTCGAAAACCTGGACCAATAAGGTCCATGTCAGCTTAGCTGGACTAGACACTTTGACTCGATCCGATGTTCCCTTTGTTAATATAAAAAAAAAAAAACTCATAAGAAAAACTAGTGTAGTTCTTAGATACGCTTGCAATTACATCTTCTCGATGATTGAACGGATGCCGTGTGATGTTTTTGGATGGAGTAATGTCGCTAACGTTGGAGTTATGTGCCATGCCAGAATCACCGCTCTAGCTCATATACGTTCAGCAAATGTTAGATAACGCCAGAGTCAAAAATATTAATGAGAAGGTCCTATGTCTTGTTCTGATGGACCTTCTAAAGACTATGTGTCCTTGTTACTGCGTTGCTGCTTAACTGGAACGATCGACGAGAATGTCTTTTGATCAGGATTGCTTTGATGGTAGTACCCCTTATTAGTTTTGGGCGTTGCCCAATGAACATTTACCATATTAGTCGTGGCGAATGGAAAGGGCAGGCAATACTAATATGGTCAATCGTCATCAGGCAACCGCCAAGCCTAGTAAAGGAGATTACCATCCTACCATCCAAAGAACCTTCTAATTAATATTTTTGACTCCAGCCTTCTCCAATATTTGTGGCGTTTATATGAGCCAGGGCGCTGATGTCAGCATGCCACATAACACAATCATGAGCAACGTCAACGGCGTTACTCCCTCGCTAAACATGACACGCAATCTATTCAATCTTCGAGAAGATGTAATTGCCAGCATATCCAAAAACGACACCAGCGTTAGTGGGTCACGATTAACTGGACTGGCATAAGAAAGGCTATTGTGGGCTCGAAAACCTGGACTGATAAGGTCCGCTTCAGCTTAGCTGCACTAGACACTTTGACTCGATCCAATCCTCCTTTTGTTAATTTAAAAAGAAAAACTCATAATAAAAACTGGTGTAGTTCTTGGATACCCTTGCAATTACATCTTCTTGATGATTGAACTGATGCCGTCTGATGTTTTTGGATGGAGTAACGTCGCTGACGTTGGAGTTATGTGCCATGCTAGAATCACCGCGCTAGCTCTTATACGTGCAGCAAATGTTAGATAAAGCCAGAGTCATAAATATTAATGAGAAGGTCCTTTGTCTTGTTCTAATGGACCTTCTAAAGACTATGTGTCCTTGTTACCGCTTTGCTGCTTAACTGGATCGATCGACGACAATGGCTTTTGATCAGGATTGGTTTGATGGTAGTATCCATTATTAGTTTTGGGCGTTGCCCGATCAACATTGACCATTTTAGTCGTGGCGAATGGAAAGGGCAAGCAATACTAATATAGTCAATCGTCATCAGGCAACCGCCAAGCCTAGTAAAGGAGATTACCATCCCACAATCCAAAGAGCCTTCTAATTAATATTCATGACTCCAGCCTTCTCCAATATTTGTGGCGTTTATATGAGCACTGGCGCGATGTTGGCATGCCACATAAAACAATCACCAGCAACGTCAACGGCGTTACTCCTCGCAAAACATGACACGCAATCCGTTCAATCTTCGAGAAGATGTAATTGCCAGCATATCCAAAAACGACTCCAGCGTTAGTGGGTCACGATTAAATGGACTTGGATAAGAAAGGCTAGTGTGGGCTCGAAAACCTGGACTAATAAGGTCTGTGTCAGCTTAGCTGGACCAGACACTTTGACTCGATCCAATGTTCCTTTTCATAATATAAAAAAAAAAAACTCATAATACAAACTGGTGTATTTCTTGGATATGCTTGCAATTACATCTTCTCGATGATTGAACGGATGCCGTGTGATGTTTTTGGATGGAGTAACGTCGCTGACGTTTGAGTTATGTGCCATCCTAGAATCACCGCGTTAGCTCATATACGTGCAGCAAATGTTAGATAACGCCAGAGTCAAAAATATTAATGAGAAGGTCCTTTGTCTTGTTCTAATTCACCTTCTAAAGAATATGTGTCTTTGTTACCGCTTTGCTGCTTAATTGGAACGATCTACGACAATTGCTTTTGATCAGGATTTGTAGGACGGTAATATCCCTTATTAGTTTTGGGAGTTGCCCAATGAACATTTACCATATTAGTCTTGGCGAATGGAAAGGGTAGGCAACACTATTATGGTCAACCGTGATTAGGCAATTGCCAAGCCTAGTAAAGGAGATTACCATCCCACAATCCAAAGAGCCTTCTGATTAATATTTATGACTCCAGCCTTCTCTAATATTTGTGGCGTTTATATGAGCCTGGGCGCTGATGTTGGCATGCCACATAACACAAACACGAGCAACGTCAACGGTGTTACTCCCTCGCAAAACATGACACGCAATCCGTTCAATCTTCGAGAAGATGTAATTGCTAGCATATCCAAAAACGACACCAGCGTTAGTCTGTCACGATTAAATGTACTGGCATAAGAAAGGCTATTGTGGGCTCGAAAACCTGGACTGATAAGGTCCGCTTCAGCTTAGCTGCACTAGACACTTTGACTCGATCCAATGCTCCTTTTGTTAATATAAAAAAAAAAAATTCATAATAAAAACTGGTAAAGTTCTTGGATACGCTTGCAATTACATCTTCTCGATGATTGAACTGATGCCGTCTGACGTTTTTGGATGGAGTAACGTCGCTGACGTTGGAATTATGTGCCATGCTAGAATCACCGCGCTAGCTCATATATGTGCAGCCAATGTTAGATAATGCCAGAGGCAAAAATATTAATGAGAAGGTCCTTTGTCTTGTTCTAATGGACCTTCTAAAGACTATGTGTCCTTGTTACCTCTTTGCTGCTTAACTGGATCGATCGACGACAATGGCTTTTGATCAGGATTGGTTTGATGGTAGTATCCATTATTAGTTTTGGGCGTTGCCCGATGAACATTGACCATTTTAGTCGTGGCGAATGGAAAGGGTAAGCAATAGTAATATGGTCAATCGTCATCAGGCAACCGCCAAGCCTAGTAAAGGAGATTTCCATCCCACAATCCAAAGAGCCTTCTAATTAATATTCATGACTCCAGCCTTCTCCAATATTTGTGGCGTTTATATGATCCTGGGCGCTGATGTTGGCATGCCACATAACACAATCACCAGCAACGTCAACGGCGTTACTCCCTCGCAAAACATGACACGCAATCCGTTCAATCTTCGAGAAGATGTAATTGCCAGCATATCCAAAAATGACTCCAGCGTTAGTGGGTCACGATTAAATGGACTGGGATAAGAAGGGCTAGCGTGGGCTCGAAAACCTGGACTAATAAGGTCCGTGTCAGCTTAGCTGGACTAGACGCTTTGACTCGATCCAATGTTCCTTTACTTAACATAAAAAAAAAAACTCATAAGAAAAACTAGTGTAGTTCTTGGTTACGCTTGCAATTACATCTTCTCGATGATTGAAGGGATGCGGCATGATGTTTTTGGATGGAGTAACGTCGTTGACGTTGGAGTTATGTGCCATGCTAGAATGACCGCGCTAGCTCATATGTGTGCAGCAAATGTTAGATAACGCCAGAGTCAAAAATATTAATGAGAAGGTCCTTTGTCTTGTTCTAATGGATTTTCTAAAGACTATGTGTCCTTGTTACCGCTTTGCTGCTTAATTGGAACGATCGACGACAATGGCTTTTGATCAGGATTGGTTTGATGGTAGTCTCCGTTATTAGTTTTCGGCGTTGCCCGATGAACATTGACCATTTTAGTCGTGGCGAATGGAAAGGGCAGGTAATACTAATATGGTCAATCGTGATCAGGCAACCGCCAAGCCTAGTAAAGGTGTTTACCATCCCACAATCCAAAGAGCCTGCTAATTAATATTTATGACTCCAGCCTTCTCCAATATTTGTGGCATTTATATGAGCTAGCGCGCTGATGTTGGTTTGCCACATAACACAATCGCCAGCAACGACAACGGCGTTACTCCCTCGCAAAACATGACCCGCAATCCGTTCAATCTTCGAGAAGATGTAACTGCCAGCATATCCAAAAACGACACTAGCGTTAGTGGGTCATGATTAAATGGACTGGCATAAGAAAGGCTATTGTGGGCTCGAAAACCTGGACTGATAAGGTCCGTGTCAGCTTAGCGGGACTAGACACTTTAACTCGATCCAATGTTCCTTTTGTTAATATAAAAAAAATACTCATAATAAAAAATGGTGTAGTTCTTGGATACGCTTGCAATTACATCTTCTCGATGATTGAACGGATGCTGTGTGATGTTTTTGGATGGAGTAACGTCGCTGACATTGGAGTTATGTGCCATGCTAGAATCACCGCGCTAGCTCATATACATGCAGCAAATGTTAGATAACTCCGGAGTGAAAAATATTAATGAGAAGGTCCTTTGTCTTGTTCTAATGGACCTTCTAAAGACTATGTGTCCTTGTTACCGCTTTGCTGCTTAACTGGAACGATCGACGACAATGGCTTTTGATCAGGATTGGTTTGATGGTAGTATCCATTATTAGTTTTGGGCGTTGCTCGATGAACATTGACCATTTTAGTCGTGGCGAATGGAAAGGGCAAGCAATACTAATATGGTCAATCGTCATAAGGCAACCGCCAAGCCTAGTAAACGAGATTACCATCCCACAATCCAAAGAGCCTTCTAATTAATATTCATGACTTCAGCCTTCTCCAATATTTGTGGCGTTTATATGAGCCAGCGCGCTGATGTTGGCATGCCACATAACACAATCACCAGCAACGTCAACGGTGTTACTCCCTCGCAAAACATGACACGCAATCCGCTCAATCTTCGAGAAGATGTAATTGCCAGCATATACAAAAACGACACCAGCGTTAGTGGGTCACGATTAGATGGTGGCATAAGAAAGGCTAGTGTGGGCTCGAAAACTTGGACTAGTAAGGTCCGTGTCAGCTTAGCTGGACTAGACACTTTGACTCGTTCGGATGTTCCTTTTGTTAATAAAAAAAAAAAAACTAGTGTAGTTCTTGGATACGCTTGCAATTACATCTTGTCGATGATTGAACGGATGCCGTCTGTTGTTTTTTGATGGGGTAACGTCTTTTACGTTGGAGTTATGTGCCATGCTAGAATCACCGCGCTAGCTCATATACGTGTGGCAAATGTTAGATCAAGCCAGAGTCAAAAATATTAATGAGAAGGTCCTTTGTCTTGTTCTAAAGGACCTTCTAAACACTATGTGTCCTTGTTACCGATTTGCTGCTTAACTGGAACGATCGACGACAATTCCTTTTGATCAGGATTTGTAAGACGGTAGTATCCCTTATTAGTTTTATGAGTTGCCCAATGAACATTTACCATATTAGTCTTGCCGAATGGAAAGGGCAGGCAATACTAATATGGTCAATCCTCATCGGGCAACTACCAAGCCTAGTAAAGGAGATTACCATCCCACAATCCAAAGGGCCTTCTAATTAATATTTATGACTCCAGCCTTCTCCAATATTTGTGGTGTTTATATGAGCCAGCGCGCTGATGTTGGCATGGCACATAACACAATCACTAGCAACATCAACAGCGTTACTCCCTCGCAAAACATGACACGGCATTCGTGCAATCTTCGAGAAGATGTAATTGCCAGCATATCCAAGAATGTCACCAGCGTTAGTGGGTCACGATTGAATGACCGGCCTAAGAAAAGCTATTGTGGGCTCGGAAACCTTGACTGATCGGGTCCATGTCAGCTTAGCTGGACTGGACACTTTAGCCCGAGCAGATTTTCCTTTTGTTAATGTAAAAAAAAAATCATAATCAAAACTGGTGTAGTTCTTCGATACGCTTGCAATTACATCTTCTCAATGATTGAACGGATGCTGTGTGATGTTTTTGGATGGAGTAACGTCGCTGACGTTGGTGTTACGTGCCATGCTAGAATCACCGCGCTAGCTCATATACGTGCAGTAAATATAAGATAACGCCAGAGTCGAAAATATTAATGAGAAGGTCCTTTTTCTTGTTCTAATTGACCTTCTAAAGACTATATGTTGTTGTTACCGCTTTGCTGCATAACTGGAACGATCGACGACAATTGTTTTTGATCAGGATTTGTTGGATGGTGGTATCCCTTTCTAGTTTTGGGAGTTGCCCGATGAACATTGACCATATTAGTCTTGGCGAAGGGAAAGGGCAGGCAATACTAATATGGTCAATCCTCATCAGGCAACTGCCAAGCCTAGTAAAGGAGATTACCATCCACAATCCAAAACGTCTTCTAATCAGTAGTTATGGATCCAGCCTTCTCCAATATTTGTGGCCTTTGTATGAGCCAGTGCGCTGATGTTGGCATGGCACATAACACAATCACCAGCAACATCAACGGCGTTACTCCCTCGTAAAACATGACACGCCATCCATTCAATATTCGAGAAGATGTAATTGCCAGCATATCCAAGAACGACACCAGCGTTAGTGGGTCACGATTGAATGGACTGGCCCCAGAAAAGCTATTGTGGGTTCAAAAACCTGGACTGATAGGGTCCGTGTCAGCTTAGCTGGACTGGACTCTTTGACTCAATCCGATTTTTCTTTTCTTAATATTAAAAAAAAAAATCATAATAAAAACTAGTGTAGTTCTTGGATACGCTTGCAATTACATTGTCTCGAAGATTGAACGGATGCCATGTGATGTTTTTGGATGGAGTGACGTCGTTGACGTTGGTGCTACGTGCCATGCTATAATCACTACTCTGGCTCTGATACGCGCTGCAAATATTGGATAAGACCAAAGTCACAAATATGCATGAGAAGGTCCTTTGTCTTGTTCTAATTGACCTTCTAAAGATTGTATGTGTCCTTGTTACCGCTTTGCTGCTAGCTGGAATGGTGGACGATAATTACTTTTGATTAGGATTCGTTGGATGGTGATATCCCTTGTTAGTCTTTGTAGTTGGCTTATGAACATTGACCATATTAATCTTGGTGACTGGAAATGGAAGGAAATCGTGCGAGAAATTTGTGTAGGGATTTGTCCCTAAAACGGATTCGCTCAACCCGATTGGATCACCCGCGTTGAAGTAACCCGAGTAGGTATTTGTTCCCATGCCCGGTTCACCCGACCCGCTTGTCTGCTCGAATCCGATGGTTGAGCTTGCCCCATTCATGGTTGGTGGGCTCCCATTAGTTTGGATGTGGCTTTGGATGTCGCAAAAGCTAATATGATCAATCCTCATCAAGCAACTGCCAAGGCTAATAAGGGATACTACCATCCTACAATCGAAAGCACCTTCTCTTTAGCATTTATGACTTGAGCCATCTCCAATCTTTGTGGCGGGAGAATGACCCTGCGCGTTGATTTTGGCATGGCGCATAACACAATTGCTAGCCACATTAACGGTGTTACTCCCTCGCAGAACAATACATGCCACCCGTTCAATCTTCGAGAAGATGTAATTGCAAGCATATCCATGAACGACACCAGCGTTAGTTGATCTCGATTGAATAGATTGGGCTAAGAAAAGCTGTTCTGGGCACAAAAACCCGAACCGATAGGGTCCGCGTCAGCTTAGCTAACCTAGACACTTTGACTCGATCCGATTTTCATTTTGTTAATATTGAAAAAAAATCATAATAAAAACTGGTGTAGTTATTGGATACGCTCACAATTACATCTCTAAGATTGAACGGATGGCATGTCATGTTTATGGATGGTGGAACGTCGTTGACGTTGGTGTTATGTGCCATGCTACAATCACCACCGTGGCTCTTATATGCGCCACAAGTATTGGATAACGCTAGAGTCACAAATATTAATGAGAAGGTCCTTTGTCTTGTTGTAATTGACCTTTTAAAGATTGTATGTGTTCTTGTTACCACTTTGCCACCTAACTGGAACAGTCAACGACAATTGCTTTTGATCAGGATTTGTTGGATGGTAATATCCCTTGTTAGTCTTGGTAGTTCCCTGATGAACATTGACCATATTAGTCTTGGCGACTGGAAAGGGAAGGAAATCGTGCGAGAAATTTGGGTAGGATTTTGTCCTTAAAGCTAATTTGCTCTACCCAATTGGATAACCTGCGTTGAAGTAATCCGAGTAGGTATTTGTTCCCATACCCGGTTCACCCGACCTGCTTGTTTGCTCCAATCCGATGGTTGGGCTTTGGATGTCGCCAAGACTAATATGGTCAATCTTCATCAGGCAACTGCAAAGCCTAATAAGGGATACTACCATTCCACAAT
>JABKBF020000020.1:0-110265 GCA_014182405.2 Eucalyptus sideroxylon | reverse complement strand
TATTAAAATTTATTTGTTATCTTTGGATATACAAACAAATTTAACAAGTCATATTAATTATCAACTATCATGTTCATGAATTATAAGAAAATAATTAACCTTTGGGTTAATCCCTAAGTTCTTATAATAAATGAACTTTCAATATACCCATTACTCCAATAATGATATGAAATATATCAATTTCATAAATAGCATCAATTAATCATGGGTAATTGAATAAAATAATTTACAATATCAAAAATTCAAAAGACTTCAAGGTTTGGCCACTTTGGTGACTAACAAACCATTCACAATATGAATTTTTAATATTGTAAAATACAAATATTTACCAAATTTGCACACAAGGACAAAAATTTAATCAAAGCATAAGGGCAAAATCGTAAAATCATAATTCCATAAGGGCATAATCATAAATTTATAATCCAGGGGCAAAATGGTAAATAATCAGCAATGGCAGAATCGTAATTGTAAATTAAACAGGGGCAGAACAGTAAATAACCATCAAAAGGAGGGCAAAACGGTAATTAGGAGCCGCGGGAGGGGCAAAGGCGTAGAAGCCCCGCGTGGGTGGATCCCACGTGCACGCGTGACGGCGCGTGGCGCGTGGGTCCCATGCGCCTTTAACTGTAGCGCGCGCGTGGATCCCACGTGCCTTCTTCCTCGCGCATAGACGCAATTTTTCACCAGTTTCCGCCGTTTTCAGCCGCGATTTCGCCGCCGTTTCTTCTCCAGCAGCCCATCCCAGACGCAAATAAATAATAGGTTTTGAAGAGCGTGCCGGCACGATCACATGGGTCCAAGTTTCGGCGAAAATGACCAAAAAATTGGCCCCAAAACAAATGAAAAATTCTCAGAACACAAAACCTCCACCACCACCGCTTTCGCCGCTCGATTAGCCTCCGGCGAACACCAATATACCGGAAAAAATCATGGCTAATGTTCCTCATGACAGTGCGACGGTGTGGGTCCGAAATCAAGCGGTGGGTTGCCGGATTTTACCCGGAACCGGCGAGTTTCTTCCTTGCCCTTAAAATTCCGAATTACTCCATTTTTGTCCTTTTCTCCATAAAACATTCCATTATTCGAATTTTCTTTAACAGAACCTTCCAAAAGATTTCAACAACAACAAATACTACGAAGAGGATCGTTCAACGAATCATCAAACATAAATCATAATATTTCTTTAAACGGAAAAATCATGAGATCATAAACCAAATGCTCTGATACCAACTGTTAGGTAATTCATATAAAACTTGATGCGGAAATACATAACAAATCAATGATCTTTGATCTTCATGATTTTCACAAATAGATGAAGACATACCTTTATCCATAGCTTTACCGTAGAACTTGATCCAAAAGAAGAAATCCGATTTCTCTCCCTTAACCCACTAAACCTTAATGTATTCAATTGATGGAGGAGAGATACCAAATTCCTTTAGTTATTGTTGTTCATTGTGGGTGGAGAGAGGACCGGACTCTATTTATACGTTCATTGAAAAGGTGCCTTCCATCAAAGCAATATACCCTTTCGTTTTATTAGAGTCGTACCTTCTCGTAACCAATAATTATATATAGCATTTTACTAATTATTAAACCATATAATAAATCACATAATATGGGCCACCATAATTCTTACAGCTTGATCTCAGTTCTATTGGAAATTTGGTCTTAGGTGAAGAACAAAAGGGCATTCATGGTTTGGGAAAAAAGGAGTTTTGTGTTCCTGAGTACCTTTAAGTGGGAGTTTAGGAAAGGCTGGTATGTGTTGTTGAAGGCATATTTGAACGAGTTCTGTAGAATTGATGGGGTTTCTCTGTACTTACTGACAAACCCATATCACACAGACAAAAACTTTGGCAACAAGATTGTTGAATATGTTAAAGCCTCTAAAATAGAAGAACCAAACCAGGGCTGGCCCCCAATATGTGTGATCGACACCCATATTTAGAACAGAACTTGCTTTTCTGCATTTAGAAAAGATGTAAACAAGTGTCTACGTGTGACAAATAAAATTGATGTCCTAGAGCTCCGTTCTTTGTCATTGTCATTGAACCTGATAAAGTAATTAAATATTTTCATGCTTAGTATTCGGCAAAAAAATTAGATTAAGCATGAGGAGTGTTAAAATATTTAAATATTTCCATACTTATTATTAGGCAAAAAGACCATACTAAGTACGAGGGGGACGGTTAGAATATTTAAATAATAAAAACTACGCCTTTATTGAACAACTTAAGCTTTTAAAACATTTATGTAAGATTTGGTGGGACCATTGTCAATTGTTTTGAAAATTTAAATTGTTAGATGAATGTATGATTTTCTTATTTAAATATTCTAACAGAATCAATTAGAAACCTCAAAATTAGGCATTTCATTGGAGATTGGAATCGTTAGATAGAGCATGGCCTAACCCGTGGGTCCAATTTTGATGAATCTATGTGTCACATCTATCAATGTCACCATATTTATGAGATGATTGAATTATTGTCCATCTTGTTTGCTATCGGGGCCTTCAATAACATGCGGGTCACGCAAAAATTGCAAATAGGACCTAACTACAATGATGCATCAGTCATAGCCACGTAATATTTATTGTGCTTTCCATAAGATAAGCGTCGCTCAATCCCATTCCCTCTGATCAAATCAATCACATTTCAATTGCATACCGACGGTCTCACCAAACGAATCATTAATGTCTACATGGTTCTAGCTTTATGGTCCATAGAGAGCAAACTATACATGGTGAGGCGTGTGAATACCTGCAAAATAATTGCAAGTCCTCCCTAAGGAAGCACTAGATATCACACGTATCTGTCCATATTTAGAGCTGATGAAGCACTTGCTATGTGGGGAACCTAAGGAAGAAATGTCAACACGTTGATTATACGTCTCTTCTGGAAAAAAACTTTAAATTTCATTGATCACAGTCATTCATGCGTCCAATACATAAGATGCCAATTAGCCCCTTTAACTAGGTCGGTCACTTGAACCTGTGTGACGACATGATAATCTCTTCAGCGAGAGCATCAAGCAAAAAATTTTATTTTTAAAGTAGTTAAGTAGTTACTGGTCTTCGTGATAGGAAAAAATATCTTATGCATCGGTCACATTATCGACACGTGAAATATAGATAATCTTTTCACTGGATCCACAAATGAATTGAACTATGTTATAAGATAAGTATGGTTTGCCTCCTTTTTCTCGATATATAGAACCCGATCTGATCGAAAGATAAAGAATTGGTTTGTTAAACCAAATATCTTGGGAAACAACGTCCCAAAAGATTGTGCACTTTTTTTTTTTTTCTTTTTTTTTTTTTATTTCAATAAGTAGGTGGATTTCTTTTGGGCGGTGGTTTTTCCATAATTAATCAGTGTTTGACCAAGACTTAGACTTCTTAATAAAACCCTACAGTGGTGGTCTCATATTAAAAAAAAAAAAAAAAATTGCGTGAGCACAACAAGCTGAACTTAGACACACAAAGCATTACTTATATTTATATATTTAAATTGGAGTACAATACCGTGCAATCGGGAAACCTTACACACTCATTAGGCAATATCCGGACAATCAACCGACCAGCGGCAGTAGCGCCCCCCGGTTGTTTGACCGTTAAACATCCTTGCGCGCTTCCAAAGCATTTGTTTAAAACTTGAACCACACCACTTAAATTTATTGATTTACCATTTTAAGCATATTTTTCAATGCGTATTGTTTTGAAGGGACCTGTCGACAGCGTGGAGCATGTCAATGAGGACTTGCATGTAGTCGTCGGGAAGGGGACCATCGTCGTGTTTCTTGTCATAATAAAGATCCACTATTGCCATGCAGCCCCCTTCGCTGCTAGAGAACTGGTGGACCACCGACAGGCTCTTGTAAGACTTTTGCGGCACGCCTCCGGTCAACAAAGTCCACTTGATGGACTTATTCTCGGCGTCGATGCGTTCCGCAAATAGCATCTTTTTTTTTTTTTTTTTGGGTGGAAAAACAATCTCGGTAATTAATTTTCATTTTAGAGATTCAAAAATAAAATGATTAATATCACAAAAGACTTCAAGTTGGCACGCCCATAACTAATTTACCTTATAACCTCAAACTGATACATATGTGATAAATTTATCATCCGTTAGTTTATTACTGAGTTGGACGACACGTTATAATTTACAGTTATATCAGTTTGGGTTGTACCTATATTTGTCACATGTGTACCAATTTATGACTTTTCGTGGTATTAATCCGATTTAACAAAAACTAATAAAAGATATGAAGTTTTTGGTCATCAAACAATTAATTTGAAATAAATTTATCTTATATGTATCAGTTTGGGATATTTTGTAGTATTAATCCAAGATAAAACTAGAAAGCGTCATGAATCATGTTGTTGCTTTTAGTCTCATAGCCAGTCAAGAGGTTCATCTTAAACAATTTTTAAGATAAATTCGTTCGAAAGGCTTTTGAGTATAATTATTGATCTTACAAAATTAAGTTAATTCACCAAATTAGCCTTCAACTTTATTATGCATATGCTCCTATTTCCTAATACCATCTCTAGGTAATCTAGTGATCCATGAGTTACTACTTTCCCATCTCGTTAAAATTTCCAATATTATTCATTTCAGTTGAAAACTCAATTCACGTAGAAAAGAAAGAGGAAAGATAATGAAAGAGAAAGATCTAAGACTCTTTTTTGATTGTCCATACACCACACAAGAAAATTTTAATACATACCGCAGATAATTGCAGAAGCTAGAAGGACACTGTGGAGGCCATCGATTTATGCATCACTACCTCCTACCACGAAAATGGGTTGGCCACTACATTCGCCCACCTGCCACGGAAACGTGTGACCCACAACGCCCACCTGCCATGGAAACAAGTTAGTCACCAGATTCATTCCTTGAGATATTAAACAAATACAAATACATATTGGGAGTGAGCTACCAATTAACCATCGAGTTCGACACCATTCATTAGCATATTGATCCAAGGAGATTGCTAAAAGAGAGCCCAAGTTCAAGCTTGTCAACACTCACCTTCACTCAAAAGTTTAAATCAATGAATTATGGGCCAATAAAAAATATTAACTGCTCCATCTGAATTGTTCGACGTGGGACTTCTCTAACATAAATATCATAGTTGACTTCATCACTCTTCGCAGAAAGCTTTCATTACCGGTGCATCTAACACTAGTTATTGCCCCAAGCAACTCTATAATTGGCTTCAGTGCACCTTCTCTTCATTGTTTTCTTAACCTTTCTTTTTATTACTTCCAATAGCAGAAAGAGAGAGTATGGGTGATCACTTGGAGGTTCAAGTGAAGTTAAACTCCCCAGCTGAGCGTGTATTTGAGTTCTACCAGCAAAAATGTTACCTCTTCCCAACAATCATGCGTACCATGTTTAAGGAGGTGAAACTGATCAAACTTGAATGGGACACTGAGGGCTCAAAAAGGAACTGGACTTTTGTTAAGGGTAGGTCCAAAAATTTGTCACTTAATCCAGCCAATTTAATTCGCGTATCCCATATCGTATCTATCTCTTCTTGCTTTCTTAATTAATTAGTTGTCTTGCTATATTATTTAATTAGAAAAAACTTTTATTTTATCCCAATTCCTCTCTATTGTGATTGATAGTTCCATCGAAAAATGATGGGATTGTTGTTCTTAATTCATTGTCATGAGTTCAACAACTAAACTAAAGCTAACATATGACGCCAATGTTATGATTGAATCTTTCATCTCATAGAAGATCCCGACATTTGGTTATTGTTCCATGAGCTTTGGTTTGGGGACCTTAGGACATAGCTTCATTAATGATCGCTAACGTTGGTTGCGTAGTTTCGATGCATACTCTTTTACCGGTTTCCATGTTTAGGTGGCGAGAGGACACGCGCCTATTACGCTTGTGGTAAATATATCATGCCAGAGCATAGTTTGAAGACTAACAGAACTGGATCTTATGTTAATTTAAGGATTAGTATGTGCTGATGATTTTTCACCACCTTTAAATGGGAAATGGCACATGCCATTTGTAAAGAAGTACTTTCTCTGACTTGATCAATTGAAGTACAACTAGTAAAGATACATGTGCGTTGCCCACGAAGAATGTCATGACTTCAAAGGTTTGAAATGTGTAGCTCATTTTTAGAAGAAAAAGGAACTTACATGTATTAAAATTTTATTGTGTGGTGTATGGACAATCAAAAAAGAGTCTTAGATCTTTCTCTTTCATTATCTTTCCTCTTTCTTTTCTACGTGAATTGAGTTTTCAGCTGAAATGAATAATATTGGAAATTTTAACGAGATGGGAAAGTAGTAACTCTGGGGTTAACACCGCTCTCTAACAATCACAGAATAGTACATGGCACATGAGTTTGCCATTGAAAACATGATGAAACTTTAGTAGAGTGAACAATGAAGGGGAAAAGTAATGAGTGATGAGTGAACTATCCTAGTGCTGGCAAAAGTAAAGAAACCAAATATCGTGTCGATTAAAAAACGAATTCTGCCTGTGTAAAGCCTTAGTCCCAACAACATCTTAGTGTTGAACAGCTCAATTTTCAGCATAGGATAGTCATCTAATGTAAGCTACGACAGAACATCCCAGAATACCTATTATGATTGCCTGCACTTAACTCCATCCGTGGTTCGTGTCACGCCCCGATCCTCAGGCACGCGCACATCCCTTAACTTTTGGTCGATTTTAAATTTGCGATATCCCAGGACTATGTATCGCCGACCCTTTCATTTATATATGCACATGCGGAAGTGGTTATAAATCCCCAGACAATAAAACAATGGGATATACAAGTAGGACTAGGAAATTGAACCTGAAAACCACACCATTGCAATCATATACAAGTCATACTAAAACGATTGGTTTCTATTCAAATCGATTCTATAACAATCGTCATCAGGATCCTACTCTGGATCATCCTCGGGGTTCTCCTTCACGTACTCCTCCTCAGGTTCCTCAACAGGGATCTCCTCGTCAGATTTCTCCTCCTTAGGCTCCTCATCCAGGTCCTGAAATGGTTATTCAATAACCACTGAGACAACGTCTCAGCAAGTTCTACCCTCTAAGACCCGATTAGTAAACCAATACACCTTAGGGCTGCCTATGCACAACATGAGTCAGAGGACTTACCTTGGCCTTAGATTCCACCTGCGTATTAGCACAGATCATACAGGCACCCAAGCAATCATATTATAGATCGAAACATCGATCTAATCGACCTAGTCGATTACACACCAAGAAGACCACTCACGGTCATCTCTATTCAATCATTCAATTCACAACATCAAACCAAGGCAATGAATCACATCAAGTCACTCTCAGATCGAATCATCGATCAATCGACCTAGTCGATCACAAGTCAGTCGGACCATTTCTAGGTCATTCATCCAATACCAAGCAATTCCTTAGATTTAGTGGCTTTACGGTCCCACCCGACCCTCTCAAGATCTAGTGGCTTTACGGTCCCACCCGACCCTCTCAAGAACTAGTGGCTTTACGGTCCCACCCGACCCTCTCAAGAACTAGTGGCTTTACGGTCCCACCCGACCCTCTCAAGAACTAGTGGCTTTACGGTCCCACCCGACCCTTTATCATACCGTACTGTCTCAAGATGATCTATAGGATTATCGAGCCGGTATATCATACCGTACTGTCTCAAGATAATCTGTAGAGTCACCGAGCCGGTAGATCATATCGTCCCTGTCTCCGGATGCTCGCCAGAGTCATCGAGCCGGTATACACACAATTTATCATACCGTCCTGTCTCCAGATGCTCCGTAGAGTCATCGAGCCGGTATACACACAATTTATCATACCGAGCAAATAATCAATTAACCAGCTTTATCATTCTCGATAAACTGCCATGAGTGAGTACTCGATTGGCCCTAGCCAAAACATAATAATTTCCTTTTTATACATTCCACCATTTTCTGTAGCCCACTCATATCCTTTTGGCATTATCAACTGAAGCCCAATTCTTTTTCAATTAATAACCAAAGATTATTCAATCAAAAAATAATTCATTCTTTCACAATTAATTCAATTCAGCATGAAATATAGCTCAATTAAATAAACGGACTACGCCACGACAATCAGCACGAAATTCCGGTCACTGACCATCCCAGTTGAATTTCCGGAAAATAAATAATTAAATAATTAATTTCGAAAATTAAATAAATAAATACAATAAATTCAATTTAGCACAATACAAAGCTCAATTAAATAAACGGTCTGCGCCACCATCATCAGCATAAAATCCCAGTCACTGGCCATCCCAGTTGAATTTCCGGGAAATAAATAATTAAATAATTAATTTCGAAAATTAATATTTAATTCCTAAAAATACCACTTAGGCCCGAATCGCTTAATTAACACCCGATAAGGGACGGGAAAAATCCCAAGAAGCATCCAATAAATACTACATGCAATTCTCTATCTAATTACACTAACCACACAACTAATATGTAAAGCAATTAACTAATAAACACTAATCAATTCTAATCTAACAACCTAATTACACTTAATTAACACTAATCAACCTTTAAGTGTAATTAGCACACTAAGGAGGCATTAGCGAGTAAAACTCACACCAAAACGACGGGCTCGACGCGAGGATCAACTTTCCCCAAAGCGGGCCGAGCATCCGGGCTCGGGAAAACGGCCAAAACGGGCCAAACGTCACTGCGATACCCATTTTCTGCACTCTCTGTGCACTGCTGGTTGGGGCTGTTCCGGGGCGATTGAGGCGGCCAAGGGTGGCTGAGGGGCGGCGGAGCTCGGCGGGGTAGACGGTGGCGGAGGTGGTCGGCGGCGGCCGTAGGTGGCCGAACGGGACTGAACAGGGGTGAAACAGAGGCTGGACAGAGGCGGTAGCTCGGCTGGGTGAGGCGAACGGCGATCGAGCGGCTAGAGGGAGACGGACGGCGGCGAGGCGGTGTGCGGCGGCTCCTGGCGCGACGGCGGTGGCTGCTCCAAACCCAGGCGAGCTGCTTCCGTTCTAATCTTCACACGACCAGGGCACCGAACAGCAAAAAGAAGACAGAGGAGAGAAGAGGAGGTGCGCACGGGTGGGGCGAAGCAGCGACGGCGGCGGCACGGCAGTTCCGGTGGCTTGCAGGCGCGCGACGACGGCGGCAAGAGGCGGCGACAGCAGCTCCTTCTCTGCTGGTCTTCAGCTCCCATGGCGGTTTGAAGAAAAGGAAGAAGATGAGGGGTTCGTTCGGCCGACGGAGGAGAGAGGGAGGAAGAGAAAATCAATTTCTCTTTTCCTCTCTCTCTCTCTCTCTCTCTCTCTCTCTCTTTGGCCCCACCGAACCAGCTGCCTCCCACTCCATTTTCCTTGCCAAAAATGCCCCTTCTAGAAGACTTTGGGTAATTTAAAATATTGGGTCTATGGGCATACGAATTTTGCCAAGTTTCCATTCCAATTGAGCCCTAATTCCTCTTGAATTAAATCAAATTGACCCCGTGGTTCGCCTAGCACATTAACAAAGGTCAAGGTTTTCTACTTAATTTTCCAGCCAACTAAGTATGCTCAAACAAAGAAAAACTCAGCCAGCAATAAACAACAGCAATTCATACCAAAGCGAAAATATTGGATAACACAGGGGAAGGAAACAAAGGATAAAGCATACTTGAATGGGAAAGAGATGGGTAATGCCACGTTTCTCAAGAAATTCGACGAGCCTCTGAGGCAAACCCAGCTTGGAGAGAGCAAGCTCGTCCTCGCTCACACTCTCAGCCTCGCCGCCCTCAGACACGAAGCCGCCCTCATCCTCACTCGCGTCAACCTCGCTCTCCGAGAACCCACCGGTCCCCAACTTCTTGAAAGCCTCCTCGCTCAGCACCGAGTTCGGCGTGGCGATGGCAGACGTCACGAAGCTGCTCAGGCTCCTCCTAAGGCCGCACCTTTTCACGCACCCACTTTCTAAAAGCCCAAAGGGTCTTCGGACATGGCACTCGCTGGACGAACAGAGCAAGGAATTGAAGTGGGGCTTCTCGGAAAACGATAGAGAAACCATGGCACCAGCATAGCGATTGCTTCTCGGTCGCGAGTCGGGGACGGAGAGAGGCGAGCGAAATCGGCTGTCGGGAGAGAGCACGATTTAGGAAGAAGTGCGCCTATAGAATGGAGCCCTGCTGAGATGAGGCCGTCGAGTGGAGAAAGAAAGGCCGTCGTCGGGAGGGAGCGACGGTCGTCGGAGGAATCGCTAGACCGGAAGGAGCGTCGTCGTCGGAAGAGAGAGCCAAGAGGAGAGAGAAGACAGAGGAGAGAGAATTCCCTTTCCACTTTTTTAAATGCCCGCGCGTTGGTTTAAATTAGAACGACGTGAGAGAGAAGAGGGAGCCGACGTGGACCTGCCAGCGGACAGGTGTCGACGCGTGAATGGATCAGTGAATGGATGACGTGGTCCTTTGAGGGTACCTAATATTTTCTCACTTTCCACAAAATAAGAGTCACGCAAAAGTTGTTGGGAGTTATGCAAAAGTTGCAAGTAGGACCTAACTACAACGATGATCTGTCAATGTAGCGGACTATTTATTGTGCTTTCCACGAGATAAGTGTTGCTGAATCCCATTCCCTTGGATCAAATCAATCAAATCTTATTGTGCTTTCCATGAGATAAGAGTAATGCAAAAGCTATTGGGAGTCATGCAAAAGTTGTAAGTAGGACCTTAACTACAACAATGCATCAGTCAAAGCCGCATAATATTTATTGTGTTTTCCACAAGATAAGTGTCGTTCAATCCCGTTCCTTCAGATAAAATTAATCACATTTTAATTGCATACCCACGGTCTCGCCAAACGAATCATTAATTTCTATATGGTTCTAGCTTAATGGTCCATAGAGTGCGAACTATACTTGGTGAGGCGTGTCATCACCTGCAAAGTGCAAGTCCTCCCTAAGGAAGCACTAGATATGTGGGGAACCTAAGGAAGAAATGTCAACACTTTAATGATACGAATTTGTTCTAAAAAAAAAAATTATTTCATTGATCACGGTCATTCATGCATTGAATACATAAGATGCCAATTAGCCCCTTTAATTAGGTCGGTCACTTGAACCTGTGCGAGGGCATGATAATCTCCTCAGCGAGAGAATCAAGCAAAAAAATTTATTTTTAAAGTAGTTAACAAGTGGAATGGGTATAAAAGTTAATGAGATCAAAATTTGCTAAGGAGCCATGATTTAAAACTAGTTACTGGTCTTCGTGATAAGGAAAAATATCTTATGCATCGGTCGCATTATTGATGCGTGAAACATAGATAATCTTTTCATTGGATCCACAAATGAATTGAATTATGTTTGGACCCACGAATGAATTGAATTATGTTACAAGATAAGTGTGGTTTGCCTCCTTTTTCTTGAATTTTAAGTCGTATATAGGATCCGATCCGATTGAAAGATATAAATTTGTTTGTTAAACCAAATATCTTAGGAAACAACGTCCCAAAAGATTTTGTTTTTTTTTTTTTTTTTTTCAATAAGTACGTAAATTTCTTTTGGGCGGAGGTTTTTCCGTAATCAATCAGTGTTTGACCAAGATTCAGATTTCTTAATAAAACCCCACAGTGGAATTCTCATATAAAAAAAAAAAATATTGACCGCAGTGTATATTGGTTGGGACGCTTGTTGTTGCTGGTCAGAGGACTATCGTGGGTTTTGTTACTCTTTTTTTTTTTCCAGCCGCACCCGTGGCAGGAGTACTAAACCGTGATTTATGAGGGTAAGTACATTAGAAATGTGAAAAATTGTGTACAGCACTCCATTTGATATCAAAAATTTTCATTGGCTCACTTAAATGCCAAATGGAATAAAAACTATCACATTAATCCAATTTTTCACACAAAATTTCGTTCCTCGACTACTAGAAACCAACCCTCCACCAGATCTACATTGAATGCATCTCTTTTACTTTAAATAATGTGAATGGAGTAATAAAAGAATATGGTAAATTTGCATCCCTCGTTTTGAACGTTTGGGTTGGTCTATGGTGTGTTACTTCGCGTACTAGAAAGCAAATTTCAGGCCCCCAAACAATACGAAATTATTATACTACATGCGAGAATTTTTCTGGAAGCACAACTGGCTGAACTTTAGACACACAAAACACTACTCATACTAGATATTTTATTTGGGGTACAACACCATCATGCACTGGTGAAAGTTTACACACGTAGTAGGCAACTAAACATCGTTTCATGCTTCCAAAGCATGTTATTGAGTACTTTAACCACACGTAGTACATCACCACCCGGATCTGGTGATTTTTCCATTTCAAGCATATTTTTCAATGCTTTTACTTTGCAAAGAAATTGCCGGCTGCTTCCAACATTTTGCAGATGAAGTCCAAGTACTCGTGGGGATCATGAGCAGCACCATCGGATTTCTTCTCGTAGATCAGAGTCGCTTCCGCGTCGCAGACTTTGTCGGTCTGTTTGAACTTGAAGACCACCTTCAGGCTTGTGTAAAATTGTTCCGGCACTTTTCCTTCCAATAAAGTCCACTCGACGGAGAAGTCCGTCCCGTTGTTGTCGAGGAGGGCTTCAACATCGAACTTCCAGCTTCCGCAAGTATCTGCGGGATTTTTTTTTTTTAAATATTATTTTTGGAAAAACAATCTCAGTAACCAATATTTATTTTTTTACAGATTCATGGCTCGGGAATCAATCATATTGTCGTTTTTAGTCTGGCATTTGGTCAGGAGGTTCATCTTAGACCATTCGACAAAAAATTGTACGAAAGGCTCTTAAGTTTAACTATTGATCTTCTAAAACACTACATAAATTCGTAGTATGTATGGGTGGTGCTAATTCTTTTTTTTTTTTTTTTTTTTTTTTTGTCTGGCTAAAATGCGTCATTTTAAGTCGTTCCGAGAGGGAGACGGAGGATTTTCCACCACTTGTTTCTTTGCGTGGCGACAGGCAACCGAGACTGAGGAGGGATCCATCAGCATTACTTCACCAAGACTACTTCCACCCTGATTTTATGAAAGGAAATAAAAACACCCTATCCCTCCTGGTAGAGATCCCCAGAAGAAAAGAATCTTTTGAATTACTGGTGCGTAAACCGACAAAAGGAAGTTGCTTCACAATCATAAATTGCAGGTTTCATTTTTAATGTACTCATGTTATTAACCATTTATATAATGATTCTCGTTGGCTATTATAAAATTCAATGAATATTTTGGAATCCTGCTAGCATGACTAAAACAATTTTAGGTGACGGTTATTGGTCCAAAATTTTAAATATATATATATATATATATATATATATTTATATCAAACATTGGAAATTCACATATTATAAATAAAAATGCTCACATTGTATAAAGTCTTGCACTTATAATATAAATTGAATTTTTTTTCATGTGCTATCATAACCACAATATTTAAAAATTCATTGTTGCACTTGGTTACAATAAAACGTCGTTATGAAAACTTGAAAATTTTGAAAATATTGAAGTATTGAAATATTGCAATTGGTTAGTTTTATGAAATCTTCCAAGGTACAATTGTTTCGTGGTTTACTTTTTACTTTTTTAAATTTTACAATACTATCTCTTTGACCTTTATTTATGACGAAATACTTGAAAATTTTCAAAATATTCAACATCAAATATGAATTTTGTGCAATTGGTTCGTTTTCAGAATTTAAAGAAAAAGGCTAACTAATAAGTTTCTACTTTAAATAAAAAAATGTTATCCAAACTGTTGTCTTATTATTATTATTAATAGCAGCAGCAGTAGCAGTAGCACTAGCAGTACTACTCCTACTACCACTAATGCTGCTACTCGTTAATCAAAGCCATGTCCTAAGGTCCTCAAAACCAAAGCTCATGGAACAATAATCGAATATCGGGATCTTCGACGGGCTGAATGATTAATGCTTGATCCCGACGTTATTACATGTTAGCTGTAGTTGTTGAACTCATGACAATGAATTAACAACGACAATCGCATCGTTTCTCAATGGAACTGTCAATCACTAAACAGAAGAACAGGGAGAAAACTATCATTTTTTGCTATTAATAATACGGCGAGACGCTACTTAATTAATTAAGAAATAAGAGATAGATATGATATGTGATATGGGAATTGATGTGGCTAGATTAAGTGACGAATTTTTGAACCTACCATCAATAAAAGTCCAGAGCCATACTCCAGTGCCCTTCGTTTCCACTTTCCAAATATCTTTAGGCATGATTCTTGTGAAGAGGTCCAATTTGTTCTGGAAGACACCATACAACTTCTCAGCTAATGATTTTGATTGCAGTTGACAGTGGAGTGAACCTTTTGACCTTCGTTGATTGCGCCATATTCTCTCTTTTTGCTCTTGGAAATTAAAAAAAGAAAAGAGAGGAAAGGTTAAGGAAACTATGTAGAGAAAGTGTATGTTGTAGTTACTCTGTGCAAATGAGCGGCTAGCACCGGAGCCCATTTATAGAAATGCTTGGGCCATTTGGTCAGTGGATTTTACTTTTCTTGAGTCGCTCGCAGCCAAAACCTTGTTAGGTGCATTAACTATTGTTAGGTGCATCGATAACGAAGCTGACTTACAACGAGTGATGATGCCAATGATGACGTCATTCATGAAGTCATGTGCAAGGTGGTTTGTCTAATAAAATGATCAAATCAAGGCCGACCTAATTTGTTGTTTTCAGACAGTTGGAACTCAACACCTTAGCCGTGACTTTAATTATTGAATACGCATATTCACATTAAGAGTGTTAGGTCCAAACTTGTTATTAACCTCAACAATCTCCTTCTTATACATCGGGCTGTGTTCAGATGAGGCACTTATGTATTGAAAGGCAGATTCTTTATGGTACAAAGCTGAAGGTGTAATTGTGCTATTATTGAAGTGATTTATGGTTGATGTAAAACCTAGATGAAAAAGAAGAAACGAGGGATCAACTAATACAAAGTTCTGATAATTCCCCGTACTTACCAAGGAAATTTGAGGATTCATGCGTGCTTCAGAAAATCCAGCCTTTAAAGATTTTCATATAGTTGGCCAGCTCCACGCATATAGGTGCTTTCCTATCAAATGTATCCTACCATACCTCACTAGGATGTTGAAATTTAAGTTATAAAAATCATTAAACGCATAACGTACCCTTAAAACACTGTAGGAAGCACTGTTGCATCATAAGAATGTGAGACAATGCTCACACTAGAGTTTCCAAAATTTGCGTTATCCTATTGAACCTAGTCCATGGGAGCTTGGAACCTTTTTATTAGGTTAAGGCTTTTAACCTCATTTCCCTCGATGCATAGTTTACCTGCTCTCTTGACAAACCTTATGTTAATGGTTCCGTAATATTTTCCTTTGACTTCACAAACTCCAAAGAAATTATTCCATTCGGGAGCAACTGCCTTATGGTATTATGTCTATGACGAATAGGTCTAGACTTGCCATTGTATATTACGTTTTGCGCCCTTGCAATTGCTACTTGATTGTCACAGTGAATGCATATCAAAGGCACAGGTTTTGGCCACGACGGAACATCCTCTAAAAATTACCAAAGCCATTATGCTCCCTTAGCAACTTTATCCAGAGCAACAAATTCTGATTCCATCGAGGAGTGCGCTATCATAGTTTGCTTTGAGGATTTCCACGATACTACAGTAGCTCCTAGCGTGAAGACATATCCGCTAGTTGATTTCGATTCATCGGAATTCGAAATGTAGTTGGCATCACAATAGCTTTCCATAACAGCTGGATATTTGCCATATTGTAGAACATAGTCTTTAGTTCTTTGCAATTAGCCCAACACTCTCAAAAGCGCATTTCAACGCTCATGACTAGGATTAGTAGCTCAGTTTCCTTACGGAGTGCACAATGTCCAGTCTAGTGCAGTTTATAATATACATATGATGTTGCCAATTATTTGAGAATACTCTAGCTACCTGGTACTGTTTTCAGTATTTTTTTTTTTTTTTTTAAAGTTCAGTGTGGAAGAAAAGGATTACTCGCATCTTTAATGCAAAATCCTTTATACCTCTAGATTACATTTTCAATGTAAAGAGATTGTGTTAAACCTAGACCATCATAATTCCTTAGAATTTTGATGCTGAGTATAACATCGGCAACACCTAAGTCTTTCATCTCAAAGTTCTTTTTGAGAATCCTCTTGGTGATTTTGATAACCTTGGTGTTATCTCCAAAAATCAACAAATCATCGACATATAGACAAACAAGCACATATCCAACTGAAGTGGATTTAGTGTACACACATTTGTCATATTCTCCATAACCATTTTGAATCATCATGCGGTCAAATTTCTCATGCCATTGTTTAGGAGCTTGTTTAAGTCCATACAATGATTTGATAAGTTACACACTTTGTGTTCTTGTCTTTTGACCTTGAATCCTTCTGGTTGTTCCATATAAATCTCCTCGTCGAGATCACCGTTCAAGAATGCAGTTTCACATCCATGTGGTTCACTTGCAAATTGTATAGCGATGCTATAACAATCAGCATTCTAACTGATGCTATTCTCGTTATAGGAGAGTATAAGTATCAAAGTAGTCTAGACCTTCTTTTTGTCTAAACCTTTTGGCAACAAGCTGTGCTTTATACTTATCCATGGAATCATCATCTTTACGCTTCCTTTTGAAGATCCATTTACATCCATTTACATCCAATTGGTTTTTTTCTTGATGGAAGATCAACCGAATCCCAAGTGTGAATACTTAGGATTGAATCCATCTCATTGTCAACAACTTCTTTCCAGTAACGAGTATTTGGAGTTGACATTGTCTTTTGAAACGTTTGATGCTCACTATCTAACATGTACATTATAAAGTCAGGTTCGAAAGATTTTTCAATCGTGACTTCTTTCTCCTTCGAAGTTTGCCTTTTCCGGCCTGAACTTCATCATTCTCAAATTCTAATTCTCTAGATCTCTTCTGAGAAGGTTCACCTTAAATTCCTTCAGCATCCTTTGATTCTAGGATAGTATTAGCATGGATTTTTACATTTCCAAATTTATGAACCAAAAATCTATATTTACTGCTATTTTGAGCATAACCGATGAATATGCAATCCATCGTTTTCGGACCCAACCGAGTTTGTTTTGGAGGAGGAATCGCCACTTTGGCTAGGCACCCCCACACTTTCAAGAAATTGTAGAATGGTAATCTTCCATTCCATAACTCATATGGAATCTTGCTTGTCTTCTTATGGGATACTTTACTAAGAATAAAGTTCGCAGCTAAAACTGCTTTGTCCCCCCAAGTTTTGAGGTAAACCCGAACTCAAGAGCATATCGTTAACCATCTTCTTTAGAGTTCTGTTCTTCCGTTCAACAACTCCATTTTGCTACGGAGTGTAAGGTGCAGTTATTTGGAGTATTATTCCTAAATTAGCACATTACTTGTTTAGGTTGGAAGAACTATATTCTCATCCTTTGTTGGACCATATGCCATTTGGCCTGTACTATTTTGAAAAACAGTTTTGGGTATGTCAGTCAAGCGACTCGTACCTGCATGCCATAGATGGTTTCGGCCTAAAGGCTCCTAGCATTTGTTGCCACAATACCAGGCAACAAGGTTTGAACCTTTTCGGTCGAAATGACCGTATGAACATCTCCAAGAATATTTTGGACATCATTGTTATTAGCCATCTCGAATAAAACCAACAAACGGTGAGAACGCTAATTGTCTTAAGATTATTGGAAAATAAAGAAGAGGAGGAGAGGAAGAAGACACATATTGGAAGAAGATACATAACATTGTTTGTTGTAACCAGAAAATTTATTGAGAAAGTGACAACAAGAATTGGAGGTGAGATATGGCTATTCGAATCTTCTTGAGACGATTAGTTCCTGTAAACGATGCTAAGCAACTTCACGAACTTCGCCTCTCAAGATACAACACCTCAAATCTGTTGGTATTAGCACTATACTAACAAGATTCTATTGAACACTTCTTAAAATCGGCACACTTAGAGAAAACCTAAAGAGAGGAAATGTTGGTGATTTTTTGCTTCTTTTCGGAATGAAGATTTTGAAATGTACGTATATAGTTTTTGAGTTCATGTGTATAAATGATACATGAACTATGAAATAAATAGATACAAGAATTTAGTAGATACATGAATTAGATAGATACAAAAATCCGGGAGATACATGAATTAAGAATTAAGTAGATACACAAATCCAAGAAATACATGAACTCAAGAAATACACGAATTAAAGAGATACGTGAACAGAAACAACGTATCTCATTTTGCTTATATTTGCTGATCCATTAACCCACCATAATTACAACATGTAGTACATATGGGTGGTGCTATTCGAACCCAGCATCGCCGTATTGTGTCCTATGGATGGCTCCTTTCCTCTTCAGTGGTGGGTACAGCTCAGAGGCCTAGTCCTATATTTTGTCCCTCCAGGAGTATGTGAAAAACCCCAAATTCAAATTGGCCGTTGGGAAACATAGTGATCTTTAGTCCCTTGAGTTTTGGAAGGGCTTGCTGGAGAAGATGTAGAGACTAGCTATTGAGCTTCACCAGACAGAATGTGCAGTGAGCAACACCATTGTGGTATGTCAAAGTGAGCCCGGTGCTTGGTAGGAGTGAGCGGTTCCGGGTTCCTTACAGGTTCCACCTAAAATCTGGAATCTACCATCGGGTATAGGTTCTTTATTTTTTTGAAATCTAGACCTACCTATCGGAACTTAGAACCTAGAACCTACCCTATCATAGGTTTCAGGGTCCAACGGGTTCTTTTTTTTTTTTTTTTTTAGTTAAACAAAACGAAAATGAATGCAATAATAATAAATGAGTTTGTCATTCATCAAAGAGAACACAAAATGAACAAAACTATCAACAAAAGAAAAGGAATTGTCGGCAAGGAATTCAATTAAATAAAAGTAGGGGTGAACGGTTATAAGTTCCGTACATGTTCCATTTGAAACTTGGAATCTACTCGTTGGAACAAGTTCCTTATTTTTTTGGAACCTAAAACCTACCTTGCATATCCTAGAACTTGGAACTTATCCTATTATAGGTTCTAAGGTCTACATAGGTTCCACTTATATTATTATTTGAACGATTACAATTCACTAATCATAACTTATATTTAAATACACAAAAAATACGAACATTAATAAAGTAAAAATCTTAGCCCTAAAATGGAAACTCGAACTAGTGCTTCCAAATTATACACTCATCATTGAACATCACTGAATATCGAAAGATCGCACGGAGACATGAATCAAGAAAAATATTAAAACTTGTTCCAAATTCTAGGTTATAGATTCTATGTTCCAAGTTATTCCAACTAAGAACCTGGAACCTACCCGTTGAAATAAGTTCCTTATTTTTTGGAACCTAGAATCTACCATGCATACCTTGGAACCTGAAATCTACAAGTTTCTACTAGTGTGGTTCTCAGGTTCTAGGTTTTACATTGGAACCATGCTCACCCCTAGTGCTTGGTATGCACTGTTGTTTCAGACCTTGCCTTGTCCGCCATCTGGTTATGGTGAGTACTCGTCTGTGATTGGAGGACCATGTTTGAGTTTGACAGAGTCAACCCAGAGCATGCCAAGCGATGTAAGAGGTTGGATCATGTGTGGGTTCCTACTGATTTCCATGTTGATCCATCCAAGGTAGTTAAGGTTATTCAGCCCATAGATGTGGAGTTTTTCAATGAGGCCAAGTATGAGCGGCTTGTGTTAGGTAATTCATATAAAACTTGATGCGGAAATACATAACAAATCAATGATCTTTAATCTTCATGATTTTCACAAATAGATGAAGACATATCTTTATCCATAGCTTTACCGTAGAACTTGATCCAAAAGAAGAAATCCGATTTCTCTTCCTTAACCCACTAAACCTTAATGTATTCAATTGATGGAGGAGAGAATACCAAATTCCTTTAGTTATTGTTGTTCATTGTGGGTGGAGAGAGGATCGGACTATATTTATACGTTCATTGAAAATGTGCCTTCCATCAAAGAAATATACCCTTTCGTTTTATTAGAGTCGTACCTTCTCGTAACCAATAATTATTTATAGCATTTTACTAATTATTAAACCATATAATAAATCATATAATATGGGCCACAATAATTCTTACATTCTCCCACTTGGCTCATATGATGTTCCTTTCATGGTTTAATAAAGACTGTAATGTGCACAATAAGATTATGCTATAAAATTTCATTAAATTGGCAATCACATAATAATCACAATTAAGTAAAGAAAACTAATGCGAGTCATAGCGGTTATATGTCATTAATCGACATAGTCCCTTCTATGCACTACAACTATAGCACTTTACTAAACATGATCCATAAATGAGAAGTACAGTAATAGTCTAACTATAATGTTTCTTTAGAAACTATCATGTTTAACATTCATCTATTTCCATAATGTATACTAAATAGAAAACAAGAAATATCATAAACACGTAAGTGAGCTCAAAGTGTCAAATACTACAATCACAATACAAACATTAATGACGTCCAATAACGCGCATCTTTTCAACATGCTCATTAAATGTTTTGGGCGGCAGTCCTTTTGTTATGGGATCTGCTATCATAAGATTGGTGCTAATGTGCTCAATTGACACTCTTTGTTTCTGAACTTCTTCTTTGACAGATAAGTATTTGATCTCCATATGCTTAGCACCTTTAGAATACTTGTCGTTCTTAGAGAAGAAAACTGCTGCAGAGTTCTCACAATAAATTTTCAGCGGCTTGGCAATACTGTCGACAATCACAAGCCCTGAAATAAAATTCCGCAGCCATAATCTATGAATAGTGGCCTCAAAGCATGCCACAAATTCAGCTTCCATAGTTGATGCAGCAAGAACTGACTGCTTCCCACTCTTCCATGAAATTACCCCTCCGGCCAGAAGAAACAAGTAACGAAATGTTGATTTTCTTGTATCGACACATCCGGCTAAGTCTGAATCTGAATATCCAATCACCTCGAGATGATCAGATATTTTATAAGTGAGCATATGATTCTTCGTTCCTTGCAAGTATCTAAGAACTTTCTTTGCAGCTTTCCAATGATCCATTCCAGGATTACTTTGATACCTGCCCAGCATTTCAACAGCAAAACTGATGTCTAGTCTGGTGCAAGTTTGTGCATACATTAAACTCCCCACAACAGATGCATAAGGAATATTATTCATTTGTTCTCGTTCCAATTCACTTTTCAGACATTGCATAAGGCTAAATTTATCACCTTTCTGAATTGGAACTATTCCTGCTGAACATTTACTCATATTAAATCTCTCTAAAATTTTCTCAATGTAGGTTTTCTGAAACAATCCTAATAATCCTTGTGATCTATCACGGAATATTTCTATTCCTATCACATATGTTGCCTCTCCCATATCCTTTATTTCAAAATTCTTAGAGAGAAATTTCTGGGTTTCATGTAACAAACCAAGATCATTAGCAAAGCGAGCAGAATATCATCAACATACGAGAACTAGAAAAATAAACTTGCTCCCACTAATCTTCATATATATACACCGATCAACGGTGTTTTCCTTAAATCCAAATGAAGTTATGGTATCGTTAAACTTAAGATACCATTGTCGGGAAGCTTGTTTAAGTCCATATATTGACTTCTTTAATTTACATACCATGTGTTCCTTTCTTTTAACTGAAAAGCCTTCGGGTTGGTCCATATAAACCTCTTCTTCTAAATTCCCATTAAGAAAGGTGGTTTTTACATCCATTTGGTGTAACTCCAAGTCATAATGAGCCACCAAAGCCATAATAATTCTAAGTGTGTCCTTCTTAGAGACTGGTGAAAATGTCTCTTTATAGTCGATGCCTTCTTTCTGAGTAGAACCCTTTGCAACAAGTCTGGTTTTATATCGTTCAATATTGCCTTTTGAGTCGCGCTTGGTCTTAAAGACCCATTTACACCCGACCTTCTTACATCCTTTAGGCAATTCAACTATATCCCAAACTTGATTTTGATGCATGAATTTTAACTCTTCTTCCATGGCATTAAACTATTCATCAGAATCTTCACATTCCATGGCTTGGGAAAATGAATCTGGATCATTTCCAATTCCTAAGTTAATTTCTGACTCTTGTAGATAAACAATATAGTCATCAGAAATAGCCGACCTCTTTTCTCTTTGAGATCTCCTTAATGCTATTTCTTGTGACTCGGCTATTGGAGGTTCATTATTGACATCTCCATTATTGAGTGTTTGTTCATTAATTTGTTGTTCTTGATTATTGTTAGATTGTACTACAATATCAGGAACAACAACTTTAGAAGCTTTAGGCATAGGAACTTTTACCCTTACTTCTTGAATGCAAGCATCACGCATTCTTTCACTCCCACTGATGTCACCATTCTCAATGAACCTAGCATTTTCAGATTCAACAATTCTTGTACTATGATTAGGACAATAAAATTTATATCCTTTGGATTTTTCTGCATAACCAATGAAATAACCATTGGTCGTTCTTGAATCCAATTTCCTTTCATGTGGATTATAAATTCTTACTACTGCTTGACAACCCCAAACATGCAGGTGTCGTAAACTAGGTTTCCTTCCCGTCCACAGTTCAAAAGGAGTCTTTGGAACTGCCTTACTAGGAACCCTATTTAATAAGTACATAGAAGTCTTTAAAGCATACATCCACAAAGATAAGGGTAAAGATGAATGACTCATCATACTCCTAACCATTTCCATTAAAATACGGTTACGCTTTTCTGCTACATCATTTTGTTGTGGTGTACCTGGCATTGTGTATTGAGCACAAATGCCATGCCTTTCAAGGAATTTAGCAAATGGACCTGGACATTGAAATCGTAAAATCATAATTCCATAAGGGCATAATCATAAATTTATAATCCAGGGGCAAAATGGTAAATAATCAGCAATGGCAGAATCGTAATTGTAAATTAAACAGGGGCAGAACAGTAAATAACCATCAAAAGGAGGGCAAAACGGTAATTAGGAGCCGCGGGAGGGGCAAAGGCGTAGAAGCCCCGCGTGGGTGGATCCCACGTGCACGCGTGACGGCGCGTGGCGCGTGGGTCCCATGCGCCTTTAACTGTAGCGCGCGTGGATCCCACGTGCCTTCTTCCTCGCGCATAGACGCAATTTTTCACCAGTTTCCGCCGTTTTCAGCCGCGATTTCGCCGCCGTTTCTTCTCCAGCAGCCCATCCCAGACGCAAATAAATAATAGGTTTTGAAGAGCGTGCCGGCACGATCACATGGGTCCAAGTTTCGGCGAAAATGACCAAAAAATTGGCCCCAAAACAAATGAAAAATTCTCAGAACACAAAACCTCCACCACCACCGCTTTCGCCGCTCGATTAGCCTCCGGCGAACACCGATATACCGGAAAAAATCATGGCTAATGTTCCTCATGACAGTGCGACGGTGTGGGTCCGAAATCAAGCGGTGGGTTGCCGGATTTTACCCGGAACCGGCGAGTTTCTTCCTTGCCCTTAAAATTCCGAATTCCTCCATTTTTGTCCTTAAAATTCCGAATTACTCCATTTTTGTCCTTTTCTCCATAAAACATTCCATTATTCGAATTTTCTTTAACAGAACCTTCCAAAAGATTTCAACAACAACAAATACTACGAAGAGGATCGTTCAACGAATCATCAAACATAAATCATAATATTTCTTTAAACGGAAAAATCATGAGATCATAAACCAAATGCTCTGATACCAACTGTTAGGTAATTCATATAAAACTTGATGCGGAAATACATAACAAATCAATGATCTTTGATCTTCATGATTTTCACAAATAGATGAAGACATACCTTTATCCATAGCTTTACCGTAGAACTTGATCCAAAAGAAGAAATCCGATTTCTCTCCCTTAACCCACTAAACCTTAATGTATTCAATTGATGGAGGAGAGATACCAAATTCCTTTAGTTATTGTTGTTCATTGTGGGTGGAGAGAGGACCGGACTCTATTTATACGTTCATTGAAAAGGTGCCTTCCATCAAAGCAATATACCCTTTCGTTTTATTAGAGTCGTACCTTCTCGTAACCAATAATTATATATAGCATTTTACTAATTATTAAACCATATAATAAATCACATAATATGGGCCACCATAATTCTTACAGCTTGATCTCAGTTCTATTGGAAATTTGGTCTTAGGTGAAGAACAAAAGGGCATTCATGGTTTGGGAAAAAGGAGTTTTGTGTTCCTGAGTACCTTTAAGTGGGAGTTTAGGAAAGGCTGGTATGTGTTGTTGAAGGCATATTTGAACGAGTTCTGTAGAATTGATGGGGTTTCTCTGTACTTACTGACAAACCCATATCACACAGACAAAAACTTTGGCAACAAGATTGTTGAATATGTTAAAGCCTCTAAAATAGAAGAACCAAACCAGGGCTGGCCCCCAATATGTGTGATCGACACCCATATTTAGAACAGAACTTGCTTTTCTGCATTTAGAAAAGATGTAAACAAGTGTCTACGTGTGACAAATAAAATTGATGTCCTAGAGCTCCGTTCTTTGTCATTGTCATTGAACCTGATAAAGTAATTAAATATTTTCATGCTTAGTATTCGGCAAAAAAATTAGATTAAGCATGAGGAGTGTTGAAATATTTAAATATTTCCATACTTATTATTAGGCAAAAAGACCATACTAAGTACGAGGGGGACGGTTAGAATATTTAAATAATAAAAACTACGCCTTTATTGAACAACTTAAGCTTTTAAAACATTTATGTAAGATTTGGTGGGACCATTGTCAATTGTTTTGAAAATTTAAATTGTTAGATGAATGTATGATTTTCTTATTTAAATATTCTAACAGAATCAATTAGAAACCTCAAAATTAGGCATTTCATTGGAGATTGGAATCGTTAGATAGAGCATGGCCTAACCCGTGGGTCCAATTTTGATGAATCTATGTGTCACATCTATCAATGTCACCATATTTATGAGATGATTGAATTATTGTCCATCTTGTTTGCTATCGGGGCCTTCAATAACATGCGGGTCACGCAAAAATTGCAAATAGGACCTAACTACAATGATGCATCAGTCATAGCCACGTAATATTTATTGTGCTTTCCATAAGATAAGCGTCGCTCAATCCCATTCCCTCTGATCAAATCAATCACATTTCAATTGCATACCGACGGTCTCACCAAACGAATCATTAATGTCTACATGGTTCTAGCTTTATGGTCCATAGAGAGCAAACTATACATGGTGAGGCGTGTGAATACCTGCAAAATAATTGCAAGTCCTCCCTAAGGAAGCACTAGATATCACACGTATCTGTCCATATTTAGAGCTGATGAAGCACTTGCTATGTGGGGAACCTAAGGAAGAAATGTCAACACGTTGATTATACGAATCTCTTCTGGAAAAAAACTTTAAATTTCATTGATCACAGTCATTCATGCGTCCAATACATAAGATGCCAATTAGCCCCTTTAACTAGGTCGGTCACTTGAACCTGTGTGACGACATGATAATCTCTTCAGCGAGAGCATCAAGCAAAAAATTTTATTTTTAAAGTAGTTAAGTAGTTACTGGTCTTCGTGATAGGAAAAAATATCTTATGCATCGGTCACATTATCGACACGTGAAATATAGATAATCTTTTCACTGGATCCACAAATGAATTGAACTATGTTATAAGATAAGTATGGTTTGCCTCCTTTTTCTCGATATATAGAACCCGATCTGATCGAAAGATAAAGAATTGGTTTGTTAAACCAAATATCTTGGGAAACAACGTCCCAAAAGATTGTGCACTTTTTTTTTTTTTTTTTTTTTTTTTATTTCAATAAGTAGGTGGATTTCTTTTGGGCGGTGGTTTTTCCATAATTAATCAGTGTTTGACCAAGACTTAGACTTCTTAATAAAACCCTACAGTGGTGGTCTCATATTAAAAAAAAAAAAAAAAATTGCGTGAGCACAACAAGCTGAACTTAGACACACAAAGCATTACTTATATTTATATATTTAAATTGGAGTACAATACCGTGCAATCGGGAAACCTTACACACTCATTAGGCAATATCCGGACAATCAACCGACCAGCGGCAGTAGCGCCCCCCGGTTGTTTGACCGTTAAACATCCTTGCGCGCTTCCAAAGCATTTGTTTAAAACTTGAACCACACCACTTAAATTTATTGATTTACCATTTTAAGCATATTTTTCAATGCGTATTGTTTTGAAGGGACCTGTCGACAGCGTGGAGCATGTCAATGAGGACTTGCATGTAGTCGTCGGGAAGGGGACCATCGTCGTGTTTCTTGTCATAATAAAGATCCACTATTGCCATGCAGCCCCCTTCGCTGCTAGAGAACTGGTGGACCACCGACAGGCTCTTGTAAGACTTTTGCGGCACGCCTCCGGTCAACAAAGTCCACTTGATGGACTTATTCTCGGCGTCGATGCGTTCCGCAAATAGCATCTTTTTTTTTTTTTTTTTTTTTGGGTGGAAAAACAATCTCGGTAATTAATTTTCATTTTAGAGATTCAAAAATAAAATGATTAATATCACAAAAGACTTCAAGTTGGCACGCCCATAACTAATTTACCTTATAACCTCAAACGATACATATGTGATAAATTTATCATCCGTTAGTTTATTACTGAGTTGGACGACACGTTATAATTTACAGTTATATCAGTTTGGGTTGTACCTATATTTGTCACATGTGTACCAATTTATGACTTTTCGTGGTATTAATCCGATTTAACAAAAACTAATAAAAGATATGAAGTTTTTGGTCATCAAACAATTAATTTGAAATAAATTTATCTTATATGTATCAGTTTGGGATATTTTGTAGTATTAATCCAAGATAAAACTAGAAAGCGTCATGAATCATGTTGTTGCTTTTAGTCTCATAGCCAGTCAAGAGGTTCATCTTAAACAATTTTTAAGATAAATTCGTTCGAAAGGCTTTTGAGTATAATTATTGATCTTACAAAATTAAGTTAATTCACCAAATTAGCCTTCAACTTTATTATGCATATGCTCCTATTTCCTAATACCATCTCTAGGTAATCTAGTGATCCATGAGTTACTACTTTCCCATCTCGTTAAAATTTCCAATATTATTCATTTCAGTTGAAAACTCAATTCACGTAGAAAAGAAAGAGGAAAGATAATGAAAGAGAAAGATCTAAGACTCTTTTTGATTGTCCATACACCACACAAGAAAATTTTAATACATACCGCAGATAATTGCAGAAGCTAGAAGGACACTGTGGAGGCTATCGATTTATGCATCACTACCTCCTACCACGAAAATGGGTTGGCCACTACATTCGCCCACCTGCCACGGAAACGTGTGACCCACAACGCCCACCTGCCATGGAAACAAGTTAGTCACCAGATTCATTCCTTGAGATATTAAACAAATACAAATACATATTGGGAGTGAGCTACCAATTAACCATCGAGTTCGACACCATTCATTAGCATACCTTGATCCAAGGAGATTGCTAAAAGAGAGCCCAAGTTCAAGCTTGTCAACACTCACCTTCACTCAAAAGTTTAAATCAATGAATTATGGGCCAATAAAAAATATTAACTGCTCCATCTGAATTGTTCGACGTGGGACTTCTCTAACATAAATATCATAGTTGACTTCATCACTCTTCGCAGAAAGCTTTCATTACCGGTGCATCTAACACTAGTTATTGCCCCAAGCAACTCTATAATTGGCTTCAGTGCACCTTCTCTTCATTGTTTTCTTAACCTTTCTTTTTATTACTTCCAATAGCAGAAAGAGAGAGTATGGGTGATCACTTGGAGGTTCAAGTGAAGTTAAACTCCCCAGCTGAGCGTGTATTTGAGTTCTACCAGCAAAAATGTTACCTCTTCCCAACAATCATGCGTACCATGTTTAAGGAGGTGAAACTGATCAAACTTGAATGGGACACTGAGGGCTCAAAAAGGAACTGGACTTTTGTTAAGGGTAGGTCCAAAAATTTGTCACTTAATCCAGCCAATTTAATTCGCGTATCCCATATCGTATCTATCTCTTCTTGCTTTCTTAATTAATTAGTTGTCTCGCTATATTATTTAATTAGAAAAAACTTTTATTTTATCCCAATTCCTCTCTATTGTGATTGATAGTTCGATCGAAAAATGATGGGATTGTTGTTCTTAATTCATTGTCATGAGTTCAACAACTAAACTAAAGCTAACATATGACGCCAATGTTATGATTGAATCTTTCATCTCATAGAAGATCCCGACATTTGGTTATTGTTCCATGAGCTTTGGTTTGGGGACCTTAGGACATAGCTTCATTAATGATCGCTAACGTTGGTTGCGTAGTTTCGATGCATACTCTTTTACCGGTTTCCATGTTGAGGTGGCGAGAGGACACGCGCCTATTACGCCTGTGGTAAATATATCATGCCAGAGCATAGTTTGAAGACTAACAGAACTGGATCTTATGTTAATTTAAGGATTAGTATGTGCTGATGATTTTTCACCACCTTTAAATGGGAAATGGCACATGCCATTTGTAAAGAAGTACTTTCTCTGACTTGATCAATTGAAGTACAACTAGTAAAGATACATGTGCGTTGCCCACGAAGAATGTCATGACTTCAAAGGTTTGAAATGTGTAGTTCATTTTTAGAAGAAAAAGGAACTTACATGTATTAAAATTTTATTGTGTGGTGTATGGACAATCAAAAGAGTCTTAGATCTTTCTCTTTCATTATCTTTCCTCTTTCTTTTCTACGTGAATTGAGTTTTCAGCTGAAATGAATAATATTGGAAATTTTAACGAGATGGGAAAGTAGTAACTCTGGGGTTAACACCGCTCTCTAACAATCACAGAATAGTACAAGGAACATGAGTTTGCCATTGAAAACATGATGAAACTTTAGTAGAGTGAACAATGAAGGGGAAAAGTAATGAGTGATGAGTGAACTATCCTAGTGCTGGCAAAAGTAAAGAAACCAAATATCGAGTCGATTAAAAAAACGAATTCTGCCTGTGTAAAGCCTTAGTCCCAACAACATCTTAGTGTTGAACAGCTCAATTTTCAGCATAGGATAGTCATCTAATGTAAGCTACGACAGAACATCCCAGAATACCTATTATGATTGCCTACACTTAACTCCATCCGTGGTTCGCCTAGCACATTAACAAAGGTCAAGGTTTTCTACTTAATTTTCCAGCCAACTAAGTATGCTCAAACAAAGAAAAACTCAGCCAGCAATAAACAACAGCAATTCATACCAAAGCGAAAATATTGGATAACACAGGGGAAGGAAACAAAGGATAAAGCATACTTGAATGGGAAAGAGATGGGTAATGCCACGTTTCTCAAGAAATTCGACGAGCCTCTGAGGCAAACCCAGCTTGGAGAGAGCAAGCTCGTCCTCTCTCACACTCTCAGCCTCGCCGCCCTCAGACACGAAGCCGCCCTCATCCTCACTCGCGTCAACCTCGCTCTCCGAGAACCCACCGGTCCCCAACTTCTTGAAAGCCTCCTCGCTCAGCACCGAGTTCGGCGTGGCGATGGCAGACGTCACGAAGCTGCTCAGGCTCCTCCTAAGGCCGCACCTTTTCACGCACCCACTTTCTAAAAGCCCAAAGGGTCTTCGGACATGGCACTCGCTGGACGAACAGAGCAAGGAATTGAAGTGGGGCTTCTCGGAAAACGATAGAGAAACCATGGCACCAGCATAGCGATTGCTTCTCGGTCGCGAGTCGGGGGACGGAGAGAGGCGAGCGAAATCGGCTGTCGGGAGAGAGCACGATTTAGGAAGAAGTGCGCCTATAGAATGGAGCCCTGCTGAGATGAGGCCGTCGAGTGGAGAAAGAAAGGCCGTCGTCGGGAGGGAGCGACGGTCGTCGGAGGAATCGCTAGACCGGAAGGAGCGTCGTCGTCGGAAGAGAGAGCCAAGAGGAGAGAGAAGACAGAGGAGAGAGAATTCCCTTTCCACTTTTTTAAATGCCCGCGCGTTGGTTTAAATTAGAACGACGTGAGAGAGAAGAGGGAGCCGACGTGGACCTGCCAGCGGACAGGTGTCGACGCGTGAATGGATCAGTGAATGGATGACGTGGTCCTTTGAGGGTACCTAATATTTTCTCACTTTCCACAAAATAAGAGTCACGCAAAAGTTGTTGGGAGTTATGCAAAAGGTTGCAAGTAGGACCTAACTACAACGATGATCTGTCAATGTAGCGGACTATTTATTGTGCTTTCCACGAGATAAGTGTTGCTGAATCCCATTCCCTTGGATCAAATCAATCAAATCTTATTGTGCTTTCCATGAGATAAGAGTAATGCAAAAGCTGTTGGGAGTCATGCAAAAGTTGTAAGTAGGACCTTAACTACAACAATGCATCAGTCAAAGCCGCATAATATTTATTGTGTTTTCCACAAGATAAGTGTCGTTCAATCCCGTTCCTTCAGATAAAATTAATCACATTTTAATTGCATACCCACGGTCTCGCCAAACGAATCATTAATTTCTATATGGTTCTAGCTTAATGGTCCATAGAGTGCGAACTATACTTGGTGAGGCGTGTCATCACCTGCAAAGTGCAAGTCCTCCCTAAGGAAGCACTAGATATGTGGGGAACCTAAGGAAGAAATGTCAACACTTTAATGATACGAATTTGTTCTAGAAAAAAAAAATTATTTCATTGATCACGGTCATTCATGCATTGAATACATAAGATGCCAATTAGCCCCTTTAATTAGGTCGGTCACTTGAACCTGTGCGAGGGCATGATAATCTCCTCAGCGAGAGAATCAAGCAAAAAAATTTATTTTTAAAGTAGTTAACAAGTGGAATGGGTATAAAAGTTAATGAGATCAAAATTTGCTAAGGAGCCATGATTTAAAACTAGTTACTGGTCTTCGTGATAAGGAAAAATATCTTATGCATCGGTCGCATTATTGATGCGTGAAACATAGATAATCTTTTCATTGGATCCACAAATGAATTGAATTATGTTTGGATCCACGAATGAATTGAATTATGTTACAAGATAAGTGTGGTTTGCCTCCTTTTTCTTGAATTTTAAGTCGTATATAGGATCCGATCCGATTGAAAGATATAAATTTGTTTGTTAAACCAAATATCTTAGGAAACAACGTCCCAAAAGATTTTGTTTTTTTTTTTTTTCAATAAGTACGTAAATTTCTTTTGGGCGGAGGTTTTTCCGTAATCAATCAGTGTTTGACCAAGATTCAGATTTCTTAATAAAACCCCACAGTGGAATTCTCATATAAAAAAAAAAAAAATATTGACCGCAGTGTATATTGGTTGGGACGCTTGTTGTTGCTGGTCAGAGGACTATCGTGGGTTTTGTTACTTTTTTTTTTTTTTTTCCAGCCGCACCCGTGGCAGGAGTACTAAACCGTGATTTATGAGGGTAAGTACATTAGAAATGTGAAAAATTGTGTACAGCACTCCATTTGATATCAAAAATTTTCATTGGCTCACTTAAATGCCAAATGGAATAAAAACTATCACATTAATCCAATTTTTCACACAAAATTTCGTTCCTCGACTACTAGAAACCAACCCTCCACCAGATCTACATTGAATGCATCTCTTTTACTTTAAATAATGTGAATGGAGTAATAAAAGAATATGGTAAATTTGCATCCCTCGTTTTGAACGTTTGGGTTGGTCTATGGTGTGTTACTTCGCGTACTAGAAAGCAAATTTCAGGCCCCCAAACAATACGAAATTATTATACTACATGCGAGAATTTTTCTGGAAGCACAACTGGCTGAACTTTAGACACACAAAACACTACTCATACTAGATATTTTATTTGGGGTACAACACCATCATGCACTGGTGAAAGTTTACACACGTAGTAGGCAACTAAACATCGTTTCATGCTTCCAAAGCATGTTATTGAGTACTTTAACCACACGTAGTACATCACCACCCGGATCTGGTGATTTTTCCATTTCAAGCATATTTTTCAATGCTTTTACTTTGCAAAGAAATTGCCGGCTGCTTCCAACATTTTGCAGATGAAGTCCAAGTACTCGTGGGGATCATGAGCAGCACCATCGGATTTCTTCTCGTAGATCAGAGTCGCTTCCGCGTCGCAGACTTTGTCGGTCTGTTTGAACTTGAAGACCACCTTCAGGCTTGTGTAAAATTGTTCCGGCACTTTTCCTTCCAATAAAGTCCACTCGACGGAGAAGTCCGTCCCGTTGTTGTCGAGGAGGGCTTCAACATCGAACTTCCAGCTTCCGCAAGTATCTGCGGGATTTTTTTTTTTTTAAATATTATTTTTGGAAAAACAATCTCAGTAACCAATATTTATTTTTTTACAGATTCATGGCTCGGGAATCAATCATATTGTCGTTTTTAGTCTGGCATTTGGTCAGGAGGTTCATCTTAGACCATTCGACAAAAAATTGTACGAAAGGCTCTTAAGTTTAACTATTGATCTTCTAAAACACTACATAAATTCGTAGTATGTATGGGTGGTGCTAATTTTTTTTTTTTTTTTTTTTTTGTCTGGCTAAAATGCGTCATTTTAAGTCGTTCCGAGAGGGAGACGGAGGATTTTCCACCACTTGTTTCTTTGCGTGGCGACAGGCAACCGAGACTGAGGAGGGATCCATCAGCATTACTTCACCAAGACTACTTCCACCCTGATTTTATGAAAGGAAATAAAAACACCCTATCCCTCCTGGTAGAGATCCCCAGAAGAAAAGAATCTTTTGAATTACTGGTGCGTAAACCGACAAAAGGAAGTTGCTTCACAATCATAAATTGCAGGTTTCATTTTTAATGTACTCATGTTATTAACCATTTATATAATGATTCTCGTTGGCTATTATAAATTTCAATGAATATTTTGGAATCCTGCTAGCATGACTAAAACAATTTTAGGTGAAGGTTATTGGTCCAAAATTTTAAAAATATATATATATATATATATATTTATATCAAACATTGGAAATTCACATATTATAAATAAAAATGCTCACATTGTATAAAGTCTTGCACTTATAATATAAATTGAATTTTTTTTCATGTGCTATCATAACCACAATATTTAAAAATTCATTGTTGCACTTGGTTACAATAAAACGTCGTTATGAAAACTTGAAAATTTTGAAAATATTGAAGTATTGAAATATTGCAATTGGTTAGTTTTATGAAATCTTCCAAGGTACAATTGTTTCGTGGTTTACTTTTTACTTTTTAAATTTTACAATACTATCTCTTTGACCTTTATTTATGACGAAATACTTGAAAATTTTCAAAATATTCAACATCAAATATGAATTTTGTGCAATTGGTTCATTTTCAGAATTTAAAGAAAAAGGCTAACTAATAAGTTTCTACTTTAAATAAAAAAATGTTATCCAAACTGTTGTCTTATTATTATTATTAATAGCAGCAGCAGTAGCAGTAGCACTAGCAGTACTACTCCTACTACCACTAATGCTACTACTCGTTAATCAAAGCCATGTCCTAAGGTCCTCAAAACCAAAGCTCATGGAACAATAATCGAATATCGGGATCTTCGACGGGCTGAATGATTAATGCTTGATCCCGACGTTATTACATGTTAGCTGTAGTTGTTGAACTCATGACAATGAATTAACAACGACAATCGCATCGTTTCTCAATGGAAACTGCAATCACTAAACAGAAGAACAGGGAGAAAACTATCATTTTTTGCTATTAATAATACGGCGAGACGCTACTTAATTAATTAAGAAATAAGAGATAGATATGATATGTGATATGGGAATTGATGTGGCTAGATTAAGTGACGAATTTTTGAACCTACCATCAATAAAAGTCCAGAGCCATACTCCAGTGCCCTTCGTTTCCACTTTCCAAATATCTTTAGGCATGATTCTTGTGAAGAGGTCCAATTTGTTCTGGAAGACACCATACAACTTCTCAGCTAATGATTTTGATTGCAGTTGACAGTGGAGTGAACCTTTGACCTTCGTTGATTGCGCCATATTCTCTCTTTTTGCTCTTGGAAATTAAAAAAAGAAAAGAGAGGAAAGGTTAAGGAAACTATGTAGAGAAAGTGTATGTTGTAGTTACTCTGTGCAAATGAGCGGCTAGCACCGGAGCCCATTTATAGAAATGCTTGGGCCATTTGGTCAGTGGATTTTACTTTTCTTGAGTCGCTCGCAGCCAAAACCTTGTTAGGTGCATTAACTATTGTTAGGTGCATCGATAACGAAGCTGACTTACAACGAGTGATGATGCCAATGATGACGTCATTCATGAAGTCATGTGCAAGGTGGTTTGTCTAATAAAATGATCAAATCAAGGCCGACCTAATTTGTTGTTTTCAGACAGTTGGAACTCAACACCTTAGCCGTGACTTTAATTATTGAATACGCATATTCACATTAAGAGTGTTAGGTCCAAACTTGTTATTAACCTCAACAATCTCCTTCTTATACATCGGGCTGTGTTCAGATGAGGCACTTATGTATTGAAAGGCAAATTCTTTATGGTACAAAGCTGAAAGTGTAATTGTGCTATTATTGAAGTGATTTATGGTTGATGTAAAACCTAGATGAAAAAGAAGAAACGAGGGATCAACTAATACAAAGTTCTGATAATTCCCCGTACTTACCAAGGAAATTTGCGCATTTCAGATTATGTCTTTTCAAGAGGAATATATTTGTTCCATTATATTTGATAATAAAATGGCAATAAATGTGTGGCTGTCAAAGCACTTCTTCAGCACTATCAAGGCAATGCTTGAGATCAAGAGTCCTAAGTTTCAATAGTTAGTGAATGAGCAAGTGGGTATTAATGTGCCAAGGAGTTTGTGCAAGAGAGCTAAGTAGAGGATGAAAATATTGATGCGGTACAAGGAAGAATATAACAATGTATGAGATTATGCTTGCGAATGTATGCTTCAAAATCCATCTAGTAAAATATATGTAGAGATTGTAGAGAGGCCATTGCCTGATTGTGAACTTAAGTTTGATAGATTTTATGTTTACTTTGATGTATGCAAACATGGATTTTTGGCTAGTTGTAGAAGAGTTGTAGGATTTGATAGATGTTTTTTGAAGGATTTATGTAAGGGGGAGTTGTTGACTATTGTAAGGAGAGATACCAATAATCAAATATTTCTGAGAACTTGGGGCAGTTGTCAAGATAGAGAACAAGGACATGGTTCCTAAAAAAATTAACGGTTGACTTTAAGATAATCGATTAGAGAGGATGGGCATTCATGAGTAATCAACAGAAGGTAATGCCATTGTCAATTATTTCCTTTTAATATTAATTACTCGCATATTTTTTCTGACTTGTATTTGTTGACACCTAATTTTGGAAAAATAAAATTGCTTTTTGAAAAGAAAAAAAAATAAAAAAGGGGAAAATTGATTCGATTGATTATGAATGGAATGTGGAAATTCTGATTAACCATCCTTGCTCCGGTGAATATTTAATTCATAGTAAATATAGAAGCAAATTTTCAATCAAAGAAATTAGATAAATAAAAAAGTAAGGAGTTTGATAAAAGGGAAGGAATCGAAATATCCAAGGAAAAATCAAATTGATTGCAAAATTACGCTCCAATTTACATGAATTAAGGCAAAGGAAAAAGGAAGCTCGGAAATTGCCATAAAAGAGGGTGGTCGGGATCACTATAAAAGGAGACCAAAAATTTTCGAGCAAAAAAAAAAAGAGGCGAATTCGAAAAATTTCAGGAGCGAGAGTTGAAAAAATCGTGAAAAGAATTCGTGCAAAAAGTGCAGAGAAAAGTGTGAGAGAGAGGAAATTTTCGAAAAAATCGAGAGGAAAGAGTTTGAGGAAAAGTTGTCTTCGTTTTTTCTGGGTTTCTTTGTTTTAGGTCAAAGTCAGAAAAGTGGGGTTTTGGTTTAGAACAGAGAAAATACCGTAGAGAGGGCAAACAGAGAGGAGACGTGCGACATGTGAGAAAGAGAAAAGAAAAATAAAAAAGAAAAGAGAAGAAGAACAGGTCTTCTTCTTCGCCGTTTCTGCTCGACCCCCCGGCGTACGCGAGCTCCTCCGCCGCTGCTACTCGATACCCCGTGCCGGCCTCCACGCTAGCACCGACACCGCGCCGGCATCACCGCCGCACCTCCACCTGCAGGACCCGCGAGCTCAGTGCCTCCACCTTCAGCCCGTCCGTCTGCAACCCCCCCGCAACACTTTCTTCCGCTCGAGCACCGACGTCGCGAGCACCTGCAACAGTCCGAGCATCCCCTCACCTGAACGACCACCAGCAGCTCGCCATCGCCACCATCATTCCAACTTCGACGGCGAAGACGCTGCCCACGACGCCCTCTCTTCATCACGACACTGCTGCTTCTTCTTATGACGCTATTGCGCTAATCTCTCGCTTGCAAAGTACCACCCCGGGATCCTTTTTGGTGTCCATGCATTACCCCACGAGCAACATCACCCCAGGCGACCATAATTGGAGAAATTGCAAACGGTGATTGTTGGATTTAGCATGGCCTGGTCCAAGTAAAAGGCCATGAGCAGCACTGTTCTTCGGCAAGTTGGTCCGTCGAATCATCACAACGCAGCCTACCCGAGACATCCGTCGTCCAGCATTGACACGTCTTCAGTCCATCAATACCAAGAGGACGAGTTCTGGCAGTTTATCCATCCTCACGGTCAAAGACAAGTTTAATATTGCAGGTCATCAAAGTGTGCCCCTTGACCACCGAACCAAGGATTTGCTGGTGATCTCCGTTCCTCGCGGCCTTGCCGAGCCCTATCCTTAGCGGTGCCAAGCTTTTATCGTGATCCACCTCACCGTTCAGATTTGGAGAAACATTCGAATTTAGGTAGAGATTTATTTTATTTTATTAGGTAGGTATATTTAGTAGATTTGTTTTATCTTATTTTAGTTTTTATTTTATCTCATTGTTTGAAATATTTTCCAATGCATGATTGAAATTCCATAATATAGCATCCAATTTGTAATCGCCCGAATTTTTATTCTATCTATAAGGCTTTAGATGGAATAATTATTCACACGAGAGTAAAATTGATATCTTGATCTTTAAGGCTTAAGATCAATTTATCGATTTTATTAGCGAAATAATCAAATTTGAATTTCAATTTGAGTGGTGGATAATATCTTTGATGGCCATGGATGATTTAGTGTTTATCTTTTAATTGTTCTATTTATCTCGAAAATACAAAAATTGCATTTGCATCCCATGTAAATTAGAATTGATTGCATGATAGGTTAGTTAGAATTTTTTTTAAATGCATATTTAGAATAGGGATTTTATCTCGAATTTAGAAAAATCATAAAATAAAAAAATATGCATTAATTTAGTATCTTAGTTTTTTTTTTTAAATTTGAATTGCACGTTTAATTATTTGGCAATTTTAATTTCGAATTTCATAAAAGAAAAAGAAAAAAAATTGGAAGTAGGGCATTCTTTGCACATCATTGCATATTAGGATAGATCGCATCCTCATTTAGACAAAAAATTAATAAATGTCATGCACGTCATTAGGGCTAGATTCACCGAGATGCATGTCATTTAGTATTTTTGCTAGGCCAATTTAATTAGAAATTACATGTCGTTAGAATTAAGTCATTTAGTCAATATTGCATCGCATATTGCATGATTTCATTAATTAAGTGAAAACAAAAAAGAAATTGCGTGTTAATTAGAAACCATATCTAGGTTGTTGATGTGAATTTTGAATTAATATTGCAGATGCTTTCGTTGCTTCGAGGTAAGTTTTTGCAATTTATTTATTGTTTGTCTGGGTGTTAAATTTGTGGATTTTGCACCCGCATGATCACCTCACATGTTAGGAAAATAGATTTTAAATCGATTTAAGCTACCTGCAAAAACATTTTTTGAAAATAAAAGAATGGTACCGAAAGGGCATTAGAGAAATCTAGTGTAACCAAGTCCCCGTACCCATAGCCTCTGGTTCATAGGAGTAAAGTAAAACTTCCGTTACTTTACTTGGGTTTCTAATCGACCCACCAAAAAATAGATTAGTGGCGACTCCTGATTAAAAAATCAATTGCATGTTAAGAACTTGAATTTAAATTGCGAATTGGTATGGGCTTGGGAGAGCCCGAATTAAGTGTAGGCTTAATAATCCATTAGCCAAATTTTAGGTGGTTCACCCAAAAAAAATAGGTCGCGACAGCTTGGCGACTCCGCTGGGAACTTGTGTTAAAACATTTAGTGGACTTAGGCCAATTTTCTTCTTTTTGAAAATTGATTTTTGTTTGGCAGCGAGGATCCCAGGTACGTCCCTAACATTTAAGATGTTAAATGTTTTTGCAGATAGGGAGATATAAGGGGAGTAGTCTTTGCTAACCCTTGTCTTGCAGGTTGGAGTTAGGGATGAATGTTTTAAATTCAAACTATTGAAGTGTTGTTTGATTTAAACTACTGTGCATGCCTTGGATCTTGCACTACACTATTGCACACACAACCTGTTGCCGGACCTGGGCCGCACTTGGATACATAGGATGGTATTGAGTTGGATACAACTTCGACCGCGAGGCCACGTAGTAGAGGTTGCCCAAATCAATCCTGAAAGTTTTTCTCAGTGTCAAGAATGTTTAACTTTGCCAACGAGGCTGCGTCGCATTGGGGTATCATTCTTGACTGAGCCAGAGTTAGGAGGACTTGACTTAGCATGCGAGGCTGCAACTAAGTCATCCCACCCTTTTAACTCCATTTTGCTAAGCCATCTAGATAGAAATCGACCCTCACACTTCATGCGTGTGTCTATGTGATTGTCATCCATTCCCGGTAAAAGCAAGTTGTCCGAATTTTCACTTCACAATTTACTTACTTCATTGCAATTTTTGTTGATCCCTAACAAGGTTTCGAATTTAGTCTTGTTTTATTCTTTAGGGAAAACCAGCGTACTGTTCACTTTTGAGGTTTAAGATGATGCCATATGGTCTCGAAAGAATGGGTGAAGGCATTCAAAGCCCCACTGAAGCCCCTCGAAGGTCCCATTTTGCTGGATCAGGACACCATGGAAGAGGTGAAGAAAATTCTGGAGGACAAATACAGGAAATGCGGAACTTGTCACCTGATCAAGGGCAAGGGAGGCAAAACCCACTACCCCTAAGCATTCATGAGATATTCCCCGGTCCTCCAAGAATAATGCAGGATGAAGCGGAAGTGATAGACACTCTGGGGCAGCCTAGTGGGAAGTTCGATTACTTGGTGAAGTATTCGGCCCCTCCAAGTTTTTTTATTGATCCTCGCGAGATAGTTCCAGATGGATAGAGTGGCATGGATGATTTGACACCCCCAAAGACAGAGAACCCTGATGATGAGCTGGAAGGAGTTGCAAGCTTATTCGATGACCTCATCATAGAAGTCATTGATGAAGGACCCCCTGAAGAGATGGGCCTTGGCCCACAAGAGTAACTCTTTTATTGCTTTTGCACATTTCCCTGCGTGGGAATTTTTATTATTTTCTGAATGATGTTTTCAGTTTCTTTTAGTAATTAAGCGTTGCATTTTTTCCATTCAATAAATGTAATTGATTGATGAATTTCAATGAAATTACAAATTTTATTTTAAGGGCATGATGAGGTACATCAAACCAGCCCGGTGATGATATCCAACCGATAAAAGAAAAGAAAAATCCAATGAGAACTCGAGGCCTGGGCTTCATCATGCTTCCTCGTGTCAAAATGTTTCAAAAAACGTTTTCGCCAAAGAATTTTTTAATTTAAAAAAAAAAAGATGTTGATTACTCTGTTTGTCTTTTTGATTTATCTACTTCATGTTTCAGGAACAATCCTATGGCATGCAAAGGTGTGGAAGTGGTCCAATCCATTGCAACAAGTGCTGATAATGATGATCTTGAAGACTCGATCGAAGACTCCATCGAAGTGCAACATAACTGGGAGCAACATGAAAAAGCTAAGCCTCTCACATTTGAGCAGACCGTCATTATTAATTTGAGTGACACTGAAGAAGCCAAAGAGGTGAAAATTGGGGCAAATCTCCCCAAAGACAAGACTGAGCGCCTAATTCAGTTACTGGAGGAATATCAAGACATTTTTGCGTGGACCTATGCTGACATGCCTGGGCTAGACCCATCAATCGTGGAGCATTGCTTAACCACTAATCCGGACATGCCACCTAAGAAGCAGAAGCTGCGAAGGACTAAGCCTGAGCTCTCGAAGGATAGAAGAAGAAGTGATGAAGCTCTTGAATGTGGGATTTATTGAAGTCTCACAATGCCCCGAATGGGTGGCTAATATTGTGCTAGTGATGAAGAAAGACGGTCGAGTTTGAGTTTGTGTTGACTATCGGGATCTGAACAAAGCTAGTCCAAAGGATGATTTTCCATTACCACACATAGATGTCCTTATGGATAGTACTGCTGGCTTTGAACTATTCTCATTTATGGATGGTTTTTCTGGGTACAATCAGATAAGGATGAAGGAGGAAGACAATGAGAAGACTGCATTTATTACCCCGTGGGGAACCTTTCATTATAAGGTCATGCCTTTCGGACTCAAGAATGCGGGGGCAACCTACCAGCGAGCCATGGTCGCCTTATTTCATGACATGATGCACCAAGAGATTGAAGTCTATGTTGATGATATGATTGCAAAGACTCGACCAGGAAGAAGCCACATTGAAACCTTGAAGAAGTTGTTTGATCGAATTCGTGAGTTCAAGCTTCGTCTAAATCCCGCTAAATGCGTGTTCGAAGCAACATCCGGTAAATTAATCGGATTTATTGTGAGCAGTAAAGGGATTGAGATCGACCTTTCCAAGGCCAAGGCCATATGTGAATTGCAACCTCCATCAACGGTGAAAGAAGTTCGGAGCCTTTTAGGAAGATTGAATTACATAGCGAGATTCATTTCCCAACTCTCTGAAACTGCCAAGCCATTCTTTAAGCTTCTAAAGAAGAATGCACAAGTTAGCTGGGATGATGAGTGTCGAAAAGCGTTCAACAAGCTGAAGCAGTATTTGATGAATCCATCAATCCTTGTCCCACCCTCACCGGGGCATCCTTTGATTCTCTATCTCACTATTCATAGTGAGTCATTGGGTGCAATGTTGGCTCAAGAAAGTCCTGTTGACAGAAAAGAATGGGCCGTTTATTACCTCAGCAAGAAGTTCACTGTATCGGAGTTGAAGTATTCTGAGGTTGAAAAGACTTGTGTGGCATTGGTGTGGGTGTTGCATAGATTGCGACAATACATACTACATTATCAGACATTCCTTATGACTGAGAACGACCCTATCAAGTACCTACTTGATCGGCCAGCCTTGGTGGGTAAGTTGGCCAAATGGCAAATCTTGATTTCCGAATTTGATGTGCAATTCATGCCACAAAAGTCGGTTAAAGGCCGAGCGATCGCTGATCTACTGGCCGAGAATTCAGGAGTCCCTAATGATGATGATAGTTTCCTTGATGACCGTGTCTTGAGTGTAGATGAAGACTCATGGAAGATGTTCTTTGATGGAGCTGTAAACCTATCTGGTTCGGGTACTGGGGTGGTTATGATATCTCCAGATGGACAACACCACCCGGTAGCTGCAAAATTGATATTTCCATGCACTAACAATGTAGCCGAGTATGAAGCTTGCATCCTCGAGCTTCAGGCTGCAATTGAGATGGGTGTGGCTAAGTTAAAAGTGTTTGGAGATTCTGCACTGATCATACTGCAGACCGTGGGAGAATGGAAGACCAATGATGCCAAGTTACTCCCATACCACAAGTATTTAGAAAATCTGGTGAAAGAGTTCAAGGATCTTTCGTTTGAATACTTGCCGAGGTCTCATAATCAATTTGCAGACGCACTTGCGACGTTGTCCTCTATGCTGCAAGTCACTAATGGGTTGGAGGTTGAGCCTTTGAAAATAGAAGTTTTGCCAAAGCCGGCTTATTGTATGATTGTGACTGAAGAATCTGATGGAAAACCATGGTATTACGATATCATAAATTACATTAAAAAACAAGAATTTCCTGAAGAAAGCACTCGGGCTGATAGGAAGTACATCACGAAGATGGCCTCGAAATTTTTCGTTAGTGGTGAGAATTTATACAAGAGATCTTACGATTCTGTCTTGTTGCGATGTATAGATGCAGTCAAAGCCACTCAAATCATGCAAGAAGTGCACGGGGGGGTATGTGGCCCCCATATGAATGGACACATGTTGGCCAAGAAGATTATGAGATTAAGATACTACTGGTTCACACTTTGGAAAGTGACTGCATCCGGTATGTTCGGAATTGTCATCACCGCGATTCATGGAAATAAAATAAATGTTCCTCCAACCGAGCCGCATCGTTTTCCGAGCCATGGCCTTTCCCGATGTGGGGTATTGATGTGATTGGCCCAATCAATCCCAAGGCTTCAGATGGACATCGATTCATTTTGGTGGCGATAGACTATTTCTCCAAATGGATCGAAGCTACATCCTTTGCAAGTGTCACTGCTCGTAATGTGGTGAAGTTTGTCAAACGTAACATAATTACTCGCTATGGTGTTCCTAAAGCAATCATCACTGATAATGGGACCAATTTGAACAACAAACTTGTTGATGAGTTGTTTGGAGAGTTCAAAATCAAGCATTTGAATTCGTTTCCTTACCGCCCTCAAATGAATGGGGCCGTTGAAGCGGCCAATAAGAACATTAAGAAGATTTTGGCTAAGACAGCCGTGAATTATCGAGATTGGCACGACAGGTTACCCTTCGCACTGTGGCGTATCGGACATCGATCCGCACTTCCACTAGGGCAACCCCTTTTGCTCTGGTATACGGCATGGAGGCAGTTTTACCCGTGGAAGTGGAGATTCCATCTTTGAGAGTTCTATCCCAAGTGGATTTGTCTGAGGCGGAATGGTCACAACAAAGATTCGAGCAGTTGAACTTGATCGACGAGAAAAGATTGAAGGCTCTCTGCCATGGCTAAGTATATCAGCAGAGAGTAGCTAGATCTTTCAACCGGAAGGTGCGGCCGAGACATTTCAAGGTAAATGACCTAGTCCTAAGGAAGTTGTTGCCAATTTTTCCAGATCCCGGAGGCAAGTTTGCTCCAAACTACAGCGGTCCATATGTGGTAAAGAAGGTACTTCCTGGCGGTGCCTTGATCTTGGCAGAAATGGATGGTCGTGAGTTTTCCACTCCTGTTAATTCAGATGCTATCAAGAAATATTACCCATGATAGAATTTGCCATGTCATGTTTTGAACTGCAAGCATTTCAATGATGAATAAATTGCTTCAATGAGTTCAATTGTTCAAATTTATTGCAAATCTTGCATTTTTCTTCCTTGATGAATTGTGTGAGATGAATTGAATATGTCAAATGGAGTACTTTGAAATGACGAAAGGCAAACCTTGTTCCATATGCTGTTTCATACACTAACCCCCAGTGAGTCGTGTGAAAAATTCCATGCCCGCAAGGAAGAGGACTATCTCGCAAAGGGTACGTCAACCAAGGTGATGAGAGGCATTCTTTTCTCTATCCCAAACACTACAGGTGATCCATTGCTCAACCCCTTTGAGCCCCATACACTTATGGAGATTCTTTTAAAATTACCCCTGTCAAGGATCATCCCACATTGGGACAAATTTGAAATGAATGGTAGGAATCTTCTTGCTCCCACTTGCATCGATATTCGAATATTGCTTTTGCAGTGTAATTCGTACGGTAATTTGAAGTGCCTTAAGATGATGAAGAGCAGTTCTTTCTTTATTATATACACTTCTATCCATTGCATAGCCCACTTGAGTCTCTGAATTTATTTCATATTAAACCCAGTTGGTGATCATCCCCCACACTGGGGCAAGGCAAAAAGAACCGTTCAAGTAACATGGATTAGAATGCTGTAAAGGATGGTTGTGCAAGTTCAAAAAAAAAAAAAAAAAAGTGCAAATAATGGGGCATGAAAAAGCAGTGTGCCTGGTAAGAGCAAGGCCAATGCCAAGAAAAAAAAAATCAAACTCTTGATATAGTAAGTTGTATCCCCAGCAAGGTGGTACCAAAAACCTCTCAAATGTTGTTTTAATCAATGGAATTGCGATAAAAAATCTTCAACAGTGGAGAAAGAAAGTGGTGGAAATGTCAAGATGATTACCAACTTTAACCCCCTTAAACACTTTTTGAGCCTAATGATCCTTTCATTTCTCAACCCATGAACCAAGCCTATGTTACGTCCCTTGCAAAGTCTCTTCTGATTATGGCACTTGAATTAACCTAGGGGTTCACATGTTTTAAGCATCGCTCGAAGAGGTGCGAGCAAGATTATTTATTTCTCATTTTGCAGGATTCTTGACTTGTAAACCCAGAGATGATTACAGAATATCACTCATTCTTTCGAAAGCCTCGACTCAAAGAGTCCTTTTTTTTAAGCCATTGACCAAGCCCACATTACGATCCTTGTTCAAGACCTCTCAGATTGGTGAGATCGTACCACTTGCGAGATTGTTCAGACCCTTGTTTGGCATGACGATGGTGAGATAGAGTAATTGACAAAATCCTGCATCAAAGGTCAGGATGAAATGGCCATTTTAATGAGGATAAGAGAAAAAGTCCTTTCAAACCAAAGGATCCCTCATTTGACACATTCATGACACTCATGTGTTTAGAATGGGAATTAAGTGATGCGAGATTAATGGAAATCATCATGAACCTCCATTATATTGATGCATGTTTATGATTACAAATGCATGTTGCCTCTCCTACGACCATGTTTTGCAGGAGACATATCCTAAAGGAACAGAGATGTCATCAGGTAAGTCTATCTCTATCCATACCTTAAATACTTGTCATTGTACAGGTATTCCTTTCCAAGCACTGGTGCTCGATGGAGTCGCCCCCCAAAGATTTTTTCCTCCAGATTCAATCTGATTAAGGCGACCGAAGAATGGTTCGGGTCCTGGTCGGATGATTTCTGTCGCAAGGCTGGGCGACTGAAGAATGGTTCAGGTCCTAGCCAAGCAAAACCTTAGTCTAGGCAACCGTAGAATGGTACGGGTCCTAGACAACATTTATTGCTCTAACAGGCGACCGTAGAACGGTACGAGTCCTGGAAAAGCAATTACCTCAGTTCAGGCGACCGTAGAATGGTACGGGTCCTGGAAAACAAATCCCCGTTTAGGCGACCGTAGAATGGTGCGGGTCCTGGAAAACAAATCCCCATTTAGGCGATCATCAAATGGTACGGGTCCTAGACAACCTCAGTTCAGGCGACCGTAGAATGGTACGGGTCCTAGACAACCTCAGTTCAGGCGACCGTAGAATAGTACGGGTCCTGGAAAACAAATTCTCATTTAGGCGACCGTAGAATGGTACGGGTCCTAGACAACCTCAGTTCAGGCGACCGTAGAATGGTACGGGTCCTGAAAAATCATTTTTTCGTCAAGGCGACCATAGAATGGTACGGGTCCTAGACAACCTTAATTCAGGCGACCGTAGAATGGTACGGGTCCTGGAAAATCATTTTTTCGTTTAGGCAACCGTAGAATGGTACGGGTCCTGGAAAATCATTTTTTCGTTTAGGCGAGCATAGAATGGTACGGGTCCTAGACACAACCAAACAATGCCATACTAGGCGACCGTAGAATGGTACGGGTCCTGGGAAAGTAGTCACTTTGTGAAGTCATGTTACAATTCTGGGCAACTGTAGAATGGTTCGGGTCTTGGACATGTAACACCAATCTATCTTGAGTTACTCTACCATCCCCGAAGGTAAGTAATTTCAGGTAAGTTTCTTTATCATTTGCATTAGCATTTCCATGCATCATATAAATTGCAGTCAAAAAGGAATTCATTTTCCAACCAAAAAGTCATTTAGTGGATATGCATAATTAAAATTAGATCTCAATTTGTCTTTGAAGGCAACCTCTACGAGCTCACCTTCAAAGAGGGGTAGCTGTTGACACCTAATTTTGGAAAAATAAAATTGTTTTTTGAAAAGAAAAAAAATAAAAAAGGGGAAAATTGATTCGATTGTTTATGAATGGAATGTGGAAATTCTGATTAACCATCCTTGCTCCGGTGAATATTTAATTCATAGTAAATATGGAAGCAAATTTTCAATAAAAGAAATTAGATAAATAAAAAAGTAAGGAGTTTGATAAAATGGAAGGAATCGAAATATCCAAGGAAAAATCAAATTGATTGCAAAATTTCGCTCCAATTTACATGAATTAAGGCAAAGGAAAAAGGAAGCTCGGAAATTGCCATAAAAGAGGGTGGTCGGGATCACTATAAAAGGAGACCAAAAATTTTCGAGCAAAAAAAAAAAAAAAGAGGCGAATTCGAAAAATTTCAGGAGCGAGAGTTGAAAAAATCGTGAAAAGAATTCGTGCAAAAAGTGCAGAGAAAAGTGTGAGAGAGAGGAAATTTTCGAAAAAAATCGAGAGGAAAGAGTTTGAGGAAAAGTTGTCTTCGTTTTTTCTGGGTTTCTTTGTTTTAGGTCAAAGTCAGAAAAGTGGGGTTTTGGTTTAGAATAGAGAAAATACCGTAGAGAGGGCAAACAGAGAGGAGACATGCGACATGTGAGAAAGAGAAAAAAAAAATAAAAAAGAAAAGAGAAGAAGAACAGGTCTTCTTCTTCGTCGTTTCTGCTCGACCCCCCGGCGTACGCGAGCTCCTCCGCCGTTGCTACTCGATACCCCGCGCCGGCCTCCGCGCTAGCACCGACACCGCGCCGGCATCACCGCCGCACCTCCACCTGCAGGACCCGCAAGCTCAGTGCCTCCACCTTCAGCCCGTCCGTCTGCAACCCCCGCAACACTTTCTTCCGCTCGAGCACCGACGTCGCGAGCACCTGCAACAGTCCGAGCGTCCCCTCACCTGAACGACCACCAGCAGCTCGCCATCGCCACCATCATTCCAACTTCGACGGCGAAGACGCTGTCCACGACGCCCTCTCTTCATCACGACACTGCTGCTTCTTCTTATGACGCTGTTGCGCTAATCTCTCGCTTGCAAAGTACCACCCCGGGATCCTTTTTGGTGTCCATGCATTACCCCACGAGCAACATCACCCCAGGCGACCATAATTGGAGAAATTGCAAACGGTGATTGTTGGATTTAGCATGGCCTGGTCCAAGTAAAAGGCCATGAGCAGCACTGTTCTTCGGCAAGTTGGTCCGTCGAATCATCACAACGCAGCCTACCCGAGACATCCGTCGTCCAGCATTGACACGTCTTCAGTCCATCAATACCAAGAGGACGAGTTCTGGCAATTTATCCATCCTCACGGTCAAAGACAAGTTTAATATTGCAGGTCATCAAAGTGTGCCCCTTGACCACCGAACCAAGGATTTGCTGGTGATCTCCGTTCCTCGCGGCCTTGCCGAGCCCTATCCTTAGCCATGCCAAGCTTTTATCGTGATCCACCTCACCGTTCAGATTTGGAGAAACATTCGAATTTAGGTAGAGATTTATTTTATTTTATTAGGTTGGTATATTTAGTATATTTGTTTTATCTTATTTTAGTTTTCATTTTATCTCATTGTTTGAGATATTTTCGAATGCATGATTGAAATTCCATAATATATCATCTAATTTGCAATCGCACGAATTTTTATTCTATCTATGAGGCTTTAGATGTAATAATTATTCACACGAGAGTAAAATTGATATCTTGATCTTTAAGGTTTAAGATCAATTTATCAATTTTATTAGCGAAATAATCAAATTTGAATTTCAATTCGAGTGGTGGATAACATCTTTGATGGCCATGGATGATTTAGTGTTTATCTTTTAATTGTTCTATTTATCTCGAAAATACAAAAATTGCATTTGCATCCTATGTAAATTAGAACTGATTGCATGATAGGTTAGTTAGAATTTTTTTTTAAATGCATATTTAGAATAGGGATTTTATCTCGAATTTAGAAAAATCATAAAATCAAAAAATATGCATTAATTTAGTATCTTAGTTTTTTTTTTTAATTTGAATTGCACGTTTAATTATTTGGCAATTTTAATTTCGAATTTCATAAAAGAAAAAGAAAAAATTGGAATTAGGGCATTCTTTGCACGTCATTGCATATTAGGATAGATCGCATGCTCATTTAGAAAAAAAATTAATAAATGTCATGCACGTCATTAGGGCTAGATTCACCGAGATGCATGTCATTTAGTATTTTTGCTAGGCCAATTTAATTAGAAATTACATGTCGTTAGAATTAAGTCATTTAGTCAATATTGCATTGCATATTGCATGATTTCATTAATTAAGTGAAAACAAAAAAGAAATTGCGTGTTAATTAGAAACCATATCTAGGTTGTTGATGTGAATTTTGAATTAATATTGCAGATGCTTTCGTTGCTTCGAGGTAAGTTTTTGCAATTTATTTATTGTTTATCGGGTGTTAAATTTGTGGATTTTGCACCCGCATGATCACCTCACATGTTAGGAAAATAGACTTTAAATCGATTTAAGCTGCCTGCAAAAATATTTTTTGAAAATAAAAGAATGGTACCGAAAGGGCATTAGAGAAATCTAGTGTAACCAAGTCCCCGTACCCATAGCCTCGGGTTCGTAGGAGTAAAGTGAAACTTCCGTTACTTTACTTGGGTTTCTAATCGACCCACCAAAAATAGATTAGTGGCGACTCCCGATTAAAAAATCAATTGCATGTTAAGAACTTGAATTTAAATCGCGAATTGGTATGGGCTTGGGAGAGCCCGAATTAAGTGTAGGCTTAATAATCCATTAACCAAATTTTAGGTGGTTCACCCAAAAAAAATAGGTCGCGACAGTATTTATTGGTTTTAATTTTTACAGGGACTTGTCCCTCCATTGGTTGAGTTCATACCATGTGCTCAGCATAGAAAGTACACGGGGCACATATGTGTAAATTGGGAAAAGAACTATAAAGGAGATAAGTTGTAGAAGCAATTTTGGCAGATAATAAAGAATACCGATATGGTTGATTTTAGATTAGCCAAACATGGGTTGTTGCAGCTGACAAAGAGAGGTTTTGAAGCGCTATTCCAAATAGAAGCTAAGCATTGGTGTATGACCTTCCTCAGTGAAGAATTCAAATACAATATCAGTAGCAATAGAAGCTTTCAATGATAAAATTATTGAGGCTGAGTGTAAACCAATCATCAACATACTAGATGATATTTGAGTTATGGTTATGATTAGGCTGCATAGAAAAATAGATGAGGCTATGAAATAGACTAGAGAATGTGGTATTATTATACCTAAATTTTGACGACTCATTTAATCATTCTTTAATTGTATTGAGATTAATTCTAACCCCTAAAAAAAATGATTTTCACTAAATTGCATTGCATATAGACACTAGGTATATTTGCATTACTAGTATTAATTATTAAAAATTTCAAAAATTATAATAATTATTATTTTAAAAATACTTTTTAAAATAAAAAGGGTGCGAGACCGTGCCGGGCTAGGCTAGCCTGGCTTTCTTTCCTTTTCTCTTCTTCTATTTCCTTTCGCCTGTGCCCAGCCCAGGCTTCCCTCCTCTCTTCTCCCCTGGCTGACCTACCTCTTTTTTTCCTTCTCTTCTTTCTCGCGTTGGCTCCATGACAAAGGAGCAAGGATAGAGGAAAGTGTACATCGATGGCAAAGAGAATGTCACACGTGACACTTAGCCAAGACAATCGATTAGGTAGCTGGCGTCGTCCTGGAGAAGAGAGAGAGAGAGAGCAACCGAGAAAAAGAGAGAGCTCGGGGGTTCTTCTTTGATTGAAACTAGAGAGCGAGCCAAAGAGAGAGTGAGCTCGGGAGAGGGAGTGCTAGAGCAAGAGAGAGAGCTCTAAGAAGAAAGCGAGCTCCAGAGAGAGAGAGAGAGAGAGAGAGAGAGAGAGAGAGAGAGAGAGAGAGAGAGAGAGAGAGAGAGAGAGAGAGGGGCCGCTTCTTTGGAGGGTGTTTTCTAGGCAAAGAACATAGTAGAGGGAGACAAAGAGAGTTTGAGACTGAGAGGGAGAAATATCCGAGTAACCGAGAGAGCGAGAAAGGGAGCCTCGGCCGCATGTTGACCCGTCTGACGAGCTTCCCGTTGACATCGTCAAGCCAAACGAGTAGAATCGACTTTACCCTTGCTCTGTTTTCAGCACGACAAGCCGAAACTTGTGGCCATCTTGTTCGCGCGAGTTTCGAACTTCGTCGCCCTTGTATTTTCTTTCCATAGTTCCTGTGCGTTGTGTGTCGAGGTCCCTAGCGTAGGTTCGAGTCTTGATTTGGGTCGGGAACGCCTCCTCCCAGTAGTGTATACCGAATGTTTGTTAGAATGCCTAAATAAAACTTGAGTTTATATGGTCCGTTTTGGCCAAGATTTGCTGTTTTTACTCTTACCTGTGCTAAGTGCTAGTGATTTGTCCCTGAGTTAGTCTTGAATGCTACCTGTACCTAGTATGTTGATCCGTGCCTGAATCCCGGCCCCGAATGAGCCTATTATCCCCCTTCAAGCGATGCACTCTACGTATTTGATAAAATGCCTTAGAGAAGGCAAAAAGCCAATTCATGTTTAAACTCGAGATCAACTTGTCCTTGCTCTTGTGTTCGTTGAATCAAGTTTGCTTTTTATATTTTCTTGCGTTTCCATGCGACTTCTTGGAATAATAGCCATTATTGAGTTAGTGAGGACTTTTCCTTGCACCCGGAAGATAGATTAGTGGTTGTCGGAGTAGATGGTCGAGGGTGGTTGACGCCGGTTGGGGTGAACAACTGGCGGATGGTGGTGGTTTGGCAATGGAGTGGGTACCGGTTGCTTCGGCCAGCGTTGTTCGATGGAAGCAAACTTCGGTCAAGAAGACTGTCGAGGAAGAAGGCTTTAGGGAAGGAGAGGGGTGTGAAGATGAGAAGAAAAATAAAAGAAAAAAAAAAAAAGAAGGAAGAAAAAAAAAAAAAAAGAACGAAAAAGAAAGATTAATAAAAGAATAATATTAAAAAAGAGAATAAAAAGATTTAAAAATCATGTTTTACTGGAAGCAAGTCGGATTCGACAGGCGGATCGGATTAGCAAGTTGAACTGGGTTTACCCGATCCAAACCCTCTTTTCCCGAATATAATTTAAAATTAATTAAAAAATTAAAAAATTTAGATTTTTTTAAAAAATAATAAAGAAATCCAAAAAAGCATAAAATATTTAAAAATTACAAAAATTATAAAATTTTGGAGAATTCGGAAAAAATATACAAAATTTAGAAAATTCGTAAAATCCCTAAAAGTCCAAGAAAATTCAAAAGACATTTTTTTAAAAAAAAATTAGAACCCTAGAAAAAGCTTGAAAATAGTCGTTTTGCATAGCCTTCTCTTACGGTTGTGGGAAAAATCATTGATAAGAAGATTGTGCTAAAAAATTGAAGAAGCCTTTATGGTGACACCCGAATTTCTATTGACGTCTTAAATATCCATTTATTTTGCAAATATATAAAAATTTATAAAGAAAGGTAAAAAATTTGAAAAAAATGAATGAAATGAAAAGAAACGTTAGGTCCAGTGGGCTGGAGTGTTCAGCCCATCCTTCCAATGAATTTTCGGCCCTTTCAAAAGTTGAGCCTAGCTTCCCCTTTCATTTCTTCCTTTAGGCATACTTTCCCCCCATTTAATTGAGACCATCTTTTGTATTTTCTCTTAACCCATCTGTTTTAATATTTTCATGGCCCATCGCCATCACAGAACAAAACAGAAGAAGCCCGGACCGCATTCTCTTCCTTTCTTTCGGGCGTGCTCACGTCCGTGAGCGAGGGGAAATAGGACGTGCGGTGACGCTGCGAGGACGACGGGGAGAGAGAGAGAGAGAGGTCCGTGAGGTAACGATGAGTGACGAGAGCTCGCCCAAGGTTCTGGAACCCGTTGAGCTAGATAACGGAAATGATTCCTCGTTCAAGCGAGGAGTGCATGAGGCGTGAGGTGTGCTCGCGCGAGGAAAAAAACAAGGAAAAATTGCTGGAGAGGGCCGCGGTGGTTTTGACAGAGAAGGAGAGCGCTCGACGCTCGCTCATGAGGATAGCAGCGTTCGGCTATGGGGGAAAAGGGGTTCTTCAGTGAAGATTTTCTGGGGTTTTCAGCTAGAGAGTTTTTCGGCTGAGTGAGCGGAGGGGGCGCTCGAAGCAGGTGAGAGAGGGATAAGGAGCAGGAAGAGTTGTTCGTGGAGGTCACTGGTTCTTGGTCGGCCAGAGGAGCGTTCGGCCAGAAACGGTGGAAAGTCGTCGGCCATTGAAGAACGGGGCTGAAGATGTTGAGAGAGAGAGAGAGAGAGAGAACAGAGAGAGAAAGGGAGCCGAAAAAGAATCAGCCACTCTCATCGAGATGATCACCATCGAAGCAATACAGAAAACCTCGGAGCCACCATCGGCTCGCTGCTGTTCTTCGTCGCTGGTGGCTTCATCGGAGTACCGGACAAATTCGGTTTTGCTCTACTTCGCAATGGGAAGCTTTGAAGCGAAAGTTCCGAGCAAGTTAAATCTCGTGAAGTGTTCATCACCGGAGGATTTTGTTCATCAACAATCGATGAAGCTTCTGCATTAACGCTCATAGCCTTGGTTTGACACATTAAACCGGTAAAATTCGAATCTGAAACTTGCTTTTAGAATGCATACTGCCTGTTTGATGATCTGCTTAAGTGCACTGTAAAAAACATACTTCGCCTAAACCGATTTTCAAAGCTATATTGATGCGCGATTTCTCTGTGGATTGTGACGACTATGCGTACTGCCACGTTTTATTCCGTTTTCTGTCATGATCCGTGTATTACCGCGTCGACATCGTCGCCGGACATCCATTCCCCTCGTTGGCGTTGTCCACGATTCAAGGCCGCCTAGTTCAGCTTTCTATATCCCGCTCCTTGATCATCTGCGTATCTGTTTAGTGTATGTAAATCATCGTTAGTTTTTGTGGCCAGAAAGCGAGTGTCGTTCGGAGGCGAGCTCACTTCGATTGTCGCCGGTGATAAACTAGTTGGCAGCAGGTAGTGATTGGCGCTGGTCAGAGTAGATGACCGGAACGGTGGTGGCTGGCGACCGCTTGAGCGACGGTGGCGGCATTCTTCAATGGTTGTTGCTGGTTCGGGTCAAAGAGTTGCAGGAAGAAAAACTCTTCGATGAAGAAGGAAGCTGAAGGAAGAAGATGAACCAGAAAAGACAAAATGGAAAAGGATAAAAAAAAGAGAGAGAGAGAGAGAGAAAATAATTAAAAGAAAATAAAAACGACAAGTTAGGGTGTGGGGTGTCCTGTTGTGGGCCGAAAAAAGAGTTAAAAAATGAAAAAAGGTTTATGGTGTTATGAAATACATGAATGAATATTCATTATATTCATCTTATCTAATATACTCATTATGGTACATTTGTATCATACATTCTAAGTACATCTGCTTATACAATGAATGTTCATCTTCTTATCCAATACATATATCGTTAATGATAAGTACATTTTTGTTTTTTTATAAATAGGAGCTCAGTTTTTGTTGTAGATATAACAGTAAGATACTGAAAGTAAAACCTTCTCATTTGACTTTCTTTACAATCTTTGGTGTTTACCTACTTTCTCTTTTCAATTTCTTTATTCTCTCTATTACATATTTGCAATACATTATTTTACAACACATTATCAGTACAAAGATTTACCGACTAAATAAATAATACCTAATTCTTACAAGGTAGGTATTATTTTTATTAATTAACTTATACTTCATCTTCTTCTATCGATTCTTCATTTTTATTTTTCTTGGCCTGAAGCCAAATTTTAAATTTAAAAAAGTATCATTCTACTCCTAAAGTGGCAGTTGATATTTATAAATCATTCTAATTAATTTAAGGATTCATTTTTGCAAGAATTATGATAAATATTGAAAAGCCCAAATTTCATATCCTGAAAGTGAGTGGAAAGAATTATCTAAATCCGTGCAAATTCATTGATGCATGGAGATACTTTTTGTGTATGGATCTAAAACACAAGAAAGCAATTCGCCTGTCAACTCATAGGCTTAAGGTTTCGGTAATTGAAGTTCAATGACGAAGGATCATCTCAAGAAGATTAAGGCTTCTCTAATGGTCAATGCAAAATAATTTGGAGCTTAATTAAGCGTAACTCTGTTGGCTAGACTATCCGGATTACTTCCATATGATGTTTGAGAGACTTTTCATACATCAATATGGTCAAATATTATAATAGTTGGAAAGCGTGGCGTGTCTAGTTTCTAATGAATAAGTTTCAAGTAATTTGGAGACTCAAGAGAAAATTTTCCTAAAATACTAGATGCTGCTCAAGAAATCTGAGAATGATTTTTCTTTAGTATTTTATTTGTTTAATCATGTGCATTGCATTTTGTTTCTAGATCATTTGAATCTAGAGTCAATATTGTTATTTATCTTGTGTTTGGGGATTGTTGGTCTTTATCTTGCAAATTAAAATGCTAGTGTCTTGGAATTTGCCTAACCTGGAGGATCGTTGCAAGTTGTGTCTATATAAATCCCTCCAACATTTTCTTGGGGAAAAATTGATATTTTCAATTAACTTTTGGAATTGAACTCTTGGATTGGAGTTTCATTGCAACTTTGTATTTCTACGTTGAATTCCATTCAGTGGGGAGTTACATGCGCTGTATTTTAAGGTGGATTTCTTAAGTAGCAAATGTTTACCATATGATGTGACATGTATTTTGACGTGATTTGGGGAGCATTTACCAACTTGTCGCATCTATGTTCTCTTTTAAATGTCCAACACCTCTGAAATCACTTAACGACTTAAAAAGAAAATAAAATCTTAAAAGTAACACTAGTTACGGGGATCGCAATGGAATTTACCCGGCAATTATGCTGAAGAGGGCCAACTACATGAGAGTGAGAATCCATGCCATGACCTACATCCGAGGAAAGCCCTAACTTAATCTTTGTCGGACATTGCAATCTGTGGCCTTGTTCCTTAGCTGTCTAACATTGGCCGGGGTGCCGCACATGCATTTTTTTTCACAGCTCCTCGTTAATTAGTCACACCAGCATCCTTTTTAAACGCGTCACATTCTGGAGGAATTAAAGAGAAAACTGGAAACTCTTAAATCCCCCGTATCAACACATGCAAGAATTAATTTTTTCGGCCTTACAATACCTATAAAATCCACGACCTTTCTTGGTGTATTGGGACTGGCAAGAGGTGCCATGCCAACCAAAGTTGATCATTGAGTCGCCATGCCAACCAAAGTTGATCATTGAGTTGAGCAAGATGGGTTCGGGCAGGTTTCTAGCACAATATTTGTGCACAAGCTAACCCAAGCTAACACAACGAGGCCAGTATCGTGTAGGGCTAGAATTCAAATTTCACGAAAATCCTCACTATCTCAAGGATTCAATAATACGTGAGTTAAAGTCTAGGTGGATGGCCCAAATGACATGAACTTTTGACTTTTTTTTTTGAATGAACGAAACATGAACTTTCAAGGAGTTGAACTTGCGTAGTGTGCCAAATTTTCAGACAAAATTTCATTCCTATACTGCTATAAACCAACTTCTACCAGATCTATAGTGAATGCATCTCTTTTACTTCAAATAATAGGAACGGGTTAATATAACAATATGGTAAAATTTGCGTCCCCCATTTTGAACGTTTCTGTTTGTCTATGGTCTGTTTATTCCACGTACTAGAAAGCAAATTTCAGGTCCGAAAAAATACGAAATTATCATGCCACATGTGAGAATTTTTGCGTGAGCACAACAAGCTGAACTTAGACACACAAAGCATTACTTATATTTATATATTTAAATTGGAGTACAGTACCGTGCACTCGTGAAACCTTACACACTTATTAGGCAATATCCGGATAATCAACCGACCAGCAGCAGTAGTGCCCCCCGGTTGTTTGACCGTTAAACATCCTTGCACGCTTCCAAAGCATTTATTTAAAACTTCAACCACACCACTTAAATTTATTGATTTACCATTTTAAGCATATTTTTTAATGCGTATTGTTTTGAAGGGACCTGTCGACAGCGTGGAGCATGTCAATGAGGACTTGCATGTAGTCGTCGGGAACGGGACCATCGTCGTGTTTCTTGTCATAATAAAGATCCACTATTGCCATGCAGCCCCCTTCGCTGCTAGAGAACTGGTGGACCACCGACAGGCTCTTGTAAGACTTTTGCGGCACGTCTCCGGTCAACAAAGTCCACTTGATGGACTTATTCTCGGCGTCGATGCGTTCCACAGTGTCCGTTCAGCTTCCGCAAATAGCATCTTTTTTTTTTGGGTGGAAAAACAATCTCGGTAATTAATTTTCCTTTTAGAGATTCAAAAATAAAATGATTAATATCACAAAAAACTTCAAGTTGGCACGCCCATAACTAATTTACCTTATAACCTCAAACTGATACATATGTGATAAATTTATCATCCGTTAGTTTATTACTGAGTTGGACGACACGTTATAATTTATTGTGTGGTGTATGGACAATCAAAAAGAGTCTTAGATCTTTCTCTTTCATTATCTTTCCTCTTTCTTTTCTACGTGAATTGAGTTTTCAGCTGAAATGAATAATATTGGAAATTTTAACGAGATGGGAAAGTAGTAACTCTGGGGTTAACACCGCTCTCTAACAATCACAGAATAGTACAAGGAACATGAGTTTGCCATTGAAAACATGATGAAACTTTAGTAGAGTGAACAATGAAGGGGAAAAGTAATGAGTGATGAGTGAACTATCCTAGTGCTGGCAAAAGTAAAGAAACCAAATATCGAGTCGATTAAAAAAACGAATTCTGCCTGTGTAAAGCCTTAGTCCCAACAACATCTTAGTGTTGAACAGCTCAATTTTCAGCATAGGATAGTCATCTAATGTAAGCTACGACAGAACATCCCAGAATACCTATTATGATTGCCTGCACTTAACTCCATCCGTGGTTCGCCTAGCACATTAACAAAGGTCAAGGTTTTCTACTTAATTTTCCAGCCAACTAAGTATGCTCAAACAAAGAAAAACTCAGCCAGCAATAAACAACAGCAATTCATACCAAAGCGAAAATATTGGATAACATAGGGGAAGGAAACAAAGGATAAAGCATACTTGAATGGGAAAGAGATGGGTAATGCCACGTTTCTCAAGAAATTCGACGAGCCTCGAGGCAAACCCAGCTTGAGAGAGCAAGCTCGTCCTCGCTCACACTCTCAGCCTCGCCGCCCTCAGACACGAAGCCGCCCTCATCCTCACTCGCGTCAACCTCGCTCTCCGAGAACCCACCGGTCCCGAACTTCTTGAAAGCCTCCTCGCTCAGCACCGAGTTCGGCGTGGCGATGGCAGACGTCACGAAGCTGCTTAGGCTCCTGCTAAGGCCGCACCTTTTCACGCACCCACTTTCTAACAGCCGAAAGGGTCTTCGAACATGGCACTCGCTGGACGAACAGAGCAAGGAATTGAAGTGGGGCTTCTCGGAAAACAACAGAGAGACCATGGCACCAGCATAGCGATTGCGTCTCGGTCGCGAGTCGGGGGACGGAGAGAGGCGAGCGAAATCCGCCGTTGGGAGAGAGCACGATTTAGGAAGAAGTGCGAGGATAGAATGGAGCCCTGCTGAGATGAGGCCGTCGAGTGGAGAGAGAAAGGCCGTCGTCGGGAGGGAGCGACGGTCGTCGGAGGAATCGCTAGACCGGAAGGAGCGTCGTCGTCGAAAGAGAGAAAAAAGAGGAGAGAGAAGACAGAGGAGAGAGAATTCCATTTCCACTTTTTTAAATGCCCGCGCGTTGGTTTAAATTAGAACGACGTGAGAGAGAAGAGGGAGCCAACGTGGACCTGCCAGCGGACAGGTGTCGACGCGTGAATGGATCAGAGAATGGATGACGTGGTCCTTTGAGGGTACCTAATATTTTCTCACTTTCCACAAAATAAGAGTGACGCAAAAGTTGTTGGGAGTTATGCAAAAGTTGTAAGTAGGACCTAACTACAACGATGATCTGTCAATGTAGCGGACTATTTATTGTGCTTTCCACGAGATAAGTGTTGCTCAATCCCATTCCCTTGGATCAAATCAATCAAATCTTATTGTGCTTTCCATGAGATAAGAGTCATGCAAAAGCTGTTGGGAGTCATGCAAAAGTTGTAAGTAGGACCTTAACTACAACAATGCATCAGTCAAAGCCACGTACTATTTATTGTGCTTTCCACAAGATAAATGTCGTTCAATCCCATTTCTTCAGATAAAATTAATCACATTTTAATTGCATACCCACGGTCTCGCCAAACGAATCATTAATTTCTATATGGTTCTAGCTTAATGGTCCATAGAGTGCGAACTATACATGGTGAGGCGTGTCATTACCTGCAAAGTGCAAGTCCTCCCTAAGGAAGCACTAGATATGTGGGGAACCTAAGGAAGAAATGTCAACACTTTAATGATACGAATTTGTTCTAGAAAAAAAAATTATTTCATTGATCACGGTCATTCATGCATTGAATACATAAGATGCCAATTAGCCCCTTTAATTAGGTCGGTCACTTGAACCTGTGCGAGGGCATGATAAACTCCTCAGCGAGAGAATCAAGCAAAAAAATTTATTTTTAAAGTAGTTAACAAGCGGAATGGGTATAAAAGTTAATGAGATCAAAATTTGCTAAGGAGCCACGATTTAAAACTAGTTGCTGGTCTTCGTGATAAGGAAAAATATCTTATGCATCGGTCGCATTATTGATGTGCGAAACATAGATAATCCTTTCATTGGATCCACGAATGAATTGAATTATGTTACAAGATAAGTGTGGTTTGCCTCCTTTTTCTTGAATTTTAAGTCGTATATAGGATCCGATCCGATTGAAAGATATAAATTTGTTTGTTAAACCAAATATCTTAGGAAACAACGTCCCAAAAGATTTTGTTTTTTTTTTTTTTTTTTCAATAAGTACGTAAATTTCTTTTGGGCGGAGGTTTTTCCGTAATCAATCAGTGTTTGACCAAGATTCAGATTTCTTAATAAAACCCCACAGTGGAATTCTCATATAAAAAAAAAAAAATATTGACCGCAGTGTATATTGGTTGGGACGCTTGTTGTTGCTGGTCGGAGGACTATCGTGGGTTTTGTTACCCTTTTTTTTTTTTTCCAGCCGCACCCGTGGCAGGAGTACTAAACCGTGATTTATGAGGGTAAGTACATTAGAAATGTGAAAAATTGTGTACAGCACTCCATTTGATATCAAAAATTTTCATTGGCTCACTTAAATGCCAAATGGAATAAAAACTATCACATTAATCCAATTTTTCACACAAAATTTCGTTCCTCGACTACTAGAAACCAACCCCCCACCAGATCTACATTGAATGCATCTCTTTTACTTTAAATAATGTGAATGGAGTAATAAAAGAATATGGTAAATTTGCATCCCTCGTTTTGAACGTTTGGGTTGGTCTATGGTGTGTTACTTCGCGTACTAGAAAGCAAATTTCAGGCCCCCAAACAATACGAAATTATTATACTACATGCGAGAATTTTTCTGGAAGCACAACTGGCTGAACTTTAGACACACAAAACACTACTCCTACTAGATATTTTATTTGGGGTACAACACCATCATGCACTGGTGAAAGTTTACACACGTAGTAGGCAACTAAACATCGTTTCATGCTTCCAAAGCATGTTATTGAGTACTTTAACCACACGTAGTACATCACCACCCGGATCTGGTGATTTTTCCATTTCAAGCATATTTTTCAATGCTTTTACTTTGCAAAGAAATTGCCGGCTGCTTCCAACATTTTGCAGATGAAGTCCAAGTACTCGTGGGGATCATGAGCAGCACCATCGGATTTCTTCTCGTAGATCAGAGTCGCTTCCGCGTCGCAGACTTTGTCGGTCTGTTTGAACTTGAAGACCACCTTCAGGCTTGTGTAAAATTGTTCCGGCACTTTTCCTTCCAATAAAGTCCACTCGACGGAGAAGTCCGTCCCGTTGTTGTCGAGGAGGGCTTCAACATCGAACTTCCAGCTTCCGCAAGTATCTGCGGGATTTTTTATTTTTTTATTTTTAAATATTATTTTTGGAAAAACAATCTCAGTAACCAATATTTATTTTTTTACAGATTCATGGCTCGGGAATCAATCATATTGTCGTTTTTAGTCTGGCATTTGGTCAGGAGGTTCATCTTAGACCATTCGACAAAAAATTGTACGAAAGGCTCTTAAGTTTAACTATTGATCTTCTAAAACACTACATAAATTCGTAGTATGTATGGGTGGTGCTAATTCCTTTTTTTTTTTTTTTTTTTTTTGTCTGGCTAAAATGCGTCATTTTAAGTCGTTCCGAGAGGGAGACGGAGGATTTTCCACCACTTGTTTCTTTGCGTGGCGACAGGCAACCGAGACTGAGGAGGGATCCATCAGCATTACTTCACCAAGACTACTTCCACCCTGATTTTATGAAAGGAAATAAAAACACCCTATCCCTCCTGGTAGAGATCCCCAGAAGAAAAGAATCTTTTGAATTACTGGTGCGTAAACCGACAAAAGGAAGTTGCTTCACAATCATAAATTGCAGGTTTCATTTTTAATGTACTCATGTTATTAACCATTTATATAATGATTCTCGTTGGCTATTATAAAATTCAATGAATATTTTGGAATCCTGCTAGCATGACTAAAACAATTTTAGGTGACGGTTATTGGTCCAAAATTTTAAATATATATATATATATATATATTTATATCAAACATTGGAAATTCACATATTATAAATAAAAATGCTCACATTGTATAAAGTCTTGCACTTATAATATAAATTGAATTTTTTTTCATGTGCTATCATAACCACAATATTTAAAAATTCATTGTTGCACTTGGTTACAATAAAACGTCGTTATGAAAACTTGAAAATTTTGAAAATATTGAAGTATTGAAATATTGCAATTGGTTAGTTTTATGAAATCTTCCAAGGTACAATTGTTTCGTAGTTGACTTTTTACTTTTTTAAATTTTACAATACTATCTCTTTGACCTTTATTTATGACGAAATACTTGAAAATTTTCAAAATATTCAACATCAAATATGAATTTTGTGCAATTGGTTCATTTTCAGAATTTAAAGAAAAAGGCTAACTAATAAGTTTCTACTTTAAATAAAAAATGTTATCCAAACTGTTGTCTTATTATTATTATTAATAGCAGCAGCAGTAGCAGTAGCACTAGCAGTACTACTCCTACTACCACTAATGCTACTACTCGTTAATCAAAGCCATGTCCTAAGGTCCTCAAAACCAAAGCTCATGGAACAATAATCAAATATCGGGATCTTCGACGGGCTGAAAGATTAATGCTTGATCCCGACGTTATTACATGTTAGCTGTAGTTGTTGAACTCATGACAATGAGTTAACAACGACAATCGCATCGTTTCTCAATGGAAAGTCAATCACTAAACAGAAGAACAGGGAGAAAACTATCATTTTTTTTGCTATTAATAATACGGCGAGACGCTACTTAATTAATTAAGAAATAAGAGATAGATATGATATGTGATATGGGAATTGATGTGGCTAGATTAAGTGACGAATTTTTGAACCTACCATCAATAAAAGTCCAGAGCCATACTCCAGTGCCCTTCGTTTCCACTTTCCAAATATCTTTAGGCATGATTCTTGTGAAGAGGTCCAATTTGTTCTGGAAGACACCATACAACTTCTCAGCTAATGATTTTGATTGCAGTTGACAGTGGAGTGAACCTTTGACCTTCGTTGATTGCGCCATATTCTCTCTTTTTGCTCTTGGAAATTAAAAAAAGAAAAGAGAGGAAAGGTTAAGGAAACTATGTAGAGAAAGTGTATGTTGTAGTTACTCTGTGCAAATGAGCGGCTAGCACCGGAGCCCATTTATAGAAATGCTTGGGCCATTTGGTCAGTGGATTTTACTTTTCTTGAGTCGCTCGCAGCCAAAACCTTGTTAGGTGCATTAACTATTGTTAGGTGCATCGATAACGAAGCTGACTTACAACGAGTGATGATGCCAATGATGACGTCATTCATGAAGTCATGTGCAAGGTGGTTTGTCTAATAAAATGATCAAATCAAGGCCGACCTAATTTGTTGTTTTCAGACAGTTGGAACTCAACACCTTAGCCGTGACTTTAATTATTGAATACGCATATTCACATTAAGAGTGTTAGGTCCAAACTTGTTATTAACCTCAACAATCTCCTTCTCATACATCGGGCTGTGTTCAGATGAGGCACTTATGTATTGAAAGCTAAATTCTTTATGGTACAAAGCTGAAAGTGTAATTGTGCTATTATTGAAGTGATTTATGGTTGATGTAAAACCTAGATGAAAAAGAAGAAACGAGGGATCAACTAATACAAAGTTCTGATAATTCACCGTACTTACCAAGGAAATTTGAGGATTCATGCGTGCTTCAGAAAATCCAGCCTTTAAAGATTTTCATATAGTTGGCTAGCTCCACGCATATAGGTGCTTTCCTATCAAATGTATCCTACCATACCTCACTAGGATGTTGAAATTTAAGTTATAGGAATCATTAAACGCATAACGTACCCTTAAAATACTGTAGGAAGCACTGTTGCATCATAAGAATGTGAGACAATGCTCACACTAGAGTTTCCAAAATTTGCGTTATCCTATTGAACCTAGTCCATGGGAGCTTGGAACCTTTTTATTAGGTTAAGGCTTTTAACCTCATTTCCCTCGATGCATAGTTTACCTGCTCTCTTGACGAACCTTATGTTAATGGTTCCGTAATATTTTCCTTTGACTTCACAAACTCCAAAGAAATTATTCCATTCGGGAGCAACTGCCTTATGGTATTATGTCTATGACGAATAGGTCTAGACTTGCCATTGTATATTACGTTTTGTGCCCTTGCAATTGCTACTTGATTGTCACAGTGAATGCATATCAAAGGCACAGGTTTTGGCCACGACGGAACATCCTCTAAAAATTACCAAAGCCATTATGCTCCCTTAGCAACTTTATCCAGAGCAACAAATTCTGATTCCATCGAGGAGTGCGCTATCATAGTTTGCTTTGAGGATTTCCACGATACTACAGTAGCTCCTAGCGTGAAGACATATCCGCTAGTTGATTTCGATTCATCGGAATTCGAAATGTAGTTGGCATCACAATAGCTTTCCATAACAGCTGGATATTTGCCATATTGTAGAACATAGTCTTTAGTTCTTTGCAATTAGCCCAACACTCTCAAAAGCGCATTTCAACGCTCATGACTAGGATTAGTAGCTCAGTTTCCTTACGGAGTGCGCAATGTCCAGTCTAGTGCAGTTTATAATAGACATATGATGTTGCCAATTATTTGAGAATACTCTAGCTACCTGGTACTGTTTTCAGCATTTTTTTTTTTTTTTTTAAAGTTCAGTGTGGAAGAAAAGGATTACTCGCATCTTTAATGCAAAATCCTTTATACCTCTAGATTACATTTTCAATGTAAAGAGATTGTGTTAAACCTAGACCATCATAATTCCTTAGAATTTTGATGCTGAGTATAACGTCGGCAACACCTAAGTCTTTCATCTCAAGGTTCTTTTTGAGAATCCTCTTGGTGATTTTGATAACCTTGGTGTTATCTCCAAAAATCAACAAATCATCGACATATAGACAAACAAGCACATATCCAACTGAAGTGGATTTAGTGTACACACATTTGTCATATTCTCCATAACCATTTTGAATCATCATGCGGTCAAATTTCTCATGCCATTGTTTAGGAGCTTGTTTAAGTCCATACAATGATTTGATAAGTTACACACTTTGTGTTCTTGTCTTTTGACCTTGAATCCTTCTGGTTGTTCCATATAAATCTCCTCGTCGAGATCACCGTTCAAGAATGCAGTTTCACATCCATGTGGTTCACTTGCAAATTGTATAGCGATGCTATAACAATCAGCATTCTAACTGATGCTATTCTCGTTATAGGAGAGTATAAGTATCAAAGTAGTCTAGACCTTCTTTTTGTCTAAACCTTTTGGCAACAAGCTGTGCTTTATACTTATCCATGGAATCATCATCTTTACGCTTCCTTTTGAAGATCCATTTACATCAATTTACATCCAATTGGTTTTTTTCTTGATGGAAGATCAACCGAATCCCAAGTGTGAATACTTAGGATTGAATCCATCTCATTGTCAACAACTTCTTTCCAGTAACGAGTATTTGGAGTTGACATTGTCTTTTGAAACGTTTGATGCTCACTATCTAACATGTACATTATAAAGTCAGGTTCGAAAGATTTTTCAATCGTGACTTCTTTCTCCTTCGAAGTTTGCCTTTTCCGGCCTAAACTTCATCATTCTCAAATTCTAATTCTCTAGATCTCTTCTGAGAAGGTTCACCTTAAATTCCTTCAGCATCCTTTGATTTTAGGATAGTATTAGCATGGATTTTTACATTTCCAAATTTGTGAACCAAAAATCTATATTTACTGCTATTTTGAGCATAACCGATGAATATGCAATCCATCGTTTTCGGACCCAACCGAGTTTGTTTTGGAGGAGGAATCGCCACTTTGGCTAGGCACCCCCACACTTTCAAGAAATTGTAGAATGGTAATCTTCCATTCCATAACTCATATGGAATCTTGCTTGTCTTCTTATGGGATACTTTACTAAGAATAAAGTTCGCAGCTAAAACTGCTTTGTCCCCCAAGTTTTGAGGTAAACCCGAACTCAAGAGCATATCGTTAACCATCTTCTTTAGAGTTCTGTTCTTCCGTTCAACAACTCCATTTTGCTACGGAGTGTAAGGTGCATTTATTTGGAGTATTATTCCTAAATTAGCACATTACTTGTTTAGGTTGGAAGAACTATATTCTCATCCTTTGTTGGACCATATGCCATTTGGCCTGTACTATTTTGAAAACCAGTTTTGGGTATGTCAGTCAAGCGACTCGTACCTGCATGCCATAGATGGTTTCGGCCTAAAGGCTCCTAGCATTTGTTGCCACAATACCAGGCAACAAGGTTTGAACCTTTTCGGTCGAAATGACTGTATGAACATCTCCAAGAATATTTTGGACATCATTGTTATTAGCCATCTCGAATAAAACCAACAAACGGTGAGAACGCTAATTGTCTTAAGATTGTTGGAAAATAAAGAAGAGGAGGAGAGGAAGAAGACACAGATTGGAAGAAGATACATAACATTGTTTGTTGTAACCAGAAAATTTATCGAGAAAGTGACAACAAGAATTGGAGGTGAGATATGGCTATTCGAATCTTCTTGAGACGATTAGTTCCTGTTAACAATGCTAAGCAACTTCACGAACTTCGCCTCTCAAGATACAACACCTCAAATCTGTTGGTATTAGCACTATACTAACAAGATTCTGTTGAACACTTCTTAAAATCGGCACACTTAGAGAAAACCTAAAGAGAGGAAATGTTGGTGATTTTTTGCTTCTTTTCGGAATGAAGATTTTGAAATGTACGTATATAGTTTTTGAGTTCATGTGTATAAATGATACATGAACTATGAAATAAATAGATACAAGAATTTAGTAGATACATGAATTAGATAGATACAAAAATCCGGGAGATACATGAATTAAGAATTAAGTAGATACACAAATCCAAGAAATACATGAACTCAAGAAATACACGAATTAAAGAGATACGTGAACAGAAACAACGTATCTCATTTTGCTTATATTTGCTGATCCATTAACCCACCATAATTACAACATGTAGTACGTATGGGTGGTGCTATTCGAACCCAGCACCGCCGTATTGTGTCCTATGGATGGCTCCTTTCCTCTTCGGTGGTGGGTACAGCTCAGAGGCCTAGTCCTATATTTTGTCCCTCCAGGAGTATGTGAAAAACCCCAAATTCAAATTGGCCGTTGGGAAACATAGTGATCTTTAGTCCCTTGAGTTTTGGAAGGGCTTGCTGGAGAAGATGTAGAGACTAGCTATTGAGCTTCACCGGACAGAATGTGCAGTGAGCAACACCATTGTGGTATGTCAAAGTGAGCCCGGTGCTTGGTAGGAGTGAGCGGTTCCGGGTTCCTTACAGGTTCCGCCTAAAATCTGGAATCTACCATCGGGTATAGGTTCTTTACTTTTTTGAAATCTAGACCTACCTATCGGAACTTAGAACCTAGAACCTACCCTATCATAGGTTTCAGGGTCCAACGGGTTCTTTTTTTTTTTTTTTTAGTTAAACAAAACGAAAATGAATGCAATAATAATAAATGAGTTTGTCATTCATCAAAGAGAACACAAAATGAACAAAACTATCAACAAAAGAAAAGGAATTGTCGGCAAGGAATTCAATTAAATAAAAGTAGGGGTGAACGGTTATAAGTTCCGTACATGTTCCATTTGAAACTTGGAATCTACTCGTTGGAACAAGTTCCTTATTTTTTTTGGAACCTAAAACCTACCTTGCATATCCTAGAACTTGGAACTTATCCTATTATAGGTTCTAAGGTCTACATAGGTTCCACTTATATTATTATTTGAACGATTACAATTCACTAATCATAACTTATATTTAAATACACAAAAATACGAACATTAATAAAGTAAAAATCTTAGCCCTAAAATGGAAACTCGAACTAGTGCTTCCAAATTATACACTAATCATTGAACATCACTGAATATCGAAAGATCGCACGGAGACATAAATCAAGAAAAATATTAAAACTTGTTCCAAATTCTAGGTTATAGATTCTATGTTCCAAGTTACACCCGACCTTCTTACATCCTTTAGGCAATTCAACTATATCCCAAACTTGATTTTGATGCATGAATTTTAACTCTTCTTCCATGGCATTAAACTATTCATCAGAATCTTCACATTCCATGGCTTGGGAAAATGAATCTGGATCATTTCCAATTCCTAAGTTAATTTCTGACTCTTGTAGATAAACAATATAGTCATCGAAATAGCCGACCTCTTTTCTCTTTGAGATCTCCTTAATGCTATTTCTTGTGACTCGGCTATTGGAGGTTCATTATTGACATCTCCACTATTGAGTGTTTGTTCATTAATTTGTTGTTCTTGATTATTGTTAGATTGTACTACAATATCAGGAACAACAACTTTAGAAGCTTTAGGCATAGGAACTTCTACCCTTACTTCTTGAATGCAAGCATCACGCATTCTTTCACTCCCACTGATGTCACCATTCTCAATGAACCTAGCATTTCCAGATTCAACAATTTTTGTACTATGATTAGGACAATAAAATTTATATCCTTTGGATTTCTCTGCATAACCAATGAAATGACCATTGGTCGTTCTTGAATCCAATTTCCTTTCATGTGGATTATAAATTCTTACTACTGCTTGACAACCCCAAACATGCAGGTGTCGTAAACTAGGTTTCCTTCCGTCCACAGTTCAAAAGGAGTCTTTGGAACTGCCTTACTAGGAACCCTATTTAATAAGTACATAGAAGTCTTTAAAGCATACATCCCCAAAGATAAGGGTAAAGATGAATGACTCATCATACTCCTAACCATTTCCATTAAAATACGGTTACGCTTTTCTGCTACATCATTTTGTTGTGGTGTACCTGGCATTGTGTATTGAGCACAAATGCCATGCCTTTCAAGGAATTTAGCAAATGGACCTGGACATTGTCTCGATTCATCATACTTTTCATAATATTCACCGCCTTTATCCGATCTTACTATTTTCACATTTCTATCTAATTGCCTCTCAACCTCTTTAATATACACTTCAAGTGCATTCACTGATTGAGACTTATCATGCAATAGATAAATGTAACCATCACGTGAAAAATCATCAATAAAGGTTATGAAATAGCTTTCCTTACCAAAAGATGGAACATCGAAAGGACTACATATGTCAGTATGTATAATTTCAAGAAGCTCTGTGCTTCTTGTGGCACCTTTCTTAGTGTGTTTTGTTTGTTTACCTTTAATACAATCAATACACACTCCAAGGTCAGTAAAATCCAAATTTGGAAGAATTCCATTCTTCACTAATCTTTGCATTCTTTCTTTGGATATATGACCCAAATGTTTATGCCACAAGTAAGCAGAATTTTCATTCACAAAACTTCGTTTAGTGCCAACATTATGACGCAAGGTCATTAATGTCTCAACAAAAGTACTAAATTTGTAGAGACCATCACATAAAGTTCCAGTTCCAATAAGAGTATCACTCTTAAATAGACTGAAAGATTCAGATCTAAACTTACAATAAAATCCCGCCACATCAAGTCTTGGCAAAGAAACTAAATTGCGAGAAAATGTAGGTACATAAAGGGTTCGAAACAAATCCAAATAATGCCAAGTATCTAAGATCAAACGATAAGTGCCAATGCCTTCAACTGGAGCTTTGTTTCTGTTCCCCGTAATCACATAACTTTCATTTGGCTTTATAGTTTTGATCGTAAGAAATCCCTGCATCGTATTTGACACATGAGTGGTGGCACCAGAATCAATCCACCAAGTATTATAAGGAACTTCGGTAAAGTTTGACTCAAAACATACTAAAGCACAATGCTTACCTTTCTTTTCGAACCAAGCCTTACATTTCAGACAATCTTTCTTCAAGTGTCCAATTTTGTTGCAAAAATGACACTTAATAAGGTTTGTGTTCCTTCTTATGGATTTGAGAAGCCTTTGAAGAGTCATTCAGGACGTGTAGTCCTTTCTTCTTGCTCCTTCCACCTTTCCTGTTAAAATTCTTTCGAACTTCTTGATGACTTGAGAGATGAACATAATGAGCCTTTTGATTCTTTATCCTTGTTTCCTCTTGAACTAGCATACTGGCCAATTCGTTTACATTCCACTTATCCTTTATAGTGTTGTAATTCATTTGAAATGGCCCATATTGCTCATGAGGTAAGGAATTAAGTATAAATTGTACTAAAAAGTACTCATCCACATTCATTCCCAAAGTCCTTAACTTTGCTGCTAAATTCGTCATCGCAAGTATATGCCCATGCATGGTACGCGAAGCATCATATTTCATGGTGGTTAGTGTGCTCATCAATGTACCAGCAAGTGACTTATCAGCAGTTTGAGAACGCTCTTCCACAGATTTCATAAATTCCTTAGCATTGTTAGTCTTGGGAAGAGAAGTCTTTAAGTTGTTTGCAACTGTCATTCGCATGAACATTAAGCTCGGTCTGTTTGATCTTTCCCAAGCTTTATGGAAAGACTTTTCATCATTGCTACTTTCATGAGTAATAGCAACTGGTTTCTTAGCTTGAAGTGCTAAATCAAGATCCGGGACACCTAAGTGAAACTAGACTTGTTCACTCCAATCAGGAAAATTTATCCCATTGAATAAGGGAACAGATGAGTCGTGCAAATGGAGTGAAATAGGTACAGATACTGCAAATGTGCAAGAAAATACTCATACATTAATGCTTTGAGAATATCACCTAATCAGATTCAAACTAAACTACACATGCATATCATAGTTCTCCTTTGGGCGATCCTATGATATACAAAAATATATATAAACCATAATGATGCTAATAACTTTTATTTGATAATTGTAAATATATCCTATTAAAATTTATTTGTTATCTTTGGATATACAAACAAATTTAACAAGTCATATTAATTATCAACTATCATGTTCATGAATTATAAGAAAATAATTAACCTTTGGGTTAATCCCTAAGTTCTTATAATAAATGAACTTTCAATATACCCATTACTCCAATAATGATATGAAATATATCAATTTCATATATAGCATCAATTAATCATGGGTAATTGAATAAAACAATTTACAATATCAAAAATTCAAAAAGACTTCAAGGTTTGGTCACTTTGGCCACTAACAAACCATTCGTAATACGAATTTTTAATATTGTAAAAAACAAATATTACCAAATTGGACACAAGGAAAAAATGTAATCAAAGCATAATGGCATAATCGTAAAATTATAATTCCATAAGGGCATAACCATAAATTTAAAATCTAAGGGCAAAATGGTAAATAATTAGCAAGGCTAGAATTGTAATTATAAATTAAACAGGGGCAGAACAGTAAATAACCGTCAAAAGGAGGGCAAAACGGTAATTAGGAGCCGCGGGAGGGGCAAAGGCGTAGAAGCCCCACGTGGGTGGATCCCACATGCGCGCGTGACGGCGCGTGGTGCGTGGGTCCCATGCGCCTTTAACTGTAGCGCGCGTGTGGATCCCACGTGCCTTCTTCCTCGCGCATAGACGCGATTTTTCACCAGTTTCCGCCGTTTTCAGCCGCGATTTCGCCGCCGTTTCTTCTCCAGCAGCCCATCCCAGACGCAAAAAAATAATAGGTTTTGAAGAGCGTGCCGGCACGATCACATGGGTCCAAGTTTCGGCGAAAATGACCAAAAAATTGGCCCCAAAACAAATGAAAAATTCTCAGAACACAAAACCTCCACCACCACCGCTTTCGCCGCTCGATTAGCCTCCGGCGAACATCGATATACCGGAAAAAATCATAGCTAATGTTCCTCATGACAGTGCGACGGTGTGGGTCCGAAATCAAGCGGTGGGTTGTCGGATTTTACCTGGAACCGGCGAGTTTCTTCCTTGCCCTTAAAATTCCGAATTCCTCCATTTTTGTCCTTAAAATTCCGAATTACTCCATTTTTGTCCTTTTCTCCATAAAACATTCCATTATGCGAATTTTCTTTAACAGAACCTTCCAAAAGATTTCAACAACAACAAATACTACGAAGAGGATCGTTCAACGAATCATCAAACATAAATCATAATATTTCTTTAAACGGAAAAATCATGAGATCATAAACCAAATGCTCTGATACCAACTGTTAGGTAATTCATATAAAACTTGATGCGGAAATACATAACAAATCAATGATCTTTGATCTTCATGATTTTCACAAATAGATGAAGACATACCTTTATCCATAGCTTTACCGTAGAACTTGATCCAAAAGAAGAAATCCGATTTCTCTCCCTTAACCCACTAAACCTTAATGTATTCAATTGATGGAGGAGAGATACCAAATTCCTTTAGTTATTGTTGTTCATTGTGGGTGGAGAGAGGACCGGACTCTATTTATACGTTCATTGAAAAGGTGCCTTCCATCAAAGCAATATACCCTTTCGTTTTATTAGAGTCGTACCTTCTCGTAACCAATAATTATATATAGCATTTTACTAATTATTAAACCATATAATAAATCACATAATATGGGCCACCATAATTCTTACAGCTTGATCTCAGTTCTATTGGAAATTTGGTCTTAGGTGAAGAACAAAAGGGCATTCATGGTTTGGGAAAAAAGGAGTTTTGTGTTCCTGAGTACCTTTAAGTGGGAGTTTAGGAAAGACTGGTATGTGTTGTTGAAGGCATATTTGAACGAGTTCTGTAGAATTGATGGGGTTTCTCTGTACTTACTGACAAACCCATATCACACAGACAAAAACTTTGGCAACAAGATTGTTGAATATGTTAAAGCCTCTAAAATAGAAGAACCAAACCAGGGCTGGCCCCCAATATGTGTGATCGACACCCATATTTAGAACAGAACTTGCTTTTCTGCATTTAGAAAAGATGTAAACAAGTGTCTACGTGTGACAAATAAAATTGATGTCCTAGAGCTCCGTTCTTTGTCATTGTCATTGAACCTGATAAAGTAATTAAATATTTTCATGCTTAGTATTCGGCAAAAAAATTAGATTAAGCATGAGGAGTGTTGAAATATTTAAATATTTCCATACTTATTATTAGGCAAAAAGACCATACTAAGTACGAGGGGGACGGTTAGAATATTTAAATAATAAAAACTACGCCTTTATTGAACAACTTAAGCTTTTAAAACATTTATGTAAGATTTGGTGGGACCATTGTCAATTGTTTTGAAAATTTAAATTGTTAGATGAATGTATGATTTTCTTATTTAAATATTCTAACAGAATCAATTAGAAACCTCGAAATTAGGCATTTCATTGGAGGTTGGAATCGTTAGATAGAGCATGGCCTAACCCGTGGGTCCAATTTTGATGAATCTATGTGTCACATCTATCAATGTCACCATATTTATGAGATGATTGAATTATTGTCCATCTTGTTTGCTATCGGGGCCTTCAATAACATGCGGGTCACGCAAAAATTGCAAATAGGACCTAACTACAATGATGCATCAGTCATAGCCACGTAATATTTATTGTGCTTTCCATAAGATAAGCGTCGCTCAATCCCATTCCCTCTGATCAAATCAATCACATTTCAATTGCATACCGACGGTCTCACCAAACGAATCATTAATGTCTACATGGTTCTAGCTTTATGGTCCATAGAGAGCAAACTATACATGGTGAGGCGTGTGAATACCTGCAAAATAATTGCAAGTCCTCCCTAAGGAAGCACTAGATGTGACATCCTGAAATTTGACCCCGTTTCGATAAAGTGAAATGTGCATATCGTCGGCGCGCCTATGGTCCTTTTTCTCTGAGCTGATCACTCACGAGTTAGCTAACTTATTGGGTGAAGCCGTTAAGGGATATAACCGCGGTAAAATCCCTAAAAGCTACCTAATTGGTTAGATTGGACTGAAATCGTGTCCGGTCGATTTTAATCATGAAATTTAGTTCGGTTTTGGGAATCAAATATTCGGGCGTGTCACAATTCATTTTTAGGATCCTGTCTCATCGCTCGTCAATTTATTGACGAGTCCGAAATTTCAAGAAAGAAATTATCGGAGGAAAAATCGAAGACCGGAAGAAATTAGAAAGGGAAAGAGAAAAGAAAAATAAGAATAATATGTTTATTAGATTTCTTTTCTCTCTCTCCCTTTCTCTCTTTCTTTCTTTTCTCTCTCTTCTCTCCTCCCCCCCCCTCGTGCGATTTCCCCCACCGCTCACTCTCCCTCTCTCTCTTCTTTGACTAGTCAAAACCCCACACCCTTATCCCTTCTTCTCTCTCTCTTCTCTCTCCTCTCTTCTTTCTTCCCCTGCACGATAGAACCAGCTTCTCCTTCTCTTCTTTTTTTTCTTCACGCTCGGCGAACCAGAAGCTGCAGCTCGCCGTTTGCTTCGTCGCCGCTCGTTCCGCCGCCGCACCGCACGCCGGCGCCCGCGCCGCTCGCCGCCGCGCGCTTCGCCCCGCGCCCGCCGCTCGCGGTTGTCTCTCCCCCGCGCGACCCAGCCCTGTTCGGCCTCTGTCCAGCTTGATCCGGCCACCTCCGGCCACCGTTTGAGCTCGCCGGACCTCCACCGGCCTTCCCCCGCACCTTGCCACCCTTGCTGCGTTATTTGGTTGCTTTTTGGTGTTCTTTCTCAGCCCGAACAACCACCCAACGGAGTGGGTTTCAGCGGCTTTAGGCCCGCTTTTGGGCCGTTTCCCGGCACCGAACCCGAGCCGTGCTTTGGGAACAATCGTTCCTCGCGTCGCCGCCGTCCGATTGATCCGATTTGCGCGCGATTTGGTGAGTAATCTCACTAATCCTGGATTAGTTGGCTAATTATGCTTAATGTTGGTTTAGATTTAATTAATTATGTTTAGATTGTTAGATTAGATTAAATTAGCATTTATTAGCCAATTGTGATGCGAATTAGATAAATTGAATGTGCAATTAGCAAGTAGACGTGGTCTACTAATTATTGGAAGTATCTCGGGATTTTTCCCGACCCTTTGTTGGCTTCAATTTGGCGATTCGGGCCTAAGTGGGATTTTTGGCATTTTAATATTAATTTTCGGAATTAAATTGAATAATTATTTATTTTCCGAAAATTCAAGGGAGATAGTCCGGAACTGGAAAATTATGCTGATGACCGTGGTGAAGTCCGTTTATTTAATCGGGCTTTAATTTGAGCTAAATTGAATTTTAATAATTATTAATTAATTTTCGAAATTAATTAATTAATTATTTATTTTTCGGAAATTAAGAAATTGATGGCCGACGACCGAAATTTCGTGCTGATCATCGTGGCGCGGTTCATTTATTTAATTGAGCTTTATTTTGTGCTGAAGTGAATTAATTGTGATTATAAGATTATTTTTCTGGGTGAATTAATTTGGAAAATTAATTAGAAAATAACCGGGTGTCGGTTGACAGCACCAAAAGTGTTTTGGTGGACGCTAATAATGCTGGGATTTGTGGAGTCGAAATCGTTATATTTTGGCTAAGGCCAATAGTGTGCTAATGCACGATATTTTATCAATGATGATAAAATATGAAAAGAAATGCTGTGTGAAGAAGTGATGTGTGATGTGGCTCAGCGATTATTACATCGCTTTGGCATGTAGGATGCCTTAGAGAATGCACGTAAATTGTTGGATATTGATCATGCCTCGTGTGGCGATAATTGATCATGCCTGTGTGGCGATATTGATCATGCCTGTGTGGCGATAGTTGATCATGCCTGTGTGGCGATAATTGACCATGTCTGTGTGGCGATAATTGATCATGCCTGTGTGGCGATAGTTGATCATGCCTATGTGGCGATAGTTGATCATGCAAGTGTGGCGTAGATCGTGCCTGCGTGGCTGTATTTCTATGTATCGAGTATCGTGCCCATGTGGCTGAAGGAAAGTGGAATGCTTAAGAGTATGCACATAAAGTGTTTATTGTACACACCTTGGCGAATAGACGCCCGAGAGCATTACCGTAGCTCGTGACTCGAGTGTACTATTGGGGATTATATGGTGTGGAGTGAGATGACCTAAAAATGGTCCAACTGACATGTAATCGACTAGGTCAATTGATCATTGCTTTGATCAAATGTTGTGAAATGATTGATTGAATGGAAATGACCGTGAGTGGTCTTGTTGGCGTGTGATCGACTGGGTCGATTTGATCGATGCTTCGATCGGTGATATGATTGCTTGAGTGTCTATTGTAAATTGTACCGACTTGCGGGTGGGATCCGATGCTAAGGTACGTCTTCTGACCTATGCGTGTTTAGGCAGCCTTTAGTATAATAGTTTACTAATCGGGCTTAGTGGGGTAGAACTCGCTGAGACGTAGTCTCATCCCAGTTTGGGGAAAACATTTCAGGATCCCGACGAGAAGCTGAGGAGGAGGAATTTGTGAATGAGAACTCGCAGGTGAAATTGAGGAAGAGAATGATCTAAGTGAAGAGAAATCATAGGAGAATCAGGATGATCTCGAGTATGACTTAGACGAGGATTGGAATCCCATCTCTTTGTGAACCATTTTGTATATGTGTAAATAGACTAAGACTCGAAGTTGTGAATAGTTTGTGAAGTGCTCTGTCTAATGTCATGTATAAAGGTTTGGTTATAAATTTCAACATGAAAAATATGGCCTTGCTTTTCTATCCCATCGTTTTATTGTCAGGGATTTTAATTGTTCCGCATGTGCTTAAAAATGAAAGGGTCGGCGATACATTGTCCTGGGATATCGCATTATAAAATCGACCAAGTGAGACGGATGTGTGCGTGCCTGAGGATCGGGGCGTGACATCCGGTTTAAGTGGTATCAGAGCAAGGTTGAAGATTGGAGTGATAAGGAGCGTTGACCATGGGATAGTTTGTAGGAAAGGCCTTTAAATTCATGCTGGTGCATGTCTGTGTTAGCTGTGTGCTAGAATTGTTTGTTGTGTGAGGATCGCTCATCTTCTAATCTAGTGTGGATGTGGAAGACGGGTTTCAGTGTAAAGACTGAACCATGAGCGAGTAGGAGTTGAGAACTCCTAGTAAGAGGGCAATGTCCTCTGTGACTCGGGATAAAGCACTGACAAAGGTCGGTACCCGAGGTAGTTGTGGCAGAGTGTTGACTCTGGCCAGCTCGAGTGTAAGAGTACCACTACAGATTGGTACTAGTGTAGCAGCGTCGAATGATCCTAAGTTCGATAGGATCGTTCTGATGCTAGTGTTCCTTGGGAAGTGATGAGCCAGCAAGCTCAGGATCAAGCCGTTGTTGTTGTTGCTATCTCTATCGTCGTTGTTGTCTTACTTGCTGAGACCCAGAGTGGAGATGTGATCCGGGAGTGAGTCATTGCATTCAAGCCGAGGTATAGATCCAGTTCAGGCAGAAATGGAAATCGATCAGGGAAAAGATCAAGGTCGAGAGTGGTCCTAGCAGACTGATGGGGCAACCAGAAAGATGTGTGCTGTCACTTGGCAGGAGATAGAAGACTCATGTGATAGGCGTCAGAATTGTAGAAGGAAGCATGGATAAATCCAGTATCCGAGTATGACTAGAACATGTTGTGATGATGACTAGCATGGCCATCAGATGAAGGATTGTCAGTGGAAGTCTAAGGTAGCATAGACATTGCTACTACGGCTAGAACGCCACTAGGATGGCGAAAGGAATTGGAGTAGAATTGATCTTGCACCGATCAGAGAAAGAATGTGTTGGAAATGATTTTATCAGAGCAGCACAGTAGGGCCTTGTGCTGAGTTGGTAGAACTTAAATTGTTGACATAAAAGTGAAGGAGAGGGAATCATTAGCAATAGTTGTGCTTGATTAGTTGCTGAAGTGTGAATTTGATGCCACATGAGTAGTGTGGGCTCATGGAGCATCTAGTGATAATGAGTCATGATCTTGGAGCAATCCAGTTTAGACCATTAGCATGTGAAAGTGTCAAGATGATTAAGAGTCGAAAAGAATTTTTGATTTTATTAATCTCGTTGGCTAAAGATAATCCGTTTGTTAGACAGAGGTTGCCAAGATTGATTTGACAATTGTAGTGGATGTGTCAGTTGAGAAATAGAATGTGAAGAAAGTGGCCGTGATATAGAAAATTCCTAAAATGGTTCCAAAGGAATTGCTTGGGTTATCGCCAGAAAGAGATAGAAAGTGCGATCGAGCTAGCACCAGGATAGAGCCACTCTTGAAGGCTTCTTACCAGCTGTTGTTGTCTGAATTGGTAGAATTGAAGATGCAGATGTGAAGATTGATGAATGAGGAATTCGTGCATATCAGTGCATCACTTTTGGAGAACATCGGTTTTGTTTGTGAGAAGAAGAAAAATGGTTTGTTGCGAGTCTACATCGACCATCGTCAACTCAATTAGGTAAAGATCAAGGACAAGTGTTCTTTGCCAAAGATCAATGAATGGTGTGACTAGTTATAAAGAGTATTGATGTTTTAAAGGTCGACTTGAGATTATGAAGTCGTCAGTTACGAGCCAAGATGGAGATTGTACGAAAGTCAGCTATTCGTACGTGATATGGTCTTTACTAAAGTATTATAAGATTGTTTGGCCTGATGAACACTCCAGTTGCTGTCATGGATTTGACAACCCGAGTGTGCAAGAAATATTTAGATTGGTTGTGCTCGTGTCCTTTAATGACATTCTGGTGCATTCTAAGAATGCTAAGGAGCATAAGAGACATCTAAGAATGGTGAAAGAATTTCCGTGGACCCGATGAAGACCAAAATAGTTATCAGTGAAGTGAGATCTATAGTGAGGTGTTGTGCGGAGGACTGGGTGCGTACTGATGCAACATGATAAGATCATTGCATATGCGTTCTGCCAATTGAGACCTAATGGGTTGAATATAAGATGGTGTCGTGAACCAGAACCTTGGCAGGACTAGGATGGTGCTATTTGGTATCACCTTGGGGGAAAGAAAGAAGTCACTGATGAAGTCGACTCACTGTATCACCGTATGGAAGGATCTTGATTGGAATAGACATGCAGAAGTGTATGTGTGTCAGATAGTTTGTCTACGTGGGTACCAGTGACGAACCTATATCAGGTTTAGAATCAAGGATTCCTAGTTTCAACAGATCAGTCAAATAGTTCCTTTTGAGGCAGAACAGAGCAGAGTGTACAGAACTTCAGTTTGTTGAGATGAGATCAGAGAAAGAAAGATCACAGGCCGAGGCTCAATTCAGCAGTCAGTGATTGCAGTTGTCGTGATTAGAATCAGATTATAGACTGCTCAGTGCCGCCGGAAAAATTGTATTATTCAGCATTGAAGGCCCTGAAAGTTCCAAATTGGTGATTACATCTTTTTGGAGGTGTCACCAATGAGGGATACCTTGCGCTTCAGCAAGGAGGGGAGAAATCTGGAACCAAGGTACGTAGTCTCCTTTGAGATTCTGAAAAGAATCGGGATCCTAACGTATTGTCTTGCGTTGCTGCCGGGGTAGGCACAAATGCATGACGTCTTTCACATGTTGAGGTTAAGGACGTACGAACCTGACTCGACTCATGTGCTAAATCTTGAAGAATTAGACGTGGACGACAGAGTGTCGTATGTGAGAAGTCGGTTTAGTTGTTGGTTCAGAAAGATCGGATTCGGTGAACCAAGATAGTCCCCTTGGTCAAAGTGGTTTGACAACGCCACGGGACTGAAGAAGCAACCGAGGAAAGTGAGATTAGATGAGACGACGATACCCCCACCTTTTTGTTTAAAGATTGGTAAAGGTTTAAATTTCGAGGACGAAATTTTTATAAGAGGGGAAGAGTTGTGACATCCTGAAATTTGACCCCGTTTCGATAAAGTGAAATGTGCATATCGTCGGCACGCCTATGGTCCTTTTTCTCTGAGCTGATCACTCACGAGTTAGCTAACTTATTGGGTGAAGCCGTTAAGGGATATAACCGCGGTAAAATCCCTAAAAGCTACCTAATTGGTTAGATTGGACTAAAATCGTGTCCGGTCGATTTTAATCATGAAATTTAGTTCGGTTTTGGGAATCAAATATTCGGGCGTGTCACAATTCATTTTTAGGATCCTGTCTCATCGCTCGTCAATTTATTGACGAGTCCAAAATTTCAAGAAAGAAATTATCGGAGGAAAAATCGAAGACCGGAAGAAATTAGAAAGGGAAAGAGAAAAGAAAAATAAGAATAATATGTTTATTAGATTTCTTTTTCTCTCTCCCTTTTCTCTTTCTTTCTCTCTCTCTCTTCTTTGACTAGTCAAAACCCCACACCCTTATCCCCCTCTCTCTCTCTTCTCTCTCCTCTCTCTTCTTTCTTCCCCTGCACGATAGAACCAGCTTCTCCTTCTCCTTTTTTCTTCACGCTCGGCGAACCAGAAGCTGCAGCTCGTCGTTTGCTCCGTCGCCGCTCGTTCCGCCGCCGCACCGCACGCCGGCGCGCCCCGCCGCTCGCCGCGCGCGCCCGCCCGCGCCCGCCGCTGCGGTTGTCTCTCCCCCGCGCGACCTGGCCCTGTTCGGCCTCTGTCCAGCTCGATCCGGCCACCTCCGGCCACCGTCTGAGCTCGCCGGACCTCCACTGGCCTTCCCTGCACCTTGCCGTCCTTGCTGCTTTATTTGGTTGCTGTTTGGTGTTCTTTCTCAGCCCGAACAGCCACCCAACGGAGTGGGTTTCAGCGGCTTTAGGCCCGCTTTTGGGCTGTTTCCCGGCCCCGAGCCCGAGCCGTGCTTTGGGAACAATCGTTCCTCGCGTCGCCGCCGTCGGATTGATCCGATTTGCGCGCGATTTGGTGAGTAATCTCACTAATCCTAGATTAGTTGGCTAATTATGCTTAATGTTGGTTTAGATTTAATTAATTATGTTTAGATTGTTAGATTAGATTAAATTAGCATTTATTAGCCAATTGTGATGCGAATTAGATAAATTGAATGTGCAATTAGCAAGTAGACGTGGTCTACTAATTATTGGAAGTATCTCGGGATTTTTCCCGACCCTTTGTGGGCTTCAATTTGGCGATTCGGGCCTAAGTGGGATTTTTGGCATTTTAATATTAATTTTCGGAATTAAATTAAATAATTATTTATTTTCCGAAAATTCAAGGGAGATAGTCCGGAACTGGAAAATTATGCTGATGACCGTGGTGAAGTCCGTTTATTTAATCGGGCTTTAATTTGAGCTAAATTGAATTTTAATAATTATTAATTAATTTTCGAAATTAATTAATTAATTATTTATTTTTCAGAAATTAAGAAATTGATGGCCGACGACCGAAATTTCGTGCTGATCATCGTGGCGTGGTTCATTTATTTAATTGAGCTTTATTTTGTGCTGAAGTGAATTAATTGTGATTATAAGATTATTTTCCTGGGTGAATTAATTTGGAAAATTAATTGGAAAATAACCGGGTGTCGGTTGACAGCACCAAAAGTGTTTTGGTGGACGCTAATAATGCTGGGATTTGTGGAGTCGAAATCGTTATATTTTGACTAAGGCCAATAGTGTGCTAATGCACGATATTTTATCAATGATGATAAAATATGAAAAGAAATGCTGTGTGAAGAAGTGATGTGTGATGTGGCTCAGCGATTATTACATCGCTTTGGCATGTAGGATGCCTTAGAGAATGCACGTAAATTGTTGGATATTGATCATGCCTATGTGGCGATAATTGATCATGCCTGTGTGGCGATATTGATCATGCCTGTGTGGCGATAGTTGATCATGCCTGTGTGGCGATAATTGATCATGCCTGTGTGGCGATAGTTGATCATGCCTATGTGGCGATAGTTGATCATGCAAGTGTGGCGTAGATCGTGCCTGCGTGGCTGTATTTCTATGTATCGAGTATCGTGCCCATGTGGCTGAAGGAAAGTGGAATGCTTAAGAGTATGCACATAAAGTGTTTATTGTACACACCTTGGCGAATAGACGCCCGAGAGCATTACTGTAGCTCTGTGACTGAGTGTACTATTGGGGATTATATGGTGTGGAGTGAGATGACCTAAAAATGGTCCAATTGACATGTAATCGACTAGGTCGATTGATCACTGCTTTGATAAGATGTTGTGAAATGATTGATTGAATGGAAATGACCGTGAGTGGTCTTGTTGGCTTATAATCGACTAGGTCGATTTGATCGATGCTTCGATCGGTGATATGATTGCTTGAGTGTCTATTGTAAATTGTACTGACTTGCAGGTGGGATCTGATGCTAAGGTACGTCTTCTGACCTATGCGTGTTTAGGCAGCCTTTAGTATAATAGTTTACTAATCGGGCTTAGTGGGGTAGAACTCGCCGAGACGTAGTCTCATCCCAGTTTGGGGAAAACATTTCAGGATCCCGACGAGAAGCGAGGAGGAGGAATTTGTGAATGAGAACTCGCAGGTGAAATTGAGGAAGAGAATGATCTAAGTGAAGAGAAATCATAGGAGAATCAGGATGATCTCGAGTATGACTTAGACGAGGATTGGAATCCCATCTCTTTGTGAACCATTTTGTATATGTGTAAATCGACTAAGACTCTGAAGTTGTGAATAGTTTGTGAAGTGCTCTGTCTAATGTCATGTATAAAGGTTTGGTTATAAATTTCAACATGAAAAATATGGCCCTGCTTTTCTATCCCATCGTTTTATTGTCTGGGGATTTTAATTGCTTCCGCATGTGCTTAAAAATGAAAGGGTCGGCGATACATTGTCCTGGGATATCGCATTATAAAATCGACCAAGTGAGACGGATGTGTGCGTGCCTGAGGATCGGGGCGTGACACTAGATATCACACGTATCTGTCCATATTTAGAGCTGATGAAGCACTTGCTATGTGGGGAACCTAAGGAAGAAATGTCAACACGTTGATTATACGAATCTCTTCTGGAAAAAAACTTTAAATTTCATTGATCACAGTCATTCATGCGTCGAATACATAAGATGCCAATTAGCCCCTTTAACTAGGTCGGTCACTTGAACCTGTGTGACGACATGATAATCTCTTCAGCGAGAGCATCAAGCAAAAAATTTTATTTTTAAAGTAGTTAAGTAGTTACTGGTCTTCGTGATAGGAAAAAATATCTTATGCATCGGTCACATTATCGACACGTGAAATATAAATAATCTTTTCACTGGATCCACAAATGAATTGAACTATGTTATAAGATAAGTATGGTTTGCCTCCTTTTTCTTGATATATAGAACCCGATCTTATCGAAAGATAAAGAATTGGTTTGTTAAACCAAATATCTTGGGAAACAACGTCCCAAAAGATTGTGCACTTTTTTTTTTTTTTTTTTTTTTATTTCAATAAGTAGGTGGATTTCTTTTGGGCGGTGGTTTTTCCATAATTAATCAGTGTTTGACCAAGACTTAGACTTCTTAATAAAACCCTACAGTGGAGGTCTCATATTAAAAAAAAAAAAATTTGCGTGAGCACAACAAGCTGAACTTAGACACACAAAGCATTACTTATATTTATATATTTAAATTGGAGTACAATACCGTGCAATCGGGAAACCTTACACACTTATTAGGCAATATCCGGACAATCAACCGACCAGCGGCAGTAGCGCCCCCCGGTTGTTTGACCGTTAAACATCCTTGCGCGCTTCCAAAGCATTTATTTAAAACTTCAACCACACCACTTAAATTTATTGATTTACCATTTTAAGCATATTTTTCAATGCGTATTGTTTTGAAGGGACCTGTCGACAGCGTGGAGCATGTCAATGAGGACTTGCATGTAGTCGTCGGGAAGGGGACCATCGTCGTGTTTCTTGTCATAATAAAGATCCACTATTGCCATGCAGCCCCTTCGCTGCTAGAGAACTGGTGGACCACCGACAGGCTCTTGTAAGACTTTTGCGGCACGCCTCCGGTCAACAAAGTCCACTTGATGGACTTATTCTCGGCGTCGATGCGTTCCGCAAATAGCATCTTTTTTTTTTGGGTGGAAAAACAATCTCGGTAATTAATTTTCATTTTAGAGATTCAAAAATAAAATGATTAATATCACAAAAGACTTCAAGTTGGCACGCCCATAACTAATTTACCTTATAACCTCAAACTGATACATATGTGATAAATTTATCATCCGTTAGTTTATTACTGAGTTGGACGACACGTTATAATTTACAGTTATATCAGTTTGGGTTGTACCTTTATTTGTCACATGTGTACCAATTTATGACTTTTCGTGGTATTAATCCGATTTAACAAAAACTAATAAAAGATATGAAGTTTTTGGTCATCAAACAATTAATTTGAAATAAATTTATCTTATATGTATCAGTTTGGGATATTTTGTAGTATTAATCCAAGATAAAACTAGAAAGCGTCATGAATCATGTTGTTGCTTTTAGTCTCATAGCCAGTCAAGAGGTTCATCTTAAACAATTTTAAAGATAAATTCGTTCGAAAGGCTTTTGAGTATAATTATTGATCTTACAAAATTAAGTTAATTCACCAAATTAGCCTTCAACTTTATTATGCATATGCTCCTATTTCCTAATACCATCTCTAGGTAATCTAGTGATCCATGAGTTACTACTTTCCCATCTCGTTAAAATTTCCAATATTATTCATTTCAGTTGAAAACTCAATTCACGTAGAAAAGAAAGAGGAAAGATAATGAAAGAGAAAGATCTAAGACTCTTTTTTGATTGTCCATACACCACACAAGAAAATTTTAATACATACCGCAGATAATTGCAGAAGCTAGAAGGACACTGTGGAGGCTATCGATCTATGCATCACTACCTCCTACCACGAAAATGGGTTGGCCACTACATTCGCCCACCTGCCACGGAAACGTGTGACCCACAACGCCCACCTGCCATGGAAACAAGTTAGTCACCAGATTCATTCCTTGAGATATTAAACAAATACAAATACATATTGGGAGTGAGCTACCAATTAACCATCGAGTTCGACACCATTCATTAGCATACCTTGATCCAAGGAGATTGCTAAAAGAGAGCCCAAGTTCAAGCTTGTCAACACTCACCTTCACTCAAAAGTTTAAATCAATGAATTATGGGCCAATAAAAAATATTAACTGCTCCATCTGAATTGTTCGACGTGGGACTTCTCTAACATAAATATCATAGTTGACTTCATCACTCTTCGCAGAAAGCTTTCATTACCGGTGCATCTAACACTAGTTATTGCCCCAAGCAACTCTATAATTGGCTTCAGTGCACCTTCTCTTCATTGTTTTCTTAACCTTTCTTTTTTATTACTTCCAATAGCAGAAAGAGAGAGTATGGGTGATCACTTGGAGGTTCAAGTGAAGTTAAACTCCCCAGCTGAGCGTGTATTTGAGTTCTACCAGCAAAAATGTTACCTCTTCCCAACAATCATGCGTACCATGTTTAAGGAGGTGAAACTGATCAAACTTGAATGGGACACTGAGGGCTCAAAAAGGAACTGGACTTTTGTTAAGGGTAGGTCCAAAAATTTGTCACTTAATCCAGCCAATTTAATTCGCGTATCCCATATCGTATCTATCTCTTCTTGCTTTCTTAATTAATTAGTTGTCTCGCTATATTATTTAATTAGAAAAAACTTTTATTTTATCCCAATTCCTCTCTATTGTGATTGATAGTTCGATCGAAAAATGATGGGATTGTTGTTCTTAATTCATTGTCATGAGTTCAACAACTAAACTAAAGCTAACATATGACGCCAATGTTATGATTGAATCTTTCATCTCATAGAAGATCCCGACATTTGGTTATTGTTCCATGAGCTTTGGTTTGGGGACCTTAGGACATAGCTTCATTAATGATCGCTAACGTTGGTTGCGTAGTTTCGATGCATACTCTTTTACCGGTTTCCATGTTGAGGTGGCGAGAGGACACGCGCCTATTACGCCTGTGGTAAATATATCATGCCAGAGCATAGTTTGAAGACTAACAGAACTGGATCTTATGTGCTGATGATTTTTCACCACCTTTAAATGGGAAATGGCACATGCCATTTGTAAAGAAGTACTTTCTCTGACTTGATCAATTGAAGTACAACTAGTAAAGATACATGTGCGTTGCCCACGAAGAATGTCATGACTTCAAAGGTTTGAAATGTGTAGTTCATTTTTAGAAGAAAAAGGAACTTACATGTATTAAAATTTTATTATGTGGTGTATGGACAATCAAAAAAGAGTCTTAGATCTTTCTCTTTCATTATCTTTCCTCTTTCTTTTCTACGTGAATTGAGTTTTCAGCTGAAATGAATAATATTGGAAATTTTAACGAGATGGGAAAGTAGTAACTCTGGGGTTAACACCGCTCTCTAACAATCACAGAATAGTACAAGGAACATGAGTTTGCCATTGAAAACATGATGAAACTTTAGTAGAGTGAACAATGAAGGGGAAAAGTAATGAGTGATGAGTGAACTATCCTAGTGCTGGCAAAAGTAAAGAAACCAAATATCGAGTCGATTAAAAAAACGAATTCTGCCTGTGTAAAGCCTTAGTCCCAACAACATCTTAGTGTTGAACAGCTCAATTTTCAGCATAGGATAGTCATCTAATGTAAGCTACGACAGAACATCCCAGAATACCTATTATGATTGCCTACACTTAACTCCATCCGTGGTTCGCCTAGCACATTAACAAAGGTCAAGGTTTTCTACTTAATTTTCCAGCCAACTAAGTATGCTCAAACAAAGAAAAACTCAGCCAGCAATAAACAACAGCAATTCATACCAAAGTGAAAATATTGGATAACACAGGGGAAGGAAACAAAGGATAAAGCATACTTGAATGGGAAAGAGATGGGTAATGCCACGTTTCTCAAGAAATTCGACGAGCCTCTGAGGCAAACCCAGCTTGGAGAGAGCAAGCTCGTCCTCTCTCACACTCTCAGCCTCGCCGCCCTCAGACACGAAGCCGCCCTCATCCTCACTCGCGTCAACCTCGCTCTCCGAGAACCCACCGGTCCCCAACTTCTTGAAAGCCTCCTCGCTCAGCACCGAGTTCGGCGTGGCGATGGCAGACGTCACGAAGCTGCTCAGGCTCCTCCTAAGGCCGCACCTTTTCACGCACCCACTTTCTAAAAGCCCAAAGGGTCTTCGGACATGGCACTCGCTGGACGAACAAAGCAAGGAATTGAAGTGGGGCTTCTCGGAAAACGATAGAGAAACCATGGCACCAGCATAGCGATTGCTTCTCGGTCGCGAGTCGGGGGACGGAGAGAGGCGAGCGAAATTGGCTGTCGGGAGAGAGCACAATTTAGGAAGAAGTGCGCCTATAGAATGGAGCCCTGCTGAGATGAGGCCGTCGAGTGGAGAAAGAAAGGCCGTCGTCGGGAGGGAGCGACGGTCGTCGGAGGAATCGCTAGACCGGAAGGAGCGTCGTCGTCGGAAGAGAGAGCCAAGAGGAGAGAGAATTCCCTTTCCACTTTTTTAAATGCCCGCGCGTTGGTTTAAATTAGAACGACGTGAGAGAGAAGAGGGAGCCGACGTGGACCTGCCAGCGGACAGGTGTCGACGCGTGAATGGATCGGTGAATGGATGACGTGGTCCTTTGAGGGTACCTAATATTTTCTCACTTTCCACAAAATAAGAGTCACGCAAAAGTTGTTGGGAGTTATGCAAAAGTTGCAAGTAGGACCTAACTACAACGATGATCTGTCAATGTAGCGGACTATTTATTGTGCTTTCCACGAGATAAGTGTTGCTGAATCCCATTCCCTTGGATCAAATCAATCAAATCTTATTGTGCTTTCCATGAGATAAGAGTAATGCAAAAGCTGTTGGGAGTCATGCAAAAGTTGTAAGTAGGACCTTAACTACAACAATGCATCAGTCAAAGCCGCATAATATTTATTGTGTTTTCCACAAGATAAGTGTCATTCAATCCCGTTCCTTCAGATAAAATTAATCACATTTTAATTGCATACCCACGGTCTCGCCAAACGAATCATTAATTTCTATATGGTTCTAGCTTAATGGTCCATAGAGTGCGAACTATACTTGGTGAAGCGTGTCATCACCTGCAAAGTGCAAGTCCTCCCTAAGGAAGCACTAGATATGTGGGGAACCTAAGGAAGAAATGTCAAAACTTTAATGATACGAATTAGTTCTAGAAAAAAAAAAATTATTTCATTGATCACGGTCATTCATGCATTGAATACATAAGATGCCAATTAGCCCCTTTAATTGTCACGCCCCGGACCTCGAGCGCGTGCTCATCCCTATCTGGTCGATAATGATTTGCGACTTCCCAGGACGAGTCGCCGACCCTTTCCATTTTATTGCACATGCGGAAGCGAAAAGAAATCTCTTGACAGTAATCATCTCGGGATAGAAAGGCAGGACAATAGATTCACAAACAAACATGCTTTTATATATACACTGAGTCATGCTCAAAGGTCTTTGGCCAAAAGACTACAAAAGACTGGCCTTCCAAAAAGAAGCGGTCCTAACTGACCTACGCTTCCGATCACTTCCTCTCAACTCCAGGTCCTCCACTCGACGACCCTGAAAATGTTGTCCCACAACGGGGTGAGATATCATCTCAGCGAGTCTAAGCTCTAAACCCCAATTAGGAGGGAAATATGCCCAGAAGCGTCCTAAGCACGCAATCACACAATCAATGAGGCTTACCTCGTCTCAGATCCACCCTGTAGGTCAGTACAATTTATCTCACAGACAACACGAGAGCATGAGCAACAAATAAGCTCCAATAACTGAAACGCCACACTCAATTAATCATGCGTTCCTAGTTTTGATCTCGGCATATAGCACGGCCTACTCTCAGTTCGGCAGTCTTCTGGCATTGCCAGGCTTCGTCTCCCCCCATGGAGCACGACTTCGTCATTACGTCGACGGCATTCCCAAAGGAGCATCGTCTCCCCCCTTGGAGCACGGCACGTCTCTTTATTAGACGGCTTTCCCGAAGGAGCATAGGGTCCAGAATCAACTGCGACCGGCTTCCCGTTGTCCAGGGGGTATCCCACATAAGGATAACGTCCAGCTCAACAGCCCGGGACGATTTCTCATGACCATCACACGATCACTCAAATATGGCCCAGGGCACCGTGCATTGCACTCAAATGCTTCAAATAAAAATGGTGAGCTTGGCCTTTTTCTTCGTATTAGAAATTCACATGAAATTACTCGTGTGTGGGTACACGGTCAACTTGATCCAGAAAAATTGATATTCATCCTTTTTGAAATCCCACTATTTCATATAGCACTAAAAACCATTTTTGGTGTCAAAACCCGACACCTGGGATTTTTCGAATAGATATTGGAATTTCACAATTTTTGGAATTAAATACCAAAAATCAAATCAGCACTCAATTTGCATAATTTAACACTCAATTGCAGAAATTAACCACACCATTGCAATCAGCACGAAATTCCGGTCACTGACTATCCCGGCCTAATTTCCGGAAAAATAATTAATAATTAAATAATTACTGAAATTAATTAAATAAATCAATTTAAATTCTAAAAATACTAACCTAGGCCAAAATCATTAAATTAATAACCAATACGGACTTGGAGAAATTCCCGAACCCTCCTAGATAAACAATACAATTTATTTAGGCCTTAGCTAAATCATGCTAACCACCTAACATGCTCAATTAAATAATTCAATTTCTAATTTAATCTAACTAACCACCTAATTCAAAATAAAATAAATCTAACACCCCTTAAACGTCATTAGCCTACTAAGCGGAGTTTAGAGTATAAACTCACCGGTTAATTGCGGAAACCGGTTCACCGCGACGACAACGCGACGGCGGCCGAAATCTTAATTTTCGGCGGTGTCGGCAAACTTGGACCAGGCCTAAAACGGGCCCAACACAACTCAGCAAGGCTGAGTTTCAGTCTTGGGCTTCTGCAAGCTGCTGGTCGCGGGCTTGGGCCTTCTTCTTGGGCCCAAAATGGGCTGCTAAAACCAATTAAACTTGGGCCTGAGCTTGGGCTTCTAAAATCTGCTGGAGATGGGCTTAAAATAACTGGGCTGAAGCATTCGCTGGATCCATGGGCTTCAAAGGCTGGACTGAAATTTCTCTGCAGATGGGCTGAACTGAGCGGGCCTCTAAAACTTGCGTGGGCTGAATCCAAGGAGCAACAAAGGAAGAGAAGCAGCAGCTTCGACGGGTTGGGCTTCTTCGGCTGAGACGCACGCGCCAGAGGAGAAACAGACGCTGAACTCAAGCTGGGGGAGACGCGGCCACGGATTTGCTGGTCTTCGTGCAAGCTGAAATCCACGAGCTTTGAAGGCAATCGGATGACCGAGCGGTAGAAGGAGCTGGCGGTGGGGGACGTGGACTGAGAACAACGGCTGCAGGCGTGATGACCAAAGGGGATGGCCTGCTTCGGTGGCTTCGTGGGCTTTGCTTCTTCGTGGGGGGTGTCTTCGAGCTATTGGAGAAGACCACGCTTGGAGATGGACACACAAACGGCCGCTGCACAGATGGCTTCACGCGAGGGGCTTCGGTCAACAAAAGAGTTGAGAAAGACTTGATTGTTGACCGGCGTGAGTGGGGGAAAGATGGAAGGAATTTTGGTGGATGTTGGGCGGTGAAAGAAGACAGACGCTGGCTTGGGCTTTGCTGGTTTCCAAAAATGAGAAGCAAAGCAGAGACGGCAACCAAGAAATAAGAGAGAAAAAGAAGAAGTTCGAAGAAGGAGGGGACGTCTAGGCGTGCAGAGGAAGTTTGGCAAAAAGGGCCCCAAAGTCCATCATCCTATCCCTTGAATTAAATGCTTGGTCTCCCACTTTTGGTCTCATGTAAATCAACTTGTCCCCTAATTCTTTCTTGTCTAAATTTCACTAATAAACCAAATGATGCCAAAAATGCCGTCCAAGCAAAATTTCGAATTCCACATTTTAGTCTTCAATTTCTTCAACAAATTCTCAAATTCGACATCCAATTTTGATGAAGAAAAATCCCGAACAATTTTCAATAAATCCCCGACGCTCACAGGCTCGTTTAGAATTCCCAATTTCTACCGATTTAGCCCATCTGAATTTCCGCTGATTTTCCGCAACGTCCGAATCGGTTTTCCGCAAAAATCCCGGAATCTCTGAAAATTTCTCGGAGAGTGAGTCGACGTTCCTAAAATAGCTTGTGACACCTCAGAACTTTCAATTTCTGAAATCGGGTTCAAATTCACGGTTATTTTCAATCCGGTGCGCTTTTAGCGTAACCTAGTCTATCGGATGACTTTTAGGAATTTTTGGTGCAATTGACCCGTGATCGATTTATCTCGAGTCACAAAGTACATCTTCGACACATTAGCGACTCTCAATTGTCGTGAAAATCTCGAGGTTTCAATTACGAGCACCGGGTACCAAAACGACAGAAAATCAATTTAGTGCCGATCGATGAGAATTTTTCAATCAAGTGGAATCACCCACAATTTGATTACATATCTCGTCGAATCGACCTATCTCGATTTCGATCGATCTCGACGGTGCCGTAATGACCCTTGCAGATCAACACGGTCGAGCAGTCGGTTCTTGGTCGAATTCTCAAGTCCAATTGCATTTAGATTCCCTACTTGCTTCCCAGATAGTCCAGTTATCTCGTGAGTGATCAGCTCAGAGAATAGCACTATTAGCGTTTCGATGAAAGGCCCGATTTATTTAATCGAAAACAATTTATGAAAATTCAGGCTGTCACAACTTTTCCCCTCTTATAAAAATTTCGTCCTCGAAATTTAAACCTATTACAATACTTGATCAAAAAGGTAGGGGTACAAGTCTCTCATTGACTCCTCAGTCTCCCATGTCGCTCCTTCTGTACCGTGGTGTTGCCATACCACTTTGACCAACGGAATGGTCTTGGTGCGCAAGACTTGCTCCTTACGATCGACAATCTGAACCGGGCTTTCAACGTATGACACACGGTCATCCACGTCCAATTCCTCGAAATTGAGCACGTGGGTCGGGTCAGGCTCGTACTTCCTTAACATCGACACGTGAAAGACGTCATGCACTTGCACCAATCTTGGCGGCAATGCAAGACGATACGCTAGGTTCCCGATTCTTTCAAGAATCTCAAACGGACCTACGTACCTCGGACTCAGTTTGCCTTTCTTACCAAAGCGCGAAGTTCCTCTCATTGGTGACACTTTTAGAAAAACGTGATCACCAACTTGGAACTCTAAAGACCTTCGACGCTTATCTGCATAACTTTTCTGCTTGCTCTGCGCTGTCTTTAACCTGCCTCTGATCACTGCCACGGCATCTGCTGACTGCTGAATCAACTCTGGACCTGTTATCTTCCTTTCCCCAACTTCATCCCAACACACTGGTGTTCTGCATGCTCGGCCATACAATGCTTCGAAAGGAGCCATCTGGATGCTTTGCTGATAACTGTTATTGTAGGCAAATTCCACCAGGTGAAGCTGATCTTCCCAACTTCCTTTGAAATCTATTACGCAAGCTCTCAGCATGTCCTCAAGAGTTTGAATTGTCCTCTCAAACTGGCCATCCGTCTGTGGATGATAGGCTGTACTGTACTGAAGCTTTGTACCTAAAGCACTCTGCAAGCTCTTCCAAAAAGTAGTTGGCATCGCGATAGCTTTCCATAACAGCTGGATATTTGCCATATTGTAGAACATAGTCTTTAGTTCTTTGCAATTAGCCCAACACTCTCAAAAGCGCATTTCAACGCTCATGACTAGGATTAGTAGCTCAGTTTCCTTACGGAGTGCGCAATGTCCAGTCTAGTGCAGTTTATAATATACATATGATGTTGCCAATTATTTGAGAATACTCTAGCTACCTGGTACTGTTTTCAGTATTTTTTTTTTTTTTGAAAGTTCAGTGTGGAAGAAAAGGATTACTCGCATCTTTAATGCAAAATCCTTTATACCTCTAGATTACATTTTCAATGTAAAGAGATTGTGTTAAACCTAGACCATCATAATTCCTTAGAATTTTGATGCTGAGTATAACATCGGCAACACCTAAGTCTTTCATCTCAAAGTTCTTTTTGAGAATCCTCTTGGTGATTTTGATAACCTTGGTGTTATCTCCAAAAATCAACAAATCATCGACATATGGACAAACAAGCACATATCCAACTGAAGTGGATTTAGTGTACACACATTTGTCATATTCTCCATAACCATTTTGAATCATCATGCGGTCAAATTTCTCATGCCATTGTTTAGGAGCTTGTTTAAGTCCATACAATGATTTGATAAGTTACACACTTTGTGTTCTTGTCTTTTGACCTTGAATCCTTCTAGTTGTTCCATATAAATCTCCTCATCGAGATCACCTTTCAAGAATGCAGTTTCACATCCATGTGGTTCACTTGCAAATTGTATAGCGATGCTATAACAATTAGCATTCTAACTGATGCTATTCTCGTTATAGGAGAGTATAAGTATCAAAGTAGTCTAGACCTTCTTTTTGTCTAAACCTTTTGGCAACAAGCTGTGCTTTATACTTATCCATGGAATCATCATCTTTACGCTTCCTTTTGAAGATCCATTTACATCCATTTACATCCAATTGGTTTTTTTCTTGATGGAAGATCAACCGAATCCCAAGTGTGAATACTTAGGATTGAATCCATCTCATTGTCAACAACTTCTTTCCAGTAACGAGTATTTGGAGTTGACATTGTCTTTTGAAACGTTTGATGCTCACTATCTAACATGTACATTATAAAGTCAGGTTCGAAAGATTTTTCAATCGTGACTTCTTTCTCCTTCGAAGTTTTCCTTTTCCGGCTTGAACTTCATCATTCTCAAATTCTAATTCTCTAGATCTCTTCTGAGAAGGTTCACCTTAAATTCCTTCAGCATCCTTTGATTCTAGGATAGTATTAGCATGGATTTTTACATTTCCAAATTTGTGAACCAAAAATCTATATTTACTGCTATTTTGAGCATAACCGATGAATATGCAATCCATCGTTTTCGGACCTAACCGAGTTTGTTTTGGAGGAGGAATCGCCACTTTGGCTAGGCACCCCCACACTTTCAAGAAATTGTAGAATGGTAATCTTCCATTCCATAACTCATATGGAATCTTGCTTGTCTTCTTATGGGATACTTTACTAAGAATAAAGTTCGCAGCTAAAACTGCTTTGTCCCCCAAGTTTTGAGGTAAACCCGAACTCAAGAGCATATCGTTAACCATCTTTTTAGAGTTCTGTTCTTCCGTTCAACAACTCCATTTTGCTACGGAGTGTAAGGTGCAGTTATTTGGAGTATTATTCCTAAATTAGCACATTACTTGTTTAGGTTGGAAGAACTATATTCTCATCCTTTGTTGCACCATATGCCATTTGGCCTGTACTATTTTGAAAAACAGTTTTGGGTATGTCAGTCAAGCGAGTCGTACCTGCATGCCATAGATGGTTTCGGCCTAAAGGCTCCTAGCATTTGTTGCCACAATACTAGGCAACAAGGTTTGAACCTTTTCGGTCGAAATGACCGTATGAACATCTCCAAGAATATTTTGGACATCATTGTTATTAGCCATCTCGAATAAAACCAACAAACGGTGAGAACGCTAATTCTCTTAAGATTGTTGGAAAATAAAGAAGAGGAGGAGAGGAAGAAGACACATATTGGAAGAAGATACATAACATTGTTTGTTGTAACCAGAAAATTTATCGAGAAAGTGACAACAAGAATTGGAGGTGAGATATGGCTATTCGAATCTTCTTGAGACGATTAGTTCTTGTTAACGATGCTAACCAACTTCACGAACTTCGCCTCTCAAGATACAACACCTCAAATCTGTTGGTATTAGCACTATACTAACAAGATTCTGTTGAACACTTCTTAAAATCGGCACACTTAGAGAAAACCTAAAGAGAGGAAATGTTGGTGATTTTTTGCTTCTTTTCGGAATGAAGATTTTGAAATGTACGTATATAGTTTTTGAGTTCATGTGTATAAATGATACATGAACTATGAAATAAATAGATACAAGAATTTAGTAGATACATGAATTAGATAGATACAAAAATCCGGGAGATACATGAATGAAGAATTAAGTAGATACACAAATCCAAGAAATACATGAACTCAAGAAATACACGAATTAAAGAGATACGTGAACAGAAACAACGTATCTCATTTTGCTTATATTTGCTGATCCATTAACCCACCATAATTACAACATGTAGTACATATGGGTGGTGCTATTCGAACCCAGCACCTCCGTATTGTGTCCTATGGATGGCTCCTTTCCTCTTCAGTGGTGGGTACAGCTCAGAGGCCTAGTCCTATATTTTGTCCCTCCAGGAGTATGTGAAAAACCCCAAATTCAAATTGGCCGTTGGGAAACATAGTGATCTTTAGTCCCTTGAGTTTTGGAAGGGCTTGCTGGAGAAGATGTAGAGACTAGCTATTGAGCTTCACCAGATAGAATGTGCAGTGAGCAACACCATTGTGGTATGTCAAAGTGAGCCCGGTGCTTGGTAGGAGTGAGCGGTTTCGGGTTCCTTATAGGTTCCACCTAAAATCTGGAATCTACCATCGGGTATAGGTTCTTTATTTTTTTGAAATCTAGACCTACCTATCGGAACTTAGAACCTAGAACCTACCCTATCATAGGTTTCAGGGTCCAACGGGTTCTTTTTTTTTTTTTTAGTTAAACAAAACGAAAATGAATGCAATAATAATAAATGAGTTTGTCATTCATCAAAGAGAACACAAAATGAACAAAACTATCAACAAAAGAAAAGGAATTGTCGGTCAAGGAATTCAATTAAATAAAAGTAGGGGTGAACGGTTATAAGTTCCGAAAATGAATGCAATAATAACATGTTCCATTTGAAACTTGGAATCTCAACTCGTTGGAACAGTTCCTTATCTACTCGTTGGAACAAGTTCCTTGGAATCTACTGCTAAACAAGTTTTTTTGGAACCTAAAACCTACCTTGCATATCCTAGAACTTGGAACTTATCCTATTATAGGTTCTAAGGTCTACATAGGTTCCACTTATATTATTATTTGAACGATTACAATTCACTAATCATAACTTATATTTAAATACACGAAAAATACGAATATTAATAAAGTAAAAATCTTAGCCCTAAAATGGAAACTCGAACTAGTGCTTCCAAATTATACACTTGTCATTGAACATCACTGAATATCGAAAGATCGCACGGAGACATGAATCAAGAAAAATATTAAAACTTGTTCCAAATTCTAGGTTATAGATTTTATGTTCCAAGTTATTCCAACTAAGAACCTGGAACCTACCCGTTGAAATAAGTTCCTTATTTTTTGGAACCTAGAATCTACCATGCATACCTTGGAACCTGAAATCTACAAGTTTCTACTAGTGTGGTTCTCAGGTTCTAGGTTTTACATTGGAACCATGCTCACCCCTAGTGCTTGGTATGCACTGTTGTTTCAGACCTTGCCTTGTCCGCCATCTGGTTATGGTGAGTACTTGTCTGTGATTGGAGGACCATGTTTGAGTTTGACAGAGTCAACCCTGAGCATGCCAAGCGATGTAAGAGGTTGGATCACGTGTGGGTTCCTACTGATTTCCATGTTGATCCATCCAAGGTAGTTAAGGTTATTCAGCCCATAGATGTGGAGTTTTTCAATGAGGCCAAGTATGAGCGGCTTGTGTTAGGTAATTCATATAAAACTTGATGCGGAAATACATAACAAATCAATGATCTTTAATCTTCATGATTTTCACAAATAGATGAAGACATATCTTTATCCATAGCTTTACCGTAGAACTTGATCCAAAAGAAGAAATCCGATTTCTCTTCCTTAACCCACTAAACCTTAATGTATTCAATTGATGGAGGAGAGAATACCAAATTCCTTTAGTTATTGTTGTTCATTGTGGGTGGAGAGAGGATCGGACTATATTTATACGTTCATTGAAAAGGTGCCTTCCATCAAAGAAATATACCCTTTCATTTTATTAGAGTCGTACCTTCTCGTAACCAATAATTATTTATAGCATTTTACTAATTATTAAACCATATAATAAATCATATAATATAGGCCACAATAATTCTTACATTCTCCCACTTGGCTCATATGATGTTCCTTTCATGGTTTAATAAAGACTGTAATGTGCACAATAAGATTATGCTATAAAATTTCATTAAATTGGCAATCACATAATAATCACAATTAAGTAAAGAAAACTAATGCGAGTCATAGCGGTTATATTGTCATTAATCGACATAGTCCCTTCTATGCACTACAACTATAGCACTTTACTAAACATGATCCATAAATGAGAAGTACAGTAATAGTCTAACTATAATGTTTCTTTAGAAACTATCATGTTTAACATTCATCTATTTCCATAATGTATACTAAATAGAAAACAAGAAATATCAGAAACACGTAAGTGAGCTCAAAGTGTCAAATACTACAATCACAATACAAACATTATTGACGTCCAATAACGCGCATCTTTTCAACATGCTCATTAAATGTTTTGGGCGGCAGTCCTTTTGTTATGGGATCTGCTATCATAAGATTGGTGCTAATGTGCTCAATTGACACTCTTTGTTTCTGAACTTCTTCTTTGACAGATAAGTTTTTGATCTCCATATGCTTAGCACCTTTAGAATACTTGTCGTTCTTAGAGAAGAAAACTGCTGCAGAGTTCTCACAATAAATTTTCAGCGGCTTGGCAATACTGTCGGCAATCACAAGCCCTAAAATAAAATTCCGCAGCCATAATCTATGAATAGTGGCCTCAAAGCATGCCACAAATTCAGCTTCCATAGTTGATGCAGCAAGAACTGACTGCTTCCCACTCTTCCATGAAATTACCCCTCCGGCCAGAAGAAACAAGTAACGAAATGTTGATTTTCTTGTATCGACACATCCGGCTAAGTCTGAATCTGAATATCCAATCACCTCGAGATGATCAGATATTTTATAAGTGAGCATATGATTCTTCGTTCCTTGCAAGTATCTAAGAACTTTCTTTGCAGCTTTCCAATGATCCATTCCAGGATTACTTTGATACCTGCCCAGCATTTCAACAGCAAAACTGATGTCTGGTCTGGTGCAAGTTTGTGCATACATTAAACTCCCCACAACAGATGCATAAGGAAAATTATTCATTTGTTCTCGTTCCAATTCACTTTTCAGACATTGCATAAGGCTAAATTTATCACCTTTCTGAATTGGAACTATTCCTGCTGAACATTTACTCATATTAAATCTCTCTAAAATTTTCTCAATGTAGGTTTTCTGAAACAATCCTAATAATCCTTGTGATCTATCACGGAATATTTCTATTCCTATCACATATGTTGCCTCTCCCATATCCTTTATTTCAAAATTCTTAGAGAGAAATTTCTTGGTTTCATGTAACAAACCAAGATCATTAGCAGCAGGCAGAATATCATCAACATACAGAACTAGAAAAATAAACCTGCTCCCACTAATCTTCATATATATACACCGATCAACGGTGTTTTCCTTAAATCCAAATGAAGTTATGGTATCGTTAAACTTAAGATACCATTGTCGGGAAGCTTGTTTAAGTCCATATATTGACTTCTTTAATTTACATACCATGTGTTCCTTTCTTTTAACTGAAAAGCCTTCGGGTTGGTCCATATAAACCTCTTCTTCTAAATTCCCATTAAGAAAGGTGGTTTTTACATCCATTTGGTGTAACTCCAAGTCATAATGAGCCACCAAAGCCATAATAATTCTAAGTGAGTCCTTCTTAGAGACTGGTGAAAATGTCTCTGTATAGTCGATGCCTTCTTTCTGAGTAAAACCCTTTGCAACAAGTCTGGTTTTATATCGTTCAATATTGCCTTTTGAGTCGCGCTTGGTCTTAAAGACCCATTTACACCCGACCTTCTTACATCCTTTAGGCAATTCAACTATATCCCAAACTTGATTTTGATGCATGAATTTTAACTCTTCTTCCATGGCATTAAACTATTCATCAGAATCTTCACATTCCATGGCTTGGGAAAATGAATCTGGATCATTTCCAATTCCTAAGTTAATTTCTGACTCTTGTAGATAAACAATATAGTCATCAGAAATAGCCGACCTCTTTTCTCTTTGAGATCTCCTTAATGCTATTTCTTGTGACTCGGCTATTGGAGGTTCATTATTGACATCTCCATTATTGAGTGTTTGTTCATTAATTTGTTGTTCTTGATTATTGTTAGATTGTACTACAATATCAGGAACAACAACTTTAGAAGCTTTAGGCATAGGAACTTCTACCCTTACTTCTTGAATGCAAGCATCACGCATTCTTTCACTCCCACTGATGTCACCATTCTCAATGAACCTAGCATTTCCAGATTCAACAATTCTTGTACTATGATTAGGACAATAAAATTAATATCCTTTGGATTTCTCTGCATAACCAATGAAATAACCATTGGTCGTTCTTGAATCCAATTTCCTTTCATGTGGATTATAAATTCTTACTACTGCTTGACAACCCCAAACATGCAGGTGTCGTAAACTAGGTTTCCTTCCCGTCCACAGTTCAAAAGGAGTCTTTGGAACTGCCTTACTAGGAACCCTATTTAATAAGTACATAGAAGTCTTTAAAGCATACATCCACAAAGATAAGGGTAAAGATGAATGACTCATCATACTCCTAACCATTTCCATTAAAATACGGTTACGCTTTTCTGCTACATCATTTTGTTGTGGTGTACCTGGCATTGTGTATTGAGCACAAATGCCATGCCTTTCAACGAATTTAGCAAATGGACCTGGACATTGTCTCGATTCATCATACTTTTCATAATATTCACCGCCTTTATCCGATCTTACTATTTTCACATTTCTATCTAATTGCCTCTCAACCTCTTTAATATACACTTCAAGTGCATTCACTGATTGAGACTTATCATGCAATAGATAAATGTAACCATCACGTGAAAAATCATCAATAAAGGTTATGAAATAGCTTTCCTTACCAAAAGATGGAATATCGAAATGACTACATATGTCAGTATGTATAATTTCAAGAAGCTCTGTGCTTCTTGTGGCACCTTTCTTAGTGTGTTTTATTTGTTTACCTTTAATACAATCAATACACACTCCAAGGTCAGTAAAATCCAAATTTGGAAGAATTTCATTCTTCACTAATCTTTGCATTCTTTCTTTGGATATATGACCCAAATGTTTATGCCACAAGTAAGCAGAATTTTCATTCACAAAACTTCGTTTAGTGCCAACATTATGATGCAAGGTCATTAATGTCTCAACAAAAGTTCTATCAAGTCTAAATTTGTAGAGACCATCACATAAAGTTCCAGTTCCAATAAGAGTATCACTCTTAAATAGACTGAAAGATTCAGATCTAAACTTACAATAAAATCCCGCCACATCAAGTCTTGGCAAAGAAACTAAATTGCGAGAAAATGTAGGTATATAAAGGGTTCGAAACAAATCCAAATAATGCCAAGTATCTAAGATCAAACGATAAGTGCCAATGCCTTCAACTGGAGCTTTGTTTATGTTCCCCGTAATCACATAACTTTCATTTGGCTTTATAGTTTTGATCGTAAGAAATCCCTACATCGTATTTGACACATGAGTGGTGGCACCAGAATAAATCCACCAAGTATTATAAGGAACTTCGGTAAAGTTTGACTCAAAACATACTAAAGCACAATGCTTACCTTTCTTTTCGAACCAAGCCTTACATTTGAGACAATCTTTCTTCAAGTGTCCAATTTTGTTGCAAAAATGACACTTAATAAGGTTTGTGTTCCTTCTTATGGATTTGAGAAGCCTTTGAAGAGTCATTCAGGACGTGTAGTCCTTTCTTCTTGCTCCTTCCACCTTTCCTGTTAAAATTCTTTCGAACTTCTTGATGACTTGAGAGATGAACAGAATGAGCCTTTTGATTCTTTATCCTTGTTTCCTCTTGAACTAGCATACTGGCCAATTCGTTTACATTCCACTTATCTTTTATAGTGTTGTAATTCATTTGAAATGGCCCATATTGCTCATGAGGTAAGGAATTAAGTATAAATTGTACTAAAAAGTACTCATCCACATTCATTCCCAAAGTCCTTAACTTTGCTGCTAAATCCGTCATCGCAAGTATATGCTCATGCATGGTACGCGAACCATCATATTTCATGGTGGTTAGTGTGCTCATCAATGTACCAGCAAGTGACTTATCAGCAGTTTGAGAACGCTCTTCCACAGATTTCATAAATTCCTTAGCATTGTTAGTCTTGGGAAGAGAAGTCTTTAAGTTGTTTGCAACTGTCATTCGCATGAACATTAAGCTCAGTCTGTTTGATCTTTCCCAAGCTTTATGGAAAGACTTTTCATCATTGCTACTTTCATGAGTAATAGCAACTGGTTTCTTAGCTTGAAGTGCTAAATCAAGATCCGGGACACCTAAGTGAAACTGGACTTGTTCACTCCAATCAAGAAAATTTATCCCATTGAATAAGGGAACAGATGAGTCGTGCAAATGGAGTGAAATAGGTACAGATACTGCAAATGTGCAAGAAAATACTCATACATTAATGCTTTGAGAATATCACCTAATCAGATTCAAACTAAACTACACATGCATATCATAGTTCTCCTTTGGGCGATCCTATGATATACAAAAATATATATAAACCATAATGATGCTAATAACTTTTATTTGATAATTGTAAATATATCCTATTAAAATTTATTTGTTATCTTTGGATATACAAACAAATTTAACAAGTCATATTAATTATCAACTATCATGTTCATGAATTATAAGAAAATAATTAACCTTTGGGTTAATCCCTAAGTTCTTATAATAAATGAACTTTCAATATACCCATTACTCCAATAATGATATGAAATATATCAATTTCATAAATAGCATCAATTAATCATGGGTAATTGAATAAAATAATTTACAATATCAAAAATTTAAAAGACTTCAAGGTTTGGCTACTTTGGTGACTAACAAACCATTCACAATATGAATTTTTAATATTGTAAAATACAAATATTTACCAAATTTGCACACAAGGACAAAAATTTAATCAAAGCATAAGGGCAAAATCGTAAAATCATAATTCCATAAGGGCATAATCATAAATTTATAATCCAGGGGCAAAATGGTAAATAATCAGCAATGGCAGAATCGTAATTGTAAATTAAACAGGGGCAGAACAGTAAATAACCATCAAAAGGAGGGCAAAACGGTAATTAGGAGCCGCGGGAGGGGCAAAGGCGTAGAAGCCCCGCGTGGGTGGATCCAACGTGCACACGTGACGGCGCGTGGCGCGTGGGTCCCATGCGCCTTTAACTGTAGCGCGCGCGTGGATCCCACGTGCCTTCTTCCTCGCGCATAGACACAATTTTTCACCAGTTTCCGCCGTTTTCAGCCGCGATTTCGCCGCCGTTTCTTCTCCAGCAGCCCATCCTAGACGCAAATAAATAATAGGTTTTGAAGAGCGTGCCGGCACGATCACATGGGTCCAAGTTTCGGCGAAAATGACCAAAAAATTGGCCCCAAAACAAATGAAAAATTCTCAGAACACAAAACCTCCACCACCACCGCTTTCGCCGCTCGATTAGCCTCCGGCGAACACCGATATACCGGAAAAAATCATGGCTAATGTTCCTCATGACAGTGCGACGGTGTGGGTCCGAAATCAAGCGGTGGGTTGCCGGATTTTACCCGGAACCGGCGAGTTTCTTCCTTGCCCTTAAAATTCCGAATTCCTCCATTTTTGTCCTTAAAATTCCGAATTACTCCATTTTTGTCCTTTTCTCCATAAAACATTCCATTATTCGAATTTTCTTTAACAGAACCTTCCAAAAGATTTCAACAACAACAAATACTACGAAGAGGATCGTTCAACGAATCATCAAACATAAATCATAATATTTCTTTAAACGGAAAAATCATGAGATCATAAACCAAATGCTCTGATACCAACTGTTAGGTAATTCATATAAAACTTGATGCGGAAATACATAACAAATCAATGATCTTTGATCTTCATGATTTTCACAAATAGATGAAGACATACCTTTATCCATAGCTTTACCGTAGAACTTGATCCAAAAGAAGAAATCCGATTTCTCTCCCTTAACCCACTAAACCTTAATGTATTCAATTGATGGAGGAGAGATACCAAATTCCTTTAGTTATTGTTGTTCATTGTGGGTGGAGAGAGGACCGGACTCTATTTATACGTTCATTGAAAAGGTGCCTTCCATCAAAGCAATATACCCTTTCGTTTTATTAGAGTCGTACCTTCTCGTAACCAATAATTATATATAGCATTTTACTAATTATTAAACCATATAATAAATCACATAATATGGGCCACCATAATTCTTACAGCTTGATCTCAGTTCTATTGGAAATTTGGTCTTAGGTGAAGAACAAAAGGGCATTCATGGTTTGGGAAAAAGGAGTTTTGTGTTCCTGAGTACCTTTAAGTGGGAGTTTAGGAAAGGCTGGTATGTGTTGTTGAAGGCATATTTGAACGAGTTCTGTAGAATTGATGGGGTTTCTCTGTACTTACTGACAAACCCATATCACACAGACAAAAACTTTGGCAACAAGATTGTTGAATATGTTAAAGCCTCTAAAATAGAAGAACCAAACCAGGGCTGGCCCCCAATATGTGTGATCGACACCCATATTTAGAACAGAACTTGCTTTTCTGCATTTAGAAAAGATGTAAACAAGTGTCTACGTGTGACAAATAAAATTGATGTCCTAGAGCTCCGTTCTTTGTCATTGTCATTGAACCTGATAAAGTAATTAAATATTTTCATGCTTAGTATTCGGCAAAAAAATTAGATTAAGCATGAGGAGAGCCGTGCGTGGGAAAAGAAGAGGAAGAAAACAAAAAAAGGAAAAAAAAGCAAAAGGGGATTAGGTAGTTTATTATTATTATTATTATTACCTTATCTTTTTTTTATATAGTTTATAGTCTGTTTTTATATATAGTTTTTTTAGTGTGATTGTTCATTAATGCATGATTGAGGTTCCAATGTGAAATAACCCCTAAAATTAGGGATTGGGAGTCCAATTTTCGCGCCCGAAATTTGACTCACGATCTCTCTCAAAAAATCGACAATCCAATCTCATGCCCGAGATTCGATTCGCGATTTAATTTAAAATTGACCGATCCGATCTCATGCGCGAGATATGGTTCGTCGATTTTGGGTATTAATCTTATCTTGATTGGATTGAATATCGGGTTATTTGAATTAACTTATGTCTTTGCAAAAAAAAAAATTTCAAAAAATGCGAGTTAGATTAGGGCTAGGGTTAGCATATTTAGCTATTTCGTAAAAAATAATATATCAAAAATTCAAAAAAAAAAAAAAAAAAAAAAAAAGCTTTCATTTGGGACATTAGTTTTTAGTTTTCTTTTCTAGAATTGCACGTGTCAATCTAGAATTAGACTTTCACTTCGAATTTTTTTAAAAAAAAAAATTTTTCAAAAAAATTAATTAATTTAGGTTGCTAGTTTTCTTAGGTCGCATGTTTAATTGTGTGCAAATTTTTAAAATTTCGAAAAAAAAAAAACAAAAAAAAAAAACAAGCAAAAAATCGTCATGCATTTTAGAATAGAATTACATGTCTCATTTTAAGATTGGATCAATTTGCATCTTAGGTTAGAAATTGCTAGATTAAAATAACGTCATAGTTTAAATTAGGATTTAGCATGACTTAATCCTAAGTTTAAATTAGATGGAATTTTAATTTAGCTAGATAATATTTGCATTTGTCTTAATTTCGAATATCATGAAAAATACAAAATTTGTCTTTAGATAAATTAGTCTCAATTTTTAGGATAAATTGCATTTTTAGGAATAGAAATATCATGTGCACGTCATGTAGAATTAGACTCATTTAATTAAAAATTGCCCGTCATTATAATTAGGTCATTTTGATTTGCATATTTAATTGTTGCATGTTCATTAAGAAAACACAAAAAAAATAATAATATTTTACTCATGTCATGTCATTTAGAGCACATTGTCATGCCATTCCATGCTAGATTAGTAGCATGCATTGCATATTAATAAGTGAAAACCAAAAAAAATGGGAAATTGCCTGTTAATTAGAAATCACATCTAGGTCTGTTGATGTGAATTCTAATTTAACTCTGCGGATGTTTTCATTGCCATGAGGTAAGTCTTGCATTTTTCTTACTTGCTTTCTTGAGTGCTAAATTGGTGGGTTGCGCACCCGCATGATCACCTCACATGTTAGGAAGATAAATTAAAATCAATTCAAGCTGCTTGCAAAAACATTTTTGAAAATAAAAGAATGGTACCGAAAGGGCGTTAGAGAAATCTAGCGTAACCAAGTCCCCGAACTCACAATCTCTGGTTCGTAGGAGTGAAGTAATTCTCCCGTTACTTTACTTGGGTTTTTAATCGACCCACCAAAAATAGATTAGTGGCGACTCCTAATTGAAAATCAATTGCATGTTAAGAACTTAAACCCTAAGTCGCGAATTGGTATGGGCTTGGGAGAGCTCGAGCTAAGTCTAGGCTTAGCAATCCATTAGCCAAACCCTTAGGTGGCCTAAAACCCGCTTCGGGGAGGTCGCGACAGCTTGGCGACTCCGCTGGGGACTTGAGTTGAAACTCTTAGTGGACTTAGGCCAATTTTCATTTTGAAAAATATTTTGTTTGGCAGCGAGGATTCCAGGTATGTCCCTAACATTTAAGGTGTTAAATGTTCTTGCAGGATAGGAGGTATAAGGGGAAGTGTTTGCTAACCTTTGTTTTGTAGGGAGGTGTAGGAATGCATGGTTTATTTTCATAAACGAAGTGTTGTTTGATATAAACTGTTGTGCATGCCTATGCATTTACACTACACCATTGCACACACAACCCGCCGCCGGACCTGGGCCGCATAGGATCATCTAGGATGGTATTGAGATGGATACCACTTCGACCGCATGCCCGCGGTATGAGTCGCCCATCTCAATCCCGAAGTTTCTTTTCTGGAGTCAAGAGTACCCACCTCGGTTCGCATGCCCGCAACCCAGGTTGGCTCTTTGACCAAGCCGAAGTCATGAGGACCAAACTTAGTCCGCACGACTGAGGCTAATCCGATCATCCTTGTGGCTTCACTTTGCTAAGCCTGTCTAGAGTAGAAATCGAGCCACTTACCATGCGCATGTCTATGTGATTGCCCTTTGTTTATTGGTAAAGTAAGTTCTCTAAAATCTCGCCTTTGCAATTTACTTACTCTACCATATTATTTTGTCGGTCCATGGCATTAGGATTGTCCTGAGTCTTGATCAATATACAATGGGAATATCGGACATTCGAATTATTCTCCCTCCAAAGGAAGAGCTTAGCGCATGGTGGGACAAGTTAGACCAAGCTGGCCGTCAATTTGTAGAGTCACACATTAGTCGATTACTTCCATTGCTGCGTATCAACATCCATGGCGGCCTCATCCAAGCACTTGCTCATTGTTGGTGCCCCGAGACTTCTACTTTCATCTTCGGCGGTAAGCATGAACTCACGCCCACCTTGGAAGAGTATAGTATTGCCATAGGGAAACCTTTGAAAGCTGAATTAATTAGCCCACCTATCGGAATAGATCCCGTTGTGGCCTTATCCGATTTTCTGAGAATTAAGGAGGATAATGTAAGAAAGGTTTTAAAAGCTCACCGCAATACATGTCATTTATCTTTTCTAAAAGAATGTTTTGAAAATGGCAATTCATTTCAAATGAGAAGGGTTTTCCTTTTAGCTTTCTTTGGGTTTATACTTTTTCCTCATTGCAAGAATGCTATTAACCCTTTGATGGCTCACTTAGTTGAACAAGTGTTGGGAGGAAAAAATTTCATAAACGCTATTTTGGCTGAAACCTTTCTTTCCCTCACTCGATTTAAAGGAAGCGGGGATAAGACCTTCCGTTCCTCTCCTGAGCTTTTACAAATTTGGTTCCTTTCTCATATAAAAGGGTTTGGTGGTTCAATGACTATACTTGATGTTAATAACTCTAATCACCCTATTATAAGATTTGAGAACAACCAAAAACATGCACCGGATTACCATTATTCTAGGTGGCTAGCTTTCATGAAAAAACCAACTTCCAAGGGTTTCCTATGGCATGCTAAGTGGTTCCAAGTTCGTGTGGCGAGACTTTCATGTGGAGGTGTTGGCCCAATCCCTCTATTGAGATTCACTGAGCAACGGAATACTATCCAACTAGAGTGACCCGTCAAGTATCAAGTTGTGCAAGAGCTTCCCCGGCATTGCAAGCAGATCCACTCCAAGCCAACTTCGTTGATGGAGACCGAGACCATGAAGATTCCATTCTCACAATTAAATCAATGTGGGATATGTGCCATCCACGAAAACTCAAGTGGCCCGAGGAGGAACTGAAGGGCAAAGAATTGAAGTACTATGCCTCAATTAAGTACATTCAACAACACAAGATTCCAGAGGAGTTACTTCCAAAGATACCAGAGGCGCCACTGAAGATCACCAACCGCGCTGAGAATAAACGCCTCAAAAGGGTTGCTGAAAAAGCTCAAGAGGAGAATAAGCGATTGCGCCGAGTGGTGTCCCGAGTGTATATTGATCAAGCTAGATGAAGTGTTTGAGTCAATCTTGTTGTTTTCATTTCTAGATTAATGTTTAGGAAGTTGAGTCATTTACTTTCCTAGTTTGTTTGTTTAGGGCATTTTGAGCTTATATTTCATTAATGAAGTGCTTAAATCAATCTTGCTTCTATTTTGTTAGGATTGTCAAAAACTCCATTAATGAATAAAAGTCTTAGACCATTGCCATGGACCGGTGTATTTCATATGAGATACTTATTTTTGTCCGTTTCTTCAATTTAGGTGATAACGGATCCTCCACGTTCGCCCATCATTACACGATCAAGAGCAAAAATGGCCGACCAAATCGAAATGCGTGATCGTATGACCGCTGTGGAAAATCAACTCCAGCAGTTGCTCACCTCTATGCAGCTTATGACGGATCAAATGCAATCCCTCCAAGTGCATCGACTCTTGCACCCGTTCTCCCGAGATAGTAGTCCCAAAGCAGACGAACAAGGCCCAAATAGGTGATGATGACATGCCGGAACCGGGAGGATGACCCACTGTTCGTCACAGCTGAAAAGGCTAAGCCCGACAATGTCCCTAAGGCGGAGCAAGATGAACGCTTTGCCAAACTTGAAGAGAAGCTGAAACAATTGCAAGAATCACAGAATTCACTCCCGTTCGACTTGTCAGTTTATGAGAAAGTCAAAGTGCCGAAGAAGTTTAAGATGCCGGAGTTCGAGAAATACAATGGTACTTCCTGCCCAAAAGCACATTTGCAGATGTACCACGACGCATGGCCCAATACGTCAAGAATGAGCCTCTCATGATCCAATCGTTTCATGCAAGCTTGACCGGGCCCGCACTCAACTGGGTACATAATGAAAAATATAAACCTTCTCGACACTGAATGAAGTGGCCGACGCTTTCCTAAAGCAAGATAAGTTCAACATGGACATTGCACCTTCCCGAGAGGATCTTGAGCGGATGGAGAAGAAGAAAAGTGAGTCATTTAAGGAGTACGCCGTAAGGTGGCGAAACTTGGCGGCTCAAATCACTCCCGAGCCTACAAACAAGGAGTTGATGAAGTTGTTCGTCAAGACTCTCCCATATGAGTTCCGTAACCGGATGGCTAGCACATACGTTGAGAACTTCAACCAGCTTATCCCAGTGGGTGAACAGATCGAGATGGGCCTAAGGGATGGATGGTTCAATGAACCAACTCTTCAGGGCAAAAGGTTCACCATGAAGAAAGATAAAGAACCAGCCACTGAAGTCAATGTTGCATATGTGCAACCAGCCCCTAGTAAGCCTCCGATGGTTCGTATCCCTGGGAATCAGCAAGATGGAGGCCGAGTGCCTGCACAACGGCAATTCACCAAAAGGCGCTTCTCTCCTCTTCCCGGCCCTCTATCTCAGTCTTACCGATACTCCGAAACAAGGGATTGATCTCCCACGAACCAAAGCGGCCCAATGCTGAAAAATTCTCCAACTATGATCCCTCCAAAAAATGTGAGTATCATATGGGAGAGGTCGGCCATTCAACTGATGAATGTTTGACTTTAAAACACAAGATCCAAAATTTGTTGGATACTAAGGCATTTTCTTTCCGTACCACCCAACCAGATGTCGAGAAGAATCCGTTGCCAGAACATCAGGGAAACGTGAATGCAATCTTCGAGTTCAATACTGGCAAAAAGATGAACTTGAAGGTGTCTGTCAAAGATATCTATAGCGGATTAGTTAGGGTTGGTTACTATTCGACAAATGAGAATTCGCCCTTGCCTACCATGAAGGAAAGGGTTCAAGAAATGGTTAAGGCTGGCATGATCATATATGCTGACCAAGCTGGAATAGTGTCAACTATCTCCGAAGTCGTCATTGATTGGGAGAAGGAATTTTCTAAGCTAAGTGCTGGAAAGAGTAAACCAGATCCATTGATCGAGGACATGCCCCCACTTGAGGACGCCTCCGACCATGAAGGATTGATAGTGGAAGTGCCTTCAACTGATGAAGAAATAATTATTGAGATGCCCCAGCTGTATGAGTACAAGGATAACAAAGCAAAGCCCTTGGTCATACGAGCTAGATGTTGACCCGATTACAAGGTCTGGTCTGACCTATGCTCAAGCTAATGCCCAACCCGCAAAGCCGACACGACGAAGAGGCCAAAGAATTTCTGGCTATAATCAAAGCAAGTGAGTATAACGTGGTCGACTCCGCCATGAAATTGCCTGCTCAAATCTCTTTGCTTGAACTCTTGCAAACATCTCCTACACATCAAAAGTCTCTAATGAAGGTTCTAAGCGAAGTTCGCGTACCAGAAACGATTGAGGAAGACAGGTTGGAGGAATTCGTAGGATCGATTCTTCTTAAGGATTTAATAGCCTTTTCTGATGAAGAATTCCCTCTTGAGGGGAGGGGACATACCAAGGCATTATATATATCCGTCAAGTGCAAGGCTTCCCATGTGGCTCGAGTACTCATTGATAATGGGTCTGCCTTGAATATCTGTCCATTGGCAACTCTTCACCGCCTGAAAATAGACCATTCAAAAATAAGTGCTGCAAAGACCTCCGTCCGAGCTTTTGATGGTACAAGAAAGGATGTGATAGGGGAGACCCACCTTGATCTGCAAATAGGATCGGTGATGTTTAACGTCCTTTTCCAGGTGATGGACATTCCTACCGCATTCAATTTTCTATTAGGGCGTCCTTGGATTCATATCGCTGGAGCCGTGCCATCAAGTCTCCACCAAAGTGTGAAATTTGTTGTCAAAGGAAAGCTAGTCATTGTTCATGGCAAGGAGGATCATCGGATCTATCATGAGACGGCTATCCCTTATGTCGAGCCGGAACGTAGGGAGGAGTCTAGCTACCAATCATTTGAGCTTGTATCCACTATCCATGCATCTCGAGGATCGAGAGCACCCATCCCTGATGTGTCAAATGCAGCAGTTATGGTAGCAAGAGTGATGGTTGGAAATGGCTTTATTCCTGGCCGTGGACTTGGTAGACAAGAACAGGCATCCGGAATCCTATTGAAGCCCCTCAAGGTTTCGTTCCGCCGGATTAGGGTACCATGGAAGAGGTGGAGGACATGAACAAGAGAGGAGAAACTCATTACCTCGATATCCGCGAGACATTCCCGGGCCCTGCTAGAATGATGCATGATGAGGGAGGAATGATCGACACCCGAGGTATCGTGCTCGATGGATGGAATGGCATGGACGACCCGACCACTTCAAGAACAGAGGATCCAGATGATGGGATGAAGGGATCACGACTCTATTCGATGATCTCCTCATAGGTGCCATTGATGAAGAACCATCGGAGGAAATGGGTGCTAGCCCACAAGAGTAACACGTTTACTTTTCTGCACTCCCCGCGTGGGAATCTTATCTCTTTAGGATTTGATGCTTTTCTAGGGTTTGCTTATCGTATTCTGCATGTCGTTTGTCAAGAGTTGATGTTTGCTAGGGTTTGACTGCTAGGGTTTCGTTTTCACTTTTGATTGTCGTACTTTTCAATCCAATAAATGTAATTTGGTTGATGAATATCAATTATGATTACAAGTTTTATTTTGAGGGCATGATGGGGTATACCAAACCAGCCCGTTGATGATATCCAACCGATGAAAGAAAAGAAAATCCAAGGGAGAATCCCGAGGCCCGGGCTTCATCATGCTTCCTCGTGTCAAAAGTTTTTCCAAAATATTTTGCCAAAATTCTTTAAATAAAATAAAAATTCGAAAAAAATCAATCAAAAAAAATTCAAAAGGAAGGAAAATTCGAAAAAAAATAGAAAAGAAATTCATGCCTTTTTAACCCTATTTGTCTTTTCCGAACTATCCATTTTATGTTTTGTGAGCGCCTTATGATAGGCAAAAGAGGAGAAAATGGTCCAATCCAATGTCATGAGCGATGATGATGACCAGAGATGATCCAAATGGTGACTCCATTGAGTACAACAAAGTTGGGAGCAACATGAAAACCTAAAGTTCTCACCTGAACGAGCAAACCGTCACTATCAATCCGAGTGATGCCGAGAGCCCAAAGAGATAAAGATTGGGGCAAATCTTCCCAAAGATGAGGCCGAGCACCTGACTCATTGCTAAAGAATATCAAGATATCTTTGCTTGGACATACGCTCGATATGCCCTGTGGTTTAGATCCATCAATTGTGGAACATTGTCTGCCCACTAATCCAGGACGTGCATCTAAGAAGCGAAACCGGAGGACTAACCGTAGCTCTCGAAGAAGATAGAAGAGGAAGTAATGAAACTTCTCAAAGTGGGATTCATCGAAGTCTCGCAATACCCTGAATGGTGGCCAAC